>VDFB02358134.1:42420858-42454451 GCA_007258455.2 Sequoia sempervirens
AGAGAGTTTAGGGTTTGAGGGTATAGGTTTTTGGGTTTAGGGTTGAGGGTAGAGCGTTGAGGATTTAAGGGTAGATGGATTAAGGGTTGTTGGTTGAAGGTAGAGGGTAGAGGGTTTAATGCTTTAGTGTTTAATGGTTTATGGTTGAGGGTTTATGGTTGAGGGTAGAGGGCTTAAGGTTTAGGGTAGAGGGTAGAGGGTTTAAGGGTTTAAGGGTAGAGGGTAAAGTATTTAAGTGTTAAGGGTAAAGAGTAGAGGGTTAGTGGTAGAGGGGAGTAAGATAAGAGTGAGTGAGTGAGAGAGAGAATTGATGGTATAGGGTTGAGGACCTATAGGGTTGAGTGTTGAGGGTTGAGGGTATAATGTTTATGGATTAGGGTTGAGGGTTCAATGTATAGGGTAGAGGGTATAGGGGTTGAGGGATTAGGTTTTAAGGGTTGAGGATAGAGGGTAGAGGGTTGAGGGTTTAGAGGTATAGAGATTAAGGGTTGTGGGTTGATGGTAGAGGGACTAGGGTTTAAGGGTTTAGGGTTTAAGGGTTTAGGGTTGAGGGTAGAAGGTTTAGAGTATAGTTTTGAGGGTACATGGTTAAATGGTTATGGTTGAAGGTCCAATGTATAGGTTAGAAGGGATTAAGGGTTGATGGTTGAGAATTGAGGGTTGAGGATTTAATGTATAAGGTAGAGGTAGAGGGTAGAGGGTTTAAGTGTTCAGGGTTGAGGGTATAGGGTTGAGAATGAAATTGGCTACCTAACTTGACCTGTTTGAAAAAATGGGTCTAAGAAATATGGTCTCGTGGTGATGTCAATCACTGAGAGTCCCCATTTCTTAGATCCATTTTTTCAAAGAAGCCATTACATTTCCAATTTCACCAAATTGGTAAGCTAGTGGGTGAAATTGGCAACCTAACTTGGCCTGTTTGAAAAAATGGGTCCAAGAAATGGGGTCTCTCTATGATGTAAATCACTACGAGACACAATTTCTTGGACCCATTTTTTCAAATAGGCCACTACACTACCAATTTCACCAAATTGGCAAGCTAGTGGGTGAAATTGAAAACCTAACTTGGCTTGTTTGAAAAAATGGGTTCAAGAAATGGGGTCTCCCGGTGATGTAAATCACTGGGAGACTCTATTTCTTGGACCCATTTTTTTGAAATAGGCCAATGCATTTCCAATTTCACTGAAATTCCAAGCTAGTGGGTTAAATTGGCAACCTAACTTGGCCTATTCTAAAAAATGGGTCCAAGAAATGGGCTCTCCCAGTGATTTAAATCACCGGGAGACCCCATTTGTTGGACCCACTAGAAATGGGGCCTCCCAGTGATTTACATCACTAGGAGACCCCATTTCTTGAACCCACTAGAAATGGGGTCTCTAAATGATTTACATCACTAGGAGACCGCATTTCCTGGATGCATTTTGTTAAACAATCCACTGTGTTGCTAGTTTTACCAAATTGGCAAGCTAGTGGGTGAATTTGCAACCTAACTTGTCCTATTTGAATAAATGGGTTCAAGAAATGGGGTCTCCCAGTGATGTAAATCACTAAGAGACCCCATTTCTCATAACCATTGTTTTAAATAGGCCACTACATTTCCAATTTCACTGAATTGGTAGGCTTGTGGTTGAAATTGGCAAGCTTGTGGGCCCACTAGCTTGCCAATTTAGTGAAATTGGAAACCTAACTTGAGAGAGTTAGAAGGTGTTAGTGAGTGAGAGAGATAAACTTGAGAGAGGGAGAAGGGGTAGGATGGGGAGACTTGTGAGAGAGAGAGAGGGAGGGAGTGGGAGAGAGATCATCATAATGATAAGGGATAATCTCCATCAGTCTCAGGATCAAATCAAAATCAATAAATCATGCATCATCGCTCATCATCCATCAAATCAAATCATCCGTCAATCAAGATCATCCAGAGATCCGTCAAAATCAAAGTCAAATCAAATCATCGCTTTCAAGATCAATCATCAGAATCAGAAAAATTTCCGGTTCGAATCATCAATAGGGTATAGGGTTGAGGACCTATAGGGTTGATGGCTTAGGGTTTAGGGTTGAGGAACTACATATGGTTGAAGGATTAGGGTTGAGGGTAAATATGGTTGAAGGATTAGGGTTGAGGGTCCAGTATATAGGGTAGAGGGTATCAGGGTTGAGGGTTTAGTGTTTTAGGGTTGACGATAGAGGGTCGAAGGTTTAAGGGTTTAGCATTGAGGGTAGAGGGTTTAGGGTTTGAGGACTGTATAGGTTTTAGGGTTTAGTTTTGAGGGTAGAGGGTTGAGGTTTTAACGGTAGAGGAATTAAGGGTTGTGGGTTGAGGGTAGATGATAGAGAGAAAGAGAGAAAATCAACCTATAAGAAAATCAACTTTCTCATAACATGAGCACATTTTGAAGTAGTAGAGATATGGTCATTCTTTTAGTAAGACATAACACTCTCACATTATAATGAGAGTGAATTTTGGATTGCTCTAAAAATAGTAAAAAACTCAATATACATGTGATCTCAAGGCCCACATTCTGCATATTCTCCTACTTCTATGCATGCTCTGACAAGAAAGAGCTTTCTGATGATGTTGTGAAGTGTGCATGCATGTTTTTCACATTACAACACCTTTTTCATGATCTTTCTACCACCTTTGCATGGAATAGCATTTTTTTCACATTGAAAGGCACATAATATAAATTCAAGTCTTAATTCCATTCAAAAGTGATATACAATTGAAGTTTGGAGAGGAACAAGATTTTGAAAAAGTCAAATTGTTGAGTTTGAAGAAAGAAGAAGAAAAGGCAACATAATTGGGTAGAACTCTTCCATTTGAAACTTTGGTTTTTACGTATGTGAAGTCTTTACACATTTTCTTTCATTCTATTATGGCTTGCTTTCATTTTTTTATTTTGCATATTCCATGTTGATCATTGTTTGTTTTGTCATTATAACCTTAGCTTGTCAATGCACATTTTAAATTACACAATTCTTTACACTTGCTAATTACATTTTTAAACCACATCTCTTTGAGGAATTTTGTTATTTAACAACTGACTTACCTTGTGTATGCTTCCACATTTTGTATACATATATATATGACATAAGTTATAAGGAAGTAAAATAAAACATCATTTCTCAATTATTTACTATGGATGTGCATACCACTCTCCAAAGCTTTCATTTTGGTATAGGCATGGGGGATGTTGGAAAATGTAGTTGAGTTTGGTTTTACACCTACCATTTGCATATGCTTGAAATTTTCTAAATCCTTTTCAATAAATATATTTTTTGAATATCTTGCAATCATTATAGTCCACAAGGACATCTCATTGCTGTATTTTGTCAAATAGTTATATCAAGCAACTAATTTCCTTGTCTATGCTACCAAATTTTTGATACATGTCTCTAAAAAGTTGGAATATACTCCTCCCACATTGATAGATATTTGAATCTATTTTGGTTTCTACCTCTATTTTTAAATTTACCTCATCACTAAACCTACCTCATCACTTATTTTGTGATATATTTAAAATGTTTCCTTGATTAGATTACCTACAAGGGATTCTAACCCTTCTCTCCACTGTTTCAAGACTCTTTATTCAAGGCTAAGTTAGCAACATGGGGAAAGGTGTAGCTTATCTTGCAATCATGGCTCAAAATGGAAGCATGAAAAAAACATTTGAATTGTTTGACAATAATTTTTTTCGTATAAATGTATGAAAAATATGGTAGCATTGACAAGCTAGTGAGCTTGGAAAGATAGTGAGCTCATTCACTAGCTTGCCAATGCAGTAGGGTTGACAAGGTAGGGGTAGTGTATGCCTCATAGAAATGGGGTCTCACAGTGAATTACATCACCATGAGACCCCATTTCTATGAGGAAGTACACCACCATGAGACCCAATTTCTATGAGGCATACACTGGCCCTACATTGTCAACCCTATTGCATTGGAAAGCTAGTGGAACATGATAGAGCTCCCAAAATTTTGGCAAAATTCTGAGAAAATCCTATCTTTGATCATGATTTTTAAGCTCTGTGTCTAAGGAGGGGCTCAAGGTTTTGGTTTTGTAAACCCTTACCTTATAAGCATTCTACCCTAAAACCATCATGCATTATAATTTTGCATTGGCCTGTTCCCACTGGTTACCGATTGAATCAGTCATTACTTGAGCCCTTGAATATATCTAGTTACTGCCCCCCTCTAGCCTAGAATAAATGTTCAACCCACACACTATCCTATGCCACATTACTTATAAAGTTGGGTGAAATATTTCATTAAAAGGACTTAAGTCATCATCCTCAAGGGTTTTATTATCATCGGCCTAGTCATGGCCCCACCTTAAAACTAACATTTAGCATGTGTAGGAATATGGCTCGTTGTATTCAAAGATTCAATCCCCACCACCCATCACAAACCACACAAGAATTTTTGGATAGCCATCATAAGGCATGCAAGCTCTGCGATATTCTAACACGTGTCCTTGTTGTGTGTGGGCCAACCTTGGTACAAGCTCCCAATAACCAATAATGGGGAGATCAATGATTGTTATGCAACATCAAAATTCAATCTAAGCCATTCATCACACACCTGATGACATTTAATTAATTCCTACTAGATGGCTTGCAAGGTACACGAAAAGATGATGCGTGGAATTTCTTGGCCACCATGTAGATTGTGGTAGAGCCTGTGGAATGAATGATTGGGCTCCCTATCAGTAGTTTCTTATTGGCCAGAGGATGAAGAGCTTTGGTCTTGGGTTTTCAAACCCAATTTGACTATATCTTGGCTGCTCAATCTTCCATCTCATTTTGAAATCAATGGATAACATTTAAAAACCAAAAATCTGCATGTGTTAGCTATTTTTTCTACAACCAGTGAGAATTAATGGTGTGTGCTCTTCAGGAGTGATCAATTGGGTCTTGGTGCGTGTGAGAAATTAATTCCCAACTATTATGAGGAATGATATGCAAATATCCAAGTACTTGGGTGATTAACAGTGATGAAATTGATGCCAATGATTAATTACTTCCTCAATCATGTGACCAAAATTAATGATCAAGCACTATCAAACTTGCTTGAAAAATATGGATGGAGTGATTGCCATTTGTACCATTGTAATCAATCGTTAGCATTTTTCTAAATTTGTGAAGGGACTGAGGAGTGTTCTATTGTGAGTCTGAGAAGTTATTAGATAATGAGGATGAGCATGTCAGTCAATTTTGTAATACCAGTAAGGAGGTCTCCAAGACTCAATGTGCAGAAACTTCTAGATAATGTCTCTGAATGTAAGCAAAATGTACCTAAACACATTCCATCTATGAAGGAGAAATCCCATTGTGAGAATTCTTCGTGTGATCCTACTAGATGTAGTAGTAGGTTAAGACACCAAGGTGTCACTACAGAGAAGGTGGAAGAGAAAGACAAAGAGCTCACACCGTTCACACTAGGAGTACGCAGAAAGATAAGAGATGGCCAAGGATCCTATGGAAGGCAGAGCTCCCCAATTTCAATCACAAATAGCCCTTTAGATAGTGCAACATAGATAGGCTCAGGCTATCAACACTACCTTATGATGTTGAATCAAGTTACAGTCCTGGGAGTGGAAGTATTGTTTGTCCCGCCGATATCTATGAAAACTCCGAGTAGGCATGATGGCTCTATTCCTGGTAAAGGAAGAGATGAGGAGCTTGGAGTGGAATTTTCTTCCCCACCTCTTGCAAGGATGCAGAATGGGTGAGTGTACCATGGGTTGGGTTCTGGTATTGGTCTTCCTTCCAGTTAAGAGAATTGGTGTTTGGGTGTTTAATTTTTGTGTTGATTGATAAATTTTTCATGTTGGGGTATTTGTAAGATCATGATGGGCCATATGATGGGTATGTGTAGGGTATGTAGCTGACGACTTTTTTTACGCAAAATTGATGAAATGAAAATGGTTTTTAAAGGAGATTCTCATATTTCCATCAATATAAATTATTCTTTACTTTGAATTTAATAAATAATTATTATTCATTTTCTATTTGAATTATGACTAAAGTCTTAATTGATAGGTTGATTGAAAAAAAAATATAGCCTTCAAATGGTATCACATTTTTTTAATCTGAAACATGCATCATATTTTATGCTTTGCATGCTATAGGATTTAAAAAAAAAAATGAATTTCATGAAGTTTTGACCAAGTTAAGGTGGTTAGACATACAAGCTTTTGTATTTTTAAAAAATTATAATAAAAAAATCATAATTAATTATTTACTTGGAAAAAAATTACAAAAAAATATGCATCGCATCCGGACATGAGTCCTCTACTTATATCTAAAATCTTATAACAAAAATTATCATTTTATTTTGGTTAGGGTGGTCAGACAAACACCTACTTATTTTTTCCCTGAAATTTAAGCAATACTGCATTGAAATTTCAAAATTTCACTAAATAGATTTTTATATTTTTAAATAAACCTAGTAGTTTAGAAACTACATTTAGTTTGCTATAGATTCTATTCTTACATATTTTTGAAATAATATAGATAATTTATTCAAATTTTTACGTCAAGTTTCCTAACTCTGATTTTTCTGAATTTTTTGCCACTTAAGGGCTTGTTTTTTCCATGATGATCCTGCACATACCCATTGTTTGCTTCTATTCCTTACACATGTTGCTATTTTTTTTATTTTCTTGTTGATTGTGGACATTCAAGGTGACATGGATGTGGGATGCGATGACCAGCTAGCAGTTAAAGGAAAATTTTGGTGGTATTAGTTTTTTCCTTTTGATGGTGTTTATCAATTTTTCCTCCCCGTATTCAACAAATGTTTGCACGTCACCATGTGGGGAATTTTGAAATGAAATTCAAATTGGTGCTGAAATGACACATTTAGAAATTTAATTGCATTTGAGCCAGATGCTTGTTGCTCCCTTGTACTATAAAAGGGATTTCATGTCTCATTGCAGATGAGTTATGAAAACTTTGAGTCTTGTATATGGTTTGGGTAGAAATTAGGTGGAGAAAAGATGCCAATGAATGGAATAGTTGAATCATCTTGGTTTTGAAGCTTATAGGTAATAATATTCAAGTAGTTTTATAGAAATTATTAATATCAAAACAAATCTTATATCCTAAGCATTTACTCTCTTATTGTAAATCTTTGCAAGTTATGAATGAAATATCAATGGTATCTTTGTTTATCATCAAATTCTTGTTTGAATGTGTGTCCTTGTTTCTGTCTTGACTCAAAGAGTTAATTGAATAATTGAATAGGGTCGTAGATTTGTGAAACTTTGCAAAGGATCTGATACGAAGTCATGTTTTAGGAATTGTGAGTTTTCATGATGTAAGGCATTATGAAAATAGTCCATTACTATCAAAGTTAAAGAGGTTGTGGATTACTAGTTATTATGTGTTTGACTCCATTGCCCAATTGATGAAACACTAGTATATTTTCTAAAGATATTTATAGTTGAAATATGTTGATGGTTTTCCTGATCATGGACCTAAAATAATAGCATAATTCATTTAAAATTTGTTAACCACGAGGCATGTACTTGATATACTTTTTGGTTCCTAGCAAATAAATGATTATTTGCTCAAAGATTAGCCAACTGGTCATTTAGTGGATGTTGTTTATTTTCCCTAATAGGAACCCATATTTGCATTGAAGTGTTCTCAATCAAATAGATAAAAATGAACACAAGTAGGAACACCCTCTTAAGGTCCCATAGAGCTTGAAGTGAAGGAGTAAAGTCCTCAAATCCCTTTACTCATTAATTTGGCCATTCATCTTGGGGATTCTTGATTATAGGATTTGGATGCTCTTGAGAGAGTTCTAAGGGTGTACTAGAAAATAAACCAACAGAATGGCAAGTCTGTTGGGGAAAATTTCCACTCTCTAGACTTAGATGCTTGTATCACAGAGTCAAGTGGTGTGGTAATTCTAAACATCTTGTTCACATATTGAAAAATTCTTGAACCTAGTAGAAGATTTTATTGCAACAAAGTCCGAAGAATCTAAAAGTGACTCCATTATGGAGGCCAACCTAGAACATGTTCTATTTTTGAAGAAACTTCATCTCATTTGAAGTTTAATCCTCCATGACATGAGGTGGTGAATCTGATAAAAGAACTTGATAAAGCATACATCAAATCTCCAAATCTATCGATTTAAAGACAAAGGGTAGGTGACTGTTGCAAACTTCTAGGTATTCTCATAGAATTGAAGAAACTGTGATCATGTTATGAGAAAATCATGATAAATTTTATGTACTTGAGATGTAAATGATTCCCTATTAAGTGAATTAGCACTAGATCAACCAATAATAGTGGTAATTTAGCATTCCTTTTGAATGTGAGTTGAAATTAGTCCATTATTATAAATAAGCATGTTATGTTGTAAGATCTTAAGCAAAATTAATAGGAGATATGCATTGTAAAGGCTTAGGGTTGTAATTGCTAAAAGGAACTTGTGTAGAATTGTACAATTGCAAAGAAAAAATTACAATCCTCTTTCAAGGAGTAAGAATGCACAGTCAAGTTGCACATTCTGGTGTAGACATGAAAGTAACCATGCATGATGGAAAACCTTTGTTGGGTCAAGGGAATTTCAGCACCAAGAGGTACAAAGCAATTAGTATTGATAGCATTTGTGGTTATCAAAATGTTACACCACCCAATATCAGAGATAAGATACCAAAGTTCAATGGTGTTTAAGTTGAATCAACAAGAAAACACCTCCAAGAGTTTGTTGATATGATGGGATATTATGAATTAGACTTTGAAGACACTATAATGAAATTATTTGTTCAGTCCTTAAGAGGAGATGTAAGAGACTGGCTCTCTTATTTTTTAGCTTCCTCCATACATTCATGGGAGGAGTTATGAAAACTTTGAGTCATGTATATAGTCTGAGTAGAAATTAGGTGTAGAAAGGATGTCAATGAATAGAACAATTGAATCATCTTGGTTTTGAAGCTTATATGTAATAATCTTCAAGTAGTTTTACATAGATTACTAATATCAAAAAAAATATTATACCCTAATAATTTACTCTCTTGTTGTAAATCTTTGCAAGTTATGAATGATATATCAATGGTATCTTTATTTATCATAAAATGCTTGTTTGAATGTGTGTCCTTGTTTTTGTCTTGACTCAAAGAGTTAATTAACTAGAATAGGGTCGTAGATTTGTGAAAATTTTCAAAGGATCTGATAAGAAGTCATGTTTTAGGAATTGTGAGTTTTCATCATGTAAGGCGTTGTGAAAATAGTCCATTATTATCAGAGTTAAAGAATTTGTGTATTACTAGTTATTATGTGTTTGCCTACATTGCCTAATTGATGAAACACTGGTCTATTTTCTAAAGATATTTATAGTTCAAATATGTTAATGGTTTACCTGATCATGGACTTAAAATTAGAGCATAATTCATTTAAATTTTGTTAACCATGAGGCATTTAATTGATATACTTTCTAGTTCCTAGCAAATAAATGATTATTTTCTCAAAGATTAGCCAATGTTTTAGTGGATTATGTTTATTTTCCCTAATAGGAACCCATTTGTGCATTGAAGTGTTATCAATCAAATAGATCAAGATGAAAAGAATTAGGAATACTGTCCTAAGGTCCCACAGAGGCTGAAGTAAAGGAGTAAAGTCCTCAAATCCCTTTACTCATTAAGTTGGCCATTCATATTGGGAATTCTTGATTATAGGAGTTGGCTACTCTTTAGAGAGTTCTAAGGGTGTAGAGGGTTATCCCACAAAGTTGGTCTACAATTTATGAGAGATTCTGATTTTTGCTAAAATCACATATATTTAGAAAGTATAATGATTTAATCCTTAAAAAATTCCATATAAAGTATTCCAATTGAAGAGGGTTTGATCAAACTACCTTATATCAAACCCCCTTGCATAAAACCCTGCTAGTATTAAACCATACTGATAACATAGTCTCCATTACACCTATGAAAATGCTAATTAAAAACCACTTTTGATTTACCTTTTGGGGGATCAAATGAATTCATTTAATTTTATTTTTTTGTAATTATTTAGTCCTTATTAAAAGCTTCCCAAAAATTATAATTTTAAATAAATTTAATTTTATTAGTATATTTAATTTTTATTTCTTGTGAATGTAGGTTTTCACTAAAAATCAAGCTCTATGTTTTGCACATGTGGAAAAATAGAAGATTATCATTTTTCTTTTGAAAAATATGATCGCACCAGATATTGAAGTCCTTGATCTAGCCAAAATAAAAAATAAAAATTTGATACATACAAAAAAATTGTGTTATGTAGTCCACCTATGTTGAGTTGTAATTGGTTTGACTTTGAAACTTGATTAAGGAAAAAAAATCAATAAAACACTATGAAACCAATTGGAAACACTAGATATCATAATTACAAATCTAAATTCAAAAAAATTGGAATTTTATCCTTAAGGAAAAAAAATTATGTGTTATACAGTGAGAGTCCCTCCTTAAAAATGGTGTTTACTAAAAAAACCTAGTTTTCGAAGGAGATGGAAAAAGAAGTGAAATATGATTCTAAAATTTTTGAAAAAAATATATTTAGAATCTACAAAAAAAATGTCACAAATCACTAGTTTGTATCATCTTCAAATTCCTCACTGTTTAGCCACTATAGGTGCCTGAAAATGAACCAGTATTGTGGGATCACCCTATAGGAAAATACACCAATAGAGGATTGGCAAGCTAGCTCACTCAATAGCTTGCCAATGTAGTAGGGTTGACAAGGTAGGGGCAGCATATACCTCATAGAAATGGGGTCTAACAATGATATGAACCTATTTATATGAGGCATATGCTTCCCCTACCTTGTCAATCCTACCACATTGGTAGGATAGTGAGCTCACTCACTAGCTTGCCATTGTGGTAGGGTTGACAAGGTAGGGGTAGCATATGCCTCATAGAAATGTTGTCTCATAGTGATGTACATCACATTGAGTCCCCATTTATATAAGGCATACACTTCCCATCACCGTGAGTCCCGATTTCTATGAGGCATGCACTACCCCTACCTTGTCAACCCTATCACATTGGAAAGTTAGTGGAGCATTGGAAATCAAGTAACACTCACTAGCTTGTCAATGTAGCAGGGTTGAAAAGGTAGGGGCAGCGTATTCCTCATAGAAATGGGTTCACCATGAGACCCCATTTCTATGAGGAATACACTAACCCTTGTTGGAGTTAAAATAACACTGAGAGGAGGGAGGTGAATCAGTGTCTTAACAAATTTGACCAATTTTTCAAAAATTCATAAACATAGCTCAGATTTGATCTCAATATTACTCTGATTAATGCATTCATGAGTTGAATGTAATCATTCATAAACATAATTGAAAAAAGTAATAATCCCAATAGAGAACTGAAACAACAACACTGTAAAGCAGTGAGCACACAGAAGAACAAAGAGACACAAGATTTTGCTGAGTGGAAAACCCTCCTAGGGTATAAAAACCACTCCCGAAATTCCTTGCAGGCTTAATCCTTTTAATCAACTATTCACAATGCCTTACAAGATGATTTTTGAGCACCCACTCAAGTAGCACTAACCCCTCATTTAGAGATATCTATCTCAAGGAGCACCAACCCCTCAAATTATATTACTGAACAATGATCATGTCTCAGAGGATCTCTCTGTTTTTAGTTAAGCTCATAACTCTCTGTTTTCTCATCTACAAAATACCCTAAGGATTCAATAGTTCAATCCTTAAAATATTACATAGAAAAGAATATTACAATATATCTCTGCATCTTTGTTTTTCAAAATTTTAATACAGAGTATTTCAACACATTTTCACACAGACAAGGAATGATAATCTCATAATTACAACCAGAGAGTCTACACTATTTTCAACACTAGTTTTTCTATACATTTCCATTATGTCAGTTATGAAGAAGTATTCAAAATGCATTTTTCACAAGAATTTGAAACTCTCTTGCTAATTTTAGAAAATGAAGTTGAATAATGATAATCTGTAGGTGATGGTAAAGATCAAAGTAACATTTGTCCAGAGAGCTTTAATTTCTGCGCTTAATCAAGAGATTTCAAATTGTAACTGATAAACTTTCATCAAAACCACGACTGCTTCCCAATTCTCAGAGAATATTTTTCCATGTAACCAGTTTGAGATTCGATGCCAACCAATAATGTCGGCCTGCAACTATATTTAGAAATTTCCATGTTGGCCACGGTGACAGAGTTTGTTAATCATTCACTGAGACATCCAGATAGTCTTGCCGAAGGAAATTAAATCACCAGTCATTCCCCTTAGTTATCACTTTTGCCATGACCCATCAGAGTTGGGAAGACCTCTTGTAGACCACATTAAGTTTCACCAAAAGCCCTTTTATCTCTTATGTGTTGCTATGACATTCTGCTGTCACGGAGACGTTTTGTAGATTTCACTTTGTTTTATGGAAACACATCCACCATCTTGTGTGTTGCTGAGACAATTCATAATTAGGGAGACATCTTGTAGATAAGTCTTTGTTTTTCTAAGAGCCCCCATGATCAACCTTGTCACCATAACATATCACTCTCAGGGAGACCTCATATAGATAAAACTTTGCTATACCAAAACAAGCCGAATTCATACCTATTCGCCAAGATGACACAAAACTCTCGCTGAAAGCCACTCATTAGACTTTGTTAGCGAGACCTGACGGGCTTGCTATGACAACACTCTAAATATCACAAACTCTTACCGATAAGCCAATCCATCCACCGTCGGTCACTAAAACCAAGAGAATGTTTTGCCGATAGACTTCCACATGCATATGGTTAGTGAGACATAACAATTTCACTGTGACCCTTCACCGAAGCCTTAAACTATTGCTGATATGTTCCCATTCAACTGCTGATCGGTGAGACAAAGCAATTTCATTCTGACCACATACCGATGGTATAACTTATGCCGATATGATCCCTTTGTGTCGCCAAAACAAAAGAGAAGTCTTGTCGAAAGCTGCCTGTAAAACTCCTTGTGTAAAGTCGGCGAGACCGAAGGTCACTCGCCAAGACTTCACTTTGATAACCCTAACTCAAGTACCGATGTATCTTCCCGCCACCGGTCGGTGTGACAATGTATAAATGCTATGACTTCACACCGAAAGCAATATTTCTGGCTGAAGTGAATCTTTAATGTGCCATTTGGTTGATGTAACAAGTGAAACTTGCCAAGACACAATGCCGATGAAGGATTACTTATGCCGATGAACCTCCTTATGTATTAGTCGGTGAGACTCGACTCTTTCAGAAAGACCTCTCAGTGGTGAAAAATACTCATGCCGAAAGACCTTTCCTCTATCACCAAGACCACGTGAATGTCATGCCAAAAGATACCCAAAGTTGAATTTTTTCATCAAGGACAAACCAACTAGAACACAACTGAGAACCAACAAACTCCCCCTTTGTCCTTGATGGAAAAACACAAATGACTCTCCCCCTTTTTGCCACAAAGACAGAGATAGAAGAGAAGAATGTGCATTTCCATGAAACACAACTAAGAAGCCAACCAAAATATCATGAGAAATAGCTGCAAAAAAGAGTAATAGTGCAGCAACCAAAACTATAGGAGAGTTGTAAGAGAATCAAAACATATAACATGCTCCCCCTAAGCTAAAGCTAGGTGAATTACGGAAGTAACAATTGAGAGATAACTCCCAATCGAAGTCTCATCCTTTCAAATAACTCTTTTCCTAAGGGCTTAGTAAAAATATCAGCCACCTGATCTTGTGATCCAACAAAATGTAAACATACTTCATTAGACAGTACCTTTTCTCGCAAAAAATGAAACTTGATAGCAATATGTTTAGTTCGAGAGTGCATAACAGGATTTTTTGATGTATTTATCACACTAGTGTTATCACAGAGAATAGAAATAGGTTTAGGAACTTCAATACCCATATCCAAGAGAGTTTGACTCATCCAAAGAACTTGAGTACAACATGAAGTGGCAGCAATGTATTCTACTTCAACAATAGAAAGAGAAATAGATACTTGTTTCTTGTTGTTCCATGCCACTAAATGATCACCAAGAAATAATGCAGCACCACTGGTGATTTTCCTATCATCCAAACAACTAGCCCAGTCAGCATCAGTATAAGCAATCAAAGAGAAATCATTTCTTCTTGGATACCAAAGACCATAATCAAGAGTGCCCTGAATATATTTAAAAATCCTTTTAATAGCAATGACATGGGATTCTTTAGGTGATGCTTGAAACCATGCAATAGTGCAAACTGCCTACATGATGTCAGGTCTAGAAGCAATTAAATATAACAGACTGCCAATCATTGATCTATATTTAGTTTGATTTGTATCAGGAGAATCATCAACCTTAGTAAGTTTGCATCCAGTAATCATTGGAGTGCTAACTGGATGGCATTCATCCATCTAAAATTTCTTAAGCATCTCTCTAGCATACTTGGTTTGAGAAAGAAATATTCCATTTTCACGTTGAGAGATTTGAAGACCCAAGAAGAAATTTAATTCTCCTAATAATGACATTTCAAATTCAAATTCCATTAGCTGAGAGAATTTTTTACTCAAAGTAACATTATTGTATCCAAAGATAGTGTCATCAATGTAAATTTCAACAACCAAAATATCAGAACCTTCAGATTTAATATAAAGATTGTTGTCTACACCTCCTCTAACAAAACCATTTGAAATCAAATGATTGTCCAGCCTAGAGTACCAAGCACTAGGTGCTTGTTTTAAGCCATAGAGGGCCTTTTCAATCTGTAAACATGATCAAGCTTATCTTTGCAAATAAATCCTTCAAGCTATTCAACATAGACCTCTTCATCTTCTTGTTAAGCATAGCCTTTGCAGACAAATCTTGCTTTGTTGTGAACAACATTACCATTTTCATCAAGCTTGTTTTTGTATATCCATTTTCCTCCAGTGACATTCTTGTCATCTGGTCTTGGGACTAACTCCCAATTTTGATTTTTCTCAATTTGATCAATTTCATCCTGCATAGCATTAAGCCAACATGAGTCTGTGAGAGCTTCATTAAAAATTTTAGGCTCAAACTGAGTAACTAGATAGAAAGCAATTTGTGCCTTTTCATCAGATTCTATAGCCTTTCTTTTGGTTTGAACTCCTGCATTTTTATCCCCAATAATCTAATCTTTGGGGTGATATTTAACTAGAGTTTTCGAAGGAGCATTTGGTGCAACCTTTTCAAGACTTGCTTTTTCATTTTTAGGGCTTGCTGATTCAGCAATAGACTTTGCTGTTTTAGCTTCTTCTGAATTTGATTCAAGTTCAAGTCATTCTTCCTCATTATCCTGCAAGATGTCAGCATCAAAATGTAATCTTTCATCAAACTTTACATTCACAACTTCAACAATCCTGTTAATCCTTATGTTAAGACATTTATAAGCTTTGTTGTGAGTTGAGTATCCCAAAAAGATACCCTCATCACTCTTTGATTGAAAGCTCCCAAGGTTATCATCATCTTTCTTGATAAAACACTTACTTCCAAAAATTTTAAAGTATTTGACAGAAGCAGTTTTTCCATACCAAAGTTCATAAGGAGTGTGTTTAGATTTCACCCTAAGCCACACTCTATTCAAAATGTATACAGTTGTATGAACAACTTCTTTCCAATACATATCAGACAACTTAGCTTCATCTAGCATGGTTCTAGCCATTTCTTTTACAATTCTATTCTTACGTTCAACTATCCCATTTTGTTGAGGTGTTTCTGTTGCAACATATTGTCTTTTAATGCCGTGTTGTTCGTAGTAATCAATAAACTCTTGAGAAGTGAACTCACATCCTTTGTCAGATCGTAGACATTTAAGTTTCAAATTAGATTCCTTCTCAACCAATTTACGAAAGATTTTAAACCTTTCAAATTCTTTTGATTTGTGCTTAAGAAATGTGACCCAAACCATTCTAGTATAATCATCCACAAACAACATAAAGTACTTTTCACCATTAATAGAACTTGTTCTGGTTGGTCCACATAAATCAGTATGCACAATCTATAAAGGTTTTGAAGAAGAATGTTCTTTTTTTTTGAAACTGATTTTAGTTTGTTTACCACTTAGACATTCTTTGCACACAAAATTTTTGGGCTTGTTAAGGAATGGTAAACCTCTATCTAACATTCTGATTCTTACTGATTCTAACCATATTTTCAAAGTTTATGTGTCCTAATCTTTTATGCCATAACCAACTCTCTTCAATTTGGCCCATTAGACACATACCTTGATTATTGTCATTTCTTGATGTGTCAAGAAGATTGTACACATTTCCTTTTGTCCTCCTTCCAGCTGCAACAGCCTTTCCAAGCTTGTTCTTAATCTCACATCCCTGCGAAGTGAAAAGAACATGATAACCACTATCACATATTTGACTAACACTTAGAAGATTGTGTTTGAGACCTTCCACATAGTACACATTATAGATAGGAGTGTCTTCATTCAGAAGAAGTGAACCTCTACCTTTAATTTGAATACTAGAGTTATCACCAAACTTACCATATCCACCTACATAATCTTCAAGATTTATAAACTTATCCTTGCCACTAGTCATATGGTTAGAACATCCATTGTCCAGGACCCATAAGTCCTTTTTCTTGGAATGAAAAGCAGTTTGAACCAACATAGTTTGCTCAATGTTGTTGAGAGTCTTAGGTTTCCAAACCTTTTTAATTTTTTGTTGTTTAGCTTGCAGATTAGTTCTACACTATTTGACATAATGTCCCAAAGCATTGCATTTAAAACATCTGATTTGTCTAACAAAACCATAGTGTTACCTAAGACCAAACCTGGGTATTCTAGGATTCATAAGCCTGCAAGTGCTCACCTTATGGCCAAATTTGTTGCAGAAAACACAATAACCATAGAAGAAAGGATTGACTCTGTATGAAGATCTATTACCTCTTAAAGACTGAACATGATGCTTACCAAATTCTGAGTGATTTGAACCTGAACCTTTGACTTCAGAAGAGGGGTTTTGTTTAGCATTGTCAATTGAGAATTCACCCTTTTCAAAACCAACACCAGTTTTATCTTTGTACATCTTTTGCTTGCTGAGCATCTCATTTAGTTTTAGAGTGCTCTCGTATTTTTAAATTTCCTTCCTAAGATAGACTACTTCTTGTTCCAGTTTTTGAATTTCTTGATCTTTACAGCTTACAGTCACTCAAAGGCAGTCCTCAAATCTTTTACCTTCTTCAAGTTGAGTTTTCGGAGAGACTATTTCTTGATCGGGTTTGTGTTCGTGAGCAAGAACTTATTTTCTGAGTTTTTTGATCTCTTGTAAAGCACATTTCAGTTCACTTTCAAGATCTACTTCACCTTCTTCAATGTCAATGGTGTTTGGATCATTTTGCTGAGTAATTTCAGCCATGAACAAAGTTTCATCTTCTTCAACTGATGAATCTTTAGACTCAATATCAGATTCATCCTTACTAAACATAATTTTCTCCTTTTTGAAATTGAAGTTTTGTTTAGGTTTAAAGGCCTTCTTCTTAGGTTGTTTTTCAGTTGTCTCATTGTCACAATTTGACAATCATAGGGACACTTTGCAGAAAAGTGACCTATTTTTCCACAATTAAAACATTTAAAGGGAAGTTTTCTCTTATATTTTCCTGATCCCTTTCTAAGTCTTCTAACAAAATGGGATTCTTTAGAATCAGACAACTCTGATTCACTGACTTCAACTTTTTCTTTCTTTTCAGTGTTAAAGGTAGTTTCTTTTCCAGTTGAGTTGTTTTTGCTAGTTCTCATTTCATAGGTAGTAAATATTCCTTGCAAGCTATCTAAGGTAAGCTTATCAAAGTGTTTCTTTTCTTCAAGGGCTGAAACCTTATATTCAAATTTAATCGGTAAGATTCTAATGACCTTTGTAACCACATCAACCTCTTTTACTTCTTCTCCTAATCCTTTCATAGCATTGACATCTTCATCAACTCTTATGAAATATTCAGCCACTTTTTCATCGTCCTTCATTTTCAACTCCTCAAACTGATTTTTAAGTGTAATGATTTTTGACAGTTTGACTTTCTCATTCCCTTGATCTATAGTTTCAATTTTTTCCTAGATTTCATGAGAAGATTTGCAATGCATGACTTTAATGAACACATCTTTAGTTAACCCACACAAGAGGGCATGCTTAGCTCTAGCATTTGTTTCATACCTCTTTTTTTCAGCAGGATCAGTGGGAATAGTGGTTGGTACATTGTAATCATTTAGAACAATGCTCCAAACATCAACATCAAAAGAAATAAGAAAAGCTTCCATTCTAATTTTCCAGAACACATAATTTTTTCCATCAAATAACGGAGCTCTGGTTATAGAGGCACCGTCTTGAGAATGTGCCACAAAAAACAAACTCCAAGACCAAGATCAATCCAAGGTGATTAAAACCTATCAGAGGACCCTATGCTCTAATACCAATTGTTGGAGTTAAAATAACATTGAGAGGGGGGGTGAATCAGTGTCTTAACAGATTTGACCAATTTTTCAAAAATTCATAAACATTGCTTAGATTTGATCTCAATATTACTCTGATTAATGCATTCATGAGTTGAATGTAATCATTCATAAACATAATTGAGAAAAGTAATAATCCCAACAGAGAACTGAAACAACAACACTGTAAAGCAGTGAGCACACAAAAGAACAAAGATACACAAGATTTTGTCGAGTGGAAAACCCTCTTGGGGTATAAAAATCACTCCCGAAATGCCTTGCAGGCTTAATCCTTTTAATCAACTATTCACAATGCCTTATAGGCTTATTTTTGAGCACCCACTCAAGGAGCGCCAACCCCTCAAATTATATTACTAAACAATAATCATGTCTCAAAGGATCTCTCTATTTTCGGTTAAGCTCATAACTCTCTGTTTTCTTGTCTATAGAATACCCTAAGGATTCAATAGTTCAATCCTTAAAATATTACATAGAAAAGAATATTACAATATATCTCTGCATCTTTGTTTTTCAGATTTTTAATATAGAGCATTTCAATACATTTTCACACAGACAAGGAATGATAATCTTTGAATTACAACTAGAGAGTCTACACTATTTTCAACACTAGTTTTTATATACATTTCCAGTATGTCAGTTATGAAGAAGTCTTCAAAATGAAATTTTCACAAGAATCTGAAACTCTCTTGCTAATTTTAGAAAATGAAGTTGAATAATGATAATCTATAGATGATGGTAAAAATCAGAGTAATGCTTGTCCAGAGATCTTTAATTTATGTGCTAAATCAAGAGATTTCAAATTGTAACTGATAGATTTTCATCAAAACCATGACTGCTTCCCAATTCTCAGAGAATATTTTGCCATGTAACCGATCTAAGATTTGATGCCAACCAATGATGTCAGCCTACAACTATATTTAGCAATTTCCATGTTGGCCACAATGATAGAGTTTGTTAATCGTTCACCGAGACATCCAGATAGTCCTGCCAAAGGCAGTTAAATCACCAGTCATTCCCCTTAGTTATCACTTTTTCCATGACCCATCAGAGTCGGGAAGACCTCTCATAGACCACATTAAGTTTTATCAAAATCCCTTTTATCTCTTATGTGTCACTGTGACATTCTTCTGTCGGGGAGACATTTTGTAGATTTCACTTTGTTTTACCAAAAGACATCCACCATCTTGTGTGTCACTGAGACAATTCATAATTGGGGAGACATCTTGAAGATAAGTCTTTATTTTTCCGAGAGCCCTCATGATCAACCTTGTCACCGTAACATATCTCTCTCAGGGAGATCTCATATAGATAAAACTTCGCTATACCGAAACACCCTGAATTCATACCTATTCGCTAAGATGACACAAACCTCTCACCGAAAGCCACTCATTAGACTTCATCGGCGAGACCTGACAGGCTCACTATGACAACACTCTAATGCTACAAAATTCTTAGTGAAGTAACCCTTTGCATAAGTCATTGAGACACCACGGAATCGCTGAGACCTCCCTCCGAATATCACAAACTCTTACTGATAAGCCAATCCATCCACTGTCAGTCGTCGAAACTATGAGAATGTCTCACTGATAGACTTCCACATGCATATGGTTGGTGAGACATAACAATTTCACTGTGACCCTTCACCGAAGCCTTAAACTGTTGCCGATATGTTCCCATTCAACCTTTGATCGGTGAGACAAAGCAATTTTGCTATGACCACATACCGATGGTATAACTTATGTCGATATGATCCCTTTGTGTCACCGAAACAAAAGAAAAGTCTTGTTGAAAGCTCCTTGTAAAACTCCATGTGTAAAGTCAATGAGACCGGAGGTCACTTGCTAAGGCCTCACTTCGATAACCCTAACTCTTACCGATGTATCTTCCTGCCACCGGTTGCTGTGACAATGTATAAATGCTACGACTTCACACTGAAAGCAATATGTCTGGCCAAAGTGAATCTTCAATGTGTTAGTTGGTCGATGTAACAAGTCAAACTTGCCAAGACACAATTCTAATGAAGGATTACTTACGCCGATGAACCTCCTTATGAATTAGTCGGTGAGACCCGACTCATTCAGAAAGACCTCTCAGCAGTGAAAAATACTCATGCCGATAGACCTTTCCTATGTCACCAAGACCACATGAATGTCATGCCGAAAGATACCCAAAGGTGAATTTTGTCATCAAGGACAAACCAACTTGTCAACCCTGTCGTATTGGCAAGCTAGTGGAGCATTGGTAAGAACACCATGAGACCCATTTCTATGAGGCATACATTGCCCCTACCTTGTCAACCCTGTCATATTGGCAAGGTAGTGGAGCATTGGTAAGCTAGCTAACTCACTAGCCTACCATTGTGATAGGATTGACAAGGGAGGGGCAACATATATATCACCGTGAGACCCCATTTTTATGAGGCATAACCTACCCCTAAGTTTTCAACCTTATTGCATTGGTAGGCTGGTGAGTTCACTAGCTTTCCAATGCACCACTAGCTTTCCAAGGCATTTGAATTGTTTGACAAGGCATTTGAATTCACACACCTTGTCCATGCTTGCATTTTGAGCCTATCTTGCAATCATGGCATGCCACATTACCACATTTCTTTAAGGAATTCCATCAGAAAAATTCATGTGACCTTTGTCTATGTTAGAAATACTTTTTTATAAGATGATTGTAAGTATTTGGTATGAAGCCTTGAATGACATATATTTCATTTATTTGTATAGATTCATTTTTTAGGAACTAATATCATCTCATTAACATGCTACAGGTAAAATTATTCGCCATGCCAAGGAAATAAACAAGGAATAAACTAATAGATGAAGAGTATGAAACCAAAAAAGAAAAGAAGAGAGAATGGTTGAAGGCATATTGTGAAAAGAAGAAACTAGATATGATTGATGAAAACAAGCCAATTGAAGAGGAGCCTCAACCATGAAAAAGAGAAAAGGCATTGGTAGCACAAAGGGAATGAATGAGAAAGCATCCTGGTAAGATTGTTTTAGATGCCATAGTTGGAGACACACCCTCTATCACAAGTGAATATGAAGGGACACCATTAAGCACAATAAA
Organism: Sequoia sempervirens; assembly: GCA_007258455.2. Taxonomy (NCBI): domain Eukaryota; kingdom Viridiplantae; phylum Streptophyta; class Pinopsida; order Cupressales; family Cupressaceae; genus Sequoia; species Sequoia sempervirens. The sequence goes on from VDFB02358134.1 coordinate 42,442,394, forward strand.
ATATGGAGAGACACCATCTACTGCAAGTGAATATGGAGGGAAACCATCTACTGCAAGTAAATATGGTTGGAAACCATCCACCTCATCTCAAGTTGAGAGTACATCATCCCTTGGATTTGATGAAGAAGGTATGCCATCATCCCCATGTGAACCTCAAGGTATGTCTTCTACTCCACCATCGATCGAAGGTATGCAATATAGCCCACCTCAATTAAATATTGATGGAATTCCTAATGTTGAGACGTATGTACCTAGGAGAACACCACGTAAAATTTTGCATAGAAACCTAAAGTATTTGATTAATATTGATGAGGATATTTTCTAGCACATGGAAGCTAAGATTCCAGCACACACTTGTAGTAGATATGCTGATAAGATTTGGAAATTCTTCTTTGAAAGGATAAATGAGACAAAAAATGTCAACTAATTTTTGAAACAATGTGGGGTATAAAGTATAGAAACATCATGAAGACTCTTGGGTTGAGAACATCAAATGCTTCAAGTGAAAACACTATTGTGAAGAATCTAATGGATGCTTATGAGAGTGTGAGTAAGACCTCACACTCCAAGGATAGTAATGTCATCCAATGTGTCATTACATTGACTTTGGTAAGTATTGAAACAAAGAGATCTCATCTCATTAGAAAGACGAGTGAACAATTGCGAATTAATAGAAAAACCTTATCAAGAGTTGTTCAAAGTCAGAAAAGAATTGAGGGCACTGATTCAAATGAATTATGGCCATTCTCGGGGTGACTACCATGAAAATATTTAAAAGTTGTTGAAGCATTGAGAACACTAATTGAAGAGTATTGGAAGAATAACACAAGTTCATCTCCAAATCAAAGGGGCATGGTAAGAAGGACAATCAGTAGTTAGAACCGTGAGCCACATCCAAAGCATTTTTTGCATACAACTCAAACCCAATTTTTTCATAAATTTCAATAGGATTATCCTCAAATTAGTATTTTTCAAAATATTTTGGAATGATTAAACCTTTTTATGTCAATATAAATCACACACGCACTACTTGTTGTTGTAGACTACATATTGTATTCTCTGACCATTATGATGTTTATTGTTCTATATGTTTAGATTTGCATACTAACAATGTTTTGTAGGATTGTGGCATAGAAGCCCCACCAACATCTTCTTCTTATCAAAATTTTTATGTGAAATAAAGGATGGCCAAATATTCTATAGGACACCGTGCTTGGATGGTTAATGTGAGTGTTGCAGTGGCTTGCAGCGTATGCCAGTATGTCAACATATGGAAAGCATTAATGAGGTGGGACAAAAACTAGTAGAGTTAGGGAAGTATAAAATAGTGGCATATTTTATAAAATATGGTAATCAAGCAAAAAGGTGTGATGTGGTTATTTAGAAGATTCAAGTATATTAGTTTATGTCCTTGTTTCATGACAAAATAGTGTATGAGTATGCGAGGCATACCCATAGAGCCTGATGGATGGACACACAATTCAAGCTATGCAAGGACACATTTCTAGTTGGAAACATAGTATTAGTGGTTGAAATTGTAGAGAACTACACTCTATAGCCACAACATGAGATGCAATCACAATATTACAACTACACATAAGTTTTGATATTTGTGCACATAGGATTCATTCATGTAGCTGATAGTGATTATCATACATATTCTCTAGAGTTTGTGCAAGGTTGCTTCCATATGTTCTACATTGATTGCGCTCAGAGGGGCATAGCATGTGATTAACATATAATATGGTCAGATAACTATGTAGTATACTTCAAGAACTCATGCATGTTCTACTAGTTGAGCAGGATGCATGTCATTATAGGTGTTCAAAATATGTGGAACTTTTGTGAGGCAAGGAATGGAAAGGGGTAGCATGACAGTGTAGGAGAATGTGTGAAAAGAGAATTAACATGAGAAGAGTTAAAGCATAAAGAAAATGCAAAGTTGACAATTTAAAAATCCATCATCGAGTGGTGTAATGCTTCGATGGGTCTAGGTAATGAAGGTACGTCTTTAGTTCATAGATTTTTTTGGTTGATGGATGATAATAACATTACACCATATTAGGATTGTTGTACACTAATAAGATCGAGTGAGCTACACTCTTTCCTTAGCTCAAATGTAGGTTCATGGAGTATTAATCCAAAAAAGATGGCATGCTTTGTTCTTCACGTACAATGCAAGCTTGAAATGATTGTGAGTCAAAGGAATGGGATGAGAAATGGTTGAAAATTTATCTTAGTCCACTTCACATGTATCGCCCTCCTACAACATTGGAATTAACACATATGGATTCATCAGTTGAATTTGAACACATATTAGACCTAGTTCAACTAGGTAATACATCTACTTGCTTAGTTTTTGAAATTCCTATTGTTATCCTACTTTGTAGTGTATTCATAATGTTGACTAATTTCAAGAGATTTGTTGCACATATCAATGCAGGGCATGTTTATGTTGTTATTGCAGATGAAGACAATGAAGAGGGAACATACTATTACTTGTGTTGTTGTGTTGAGGCAAGAAAGAAATTGGAGGCCCCATTTATAGATGGAGAAAACATTGAATACCCTACAGGCTCAGTTGTTGTTACTAGAATGTGGCTTAGAAGCTACCCACATAAGAGTGTTAAATATTGGTTTTTTCAAGACTTTGACATGCATCGTAAGATTCTTCTTTACTCAAACCTTGTTGTGGCATCCAATGTTCATTTGACCAAATATGGGGTAGACCTTTGAACAAGACCTTGTGGAAGGTCTGTAAGTCTGACCATGAGGCAATACTTGACACAATAAGGAGTAGAGCATATCCAGATGGTTCGTTGGATTAATTTGTAAGTATGAACATTGGTTCTTATTAATTTAAACTCATATGTACATTAATTTGCATGATTCCAATGCTATCATCTTATTTTAATTTTCCTATTTGTAAGTAACCTACTAAAAATTGATTGGTTTTCCCCTGCAGAAAATGCTGATTTATGAGCCATCCAAGAGAATCTCAGCCAAAAAAGCAATGCAACATCCTTATGTTGATGATCTTGACAAATCTTAATTATGATTTTAAGCCATTATAAAAGTGTGTGTGAAGCTTGGTGAGGGAATTTCAAGTTATTCATTTGAAGTTAACCTTATCATAAGAACCTATGATGTAGACATTGTAAGAGCATCTTGAATTTCAAGTTATTCTATTCATGAGAGGTGTTGTGTGCAATAGGTATCTTGGAACTCCCATTGAAGATGCATGACCATGAGTGACTAAGTTGAGAGACTAGAATTCCTATCCTCAATGGAAGCATGAATATTTATGCCTTTCTATTCCTGAGTTGGAACCAAATGGTGTGGATTTGTTATCTCTAAGTGCCTTCCATCTATTTTCATTTAAATTTCCATTTTGGATGCTCTTTATTTTTCTTCTTTTACTTTGTGTATTTATAAGTAAACTACTAAACATTGATTGGTCTCTCATTGTAGAAAATGTTGATTTATGAGCTATCAAAGAGAATCTCAGCCAAAAAAGTAATGCAACATCCTTATTTTGATGATTTTGACAATTGTCAATTTTTATTTGAAGCCATTATAAAAGAGCCTGTGAAGCTTAGCGAGGGAATCTCAAGTTATTCATTTGAATTTAACCTCATCATGAGCACGCATGATGTAGAAATTATAAGAGAATCTTGAATGTATGAGTGACATTGCAAAAGATTTTTGAGAATGGAGTACATAAGGCATTGTGCCTACAATTACAAGCACTTGGGTTTCAAAATGGTGCATGAAGCATATTAGACAATTGTAGCACAAATTGAAGAATTGGGATAGCCAAGTAAATCTTATTTTATTGTAAACATCATATTATTAATATAGTGAGTGTAATAACCATTGATGTTTACTAATCATTATTTTTCCTCTTTTATTCTCTCCCTATTATAACTAGCACCAATTGACTAATTTATTATAAAAACTTCATTTATTAAAACAAATCAGCCTAATAATTATATATCAATATCAATATAGCATACAGTCTCTTCAAATAAAAACTTGTAATGAGATTTACTCAAATATTGAAATTTATTGCTTCCCTCAAACATTTGTAATTGAAGCAACGCAATCCCTTAACAGTCCAAATTGTAAAAAGGAAACAATCTTTGATGGCCTATTACTTGGATACCATGTTAGTTACATACATTATGTCTAAGGCATAAAGATCAAGTAGGGAACCTCTACAATAACCTTTCTTGGTTTTCTTTATCTCAGAATTTTTTCTCTGTGGTGTCCAATTTTGACTTGATAGAAAAAGTGTCGATTACAAGCAATGAAAAGTTAAAAAGTGGTGCAACTTTTATTCTGCAACTCATGTGACTAAACAAACTATTCAAACACACCCAAATGGGTATGTTTATGCTAAGAATGGTCCTCTTTTTCACCCAAACATGCAGAATTGCTCCAAGCTATGTTCAATTGGCTCGATCCCTTAAGAGTCTAAAGTGCAAAAGGGAAACAATCTTTGGCAAGCTATTACTCAAAAATCGTGATGCTTAAAAACTCTTCATCTAAGCATACATGATTTTTTTGGGCCACTCTACAATAACCTCTATGGGTTTTTGTTATCTCAGAGTCATTTTCCTATGGTGTCCTATTTTCACTTGATGAAAAAAGTGTCAATTGCAAGCAATGTAAAGTTGCAAAGTGGTATAACTTTTGTTCTACAACTCATGTGACTAAAAAAATAGTTCCAATACATATGGTTGGGTAAATTATGCTAGGAATGGTCCTCTTTTTCACCCAAACAAGTGGAATCAATTTGAGCTACGCTCAACTGGCTTCATCCCATAAGGGTCCAAAGTGCAAAATGACAACAATCTTTGACAGACTATTACTCAGAAACCGTGGTGCTTACAAACTCACCATATGAGGCTATGGTATTGAGTTGGGCCCCTCTACAATAACCTCTCTCATTTTTTGTTATCTTAGAGTGGTTTTCCTATGGTGTCCAGTTTTCACTTGATGGAAAAAATGTCAAATGCAAGCCATACAAAGTTGCAAACTTGTGCAATTTTTATTCTACAACTCGTGTGACCAAAAAAACTCTTCCAACATTTCTAGATAGGTGGTTTTACACTAGGAATGGTCCTCTTTTGCATCCAAATATGCAGAATCACTTTGAGATACATTCAACTAGTAGAATCCCTCAAGAGTCCAAAGTGCAAATTGGTTGCAATCTTCGACGGGTTGTAACTCAAACATCATGATTCTTTTGCAAATTGAGCCTATGGGATTGTTTTGGGCCTTTCTAAAATAACCTCTCTTTTCTCTCTATCTCAGATGTGTTTTCCCATGGAGGTGAATTTTCACTTAAGGAAAAAGTAGTCAAATGCAAGTATTTAAAAGTTGCAAAGTGGTGCAACTTTCATTCTCCAACTCATGTGACCAAATGAGCTATTCCAACATGTCCAGGTGGGTATGTTTACACTAGGAATGGTCCTCTTTCACACCCAAACATTTTGAATCGCTTTGAGCTACATTCAACTAGTAGAATCCCTTAAGAGTTCAAAGTGTAAAATAGTTGCAAACTTTAGCATGTTGTTACTCGTATACCGTAATGCTTAGAAACTTTTCATCTGATCCTATGAGATCATGTTGAGATTCTCTATAATAATATCACTCTTTTTCTACTATCTCAAAGGCATTTTCCCCTGGTGGTGAATTTTTTTTTGGGGAAAAAGTTGTGAAATGCAAGTATTTGAAAGTTGCAAAGTGGTGCAACTTTCATTTTGCAACTTGTGTGACCAAAAAATTTGTTCCAATGTGTCTATATGGGTATTTTTATGCTATGAATGGTCCTCTTTCACACCCAAACATGTTGAATCACTCTGAGCTACATTCAACCGGTAGAATCCCTTAAGAGTCCAAAGAGCAAAATGGATGCAAACTTTAGCATGTTGTTACTTGGATACCATGAGGCTTAGAAATTTCTTGTTTGAGCCAATACGAGCACAATGGAAACCTATATAATAACCTCTCTCATTTTTTGCTATCTCGAAGGCATTTTCCCAAGGTGGCAAATTTTCACTTGGGAAAAAAGTTGTCAAATGCAAGTAGTCGAAAGTTGCAAAGTGGTGAAACTTTCATTCTACAACTCATGTGACCAAACAAATATTCCAACACATTTTTTTGGGTATTTTTGCACTATTCATGGTCCTCTTTCACACCTAAACATATTGAATCACTCTGAGCTACATTCAATTGACAAAATCTCTTACGAGTCTAAAGTGCAAAATGACTACAATATTTGACGGGCTATTACTCAGACACCATGATGCTTAGAAACTTATCATCTGAGCCTATGGGATTTTTTTGGGCCCCTCTACAATAGCCTCTCTTAATTTTTTATATTTTAGAGGAATTTTCTTATGGTGGTAACTTTTCACTTGGGGAAAAAGTTGTCAAATGCAAGTAGTTGAAAGTTACAAAGTGGTCTAACTTTCATTCTACAACTCGTGTGACCAAATGAATTATTCCAACACATCTATATGGGTATTTTTACACTAGGCATGGTCCTATTTTACACCCAAATAGGTGGAATTGCTCTGAGCTACGTTCAACTGACTCGATCCCTTAAGGGTCTAAAGTGCAAAAGGGTAGCAATCTTTGATAGTCTATTACTCAAAAACTATGATGCTTATGAACTCTCCATCTGAGTCTATAGGATCATTTTGAGATCCTCTACAATAACCTCTTTAAGTTTTTATTATCTAGGAGTCATCTTCTTGTCGTGTCCAATTTTCACTTGATGGGAAAAATGTCAAATGCAAGCAGTGTAAAGTTGCAAAGTGGTGCAACTTTTGTTCTGCAACTTGTGTGATCAAATGAACTATTCCAATGTGTCCTGATAGGTACGTTTACACTAGACATGGTCCTCTTTCACACCCAAACACGCCAAATCACTTTGAGGTATGGCCAACCATTTTGATCCCTTCTTATGGCATGCAAAATAATCAAAAAGAGAAACATTCACATGACAGTTAAGAACTCTGAGTTTTTCACACAAAAATCATATGATCATCCTCAATCCTAGCAAGTGCAAGATGTTTTTTAATTATCATCCTTTCCATTACAACAATATACAACCAATTGTAAATGCATACAATGGTGGAACTTGGAAACATTTTATTTTTTCTCAATTAACAACTTTGGTTGTGAAGCATTTTGTCATTTTCATTTGAAATGATTTGTTATGCTTGAAAATTGGAATCTAAGAGAAACAAGTGATTCTCTCACATACATTTATTATTTAGTGTAATAAATAAAGTTTCCACCATTGATTCTATTTCTTATTTGTATTATAAATTATAAAACTTTCTTCTCCCAATTCAATTTCCTATAGAAGAAATAATATTGCAAAAAGTTGACATATACATCTTTCTACATGTTTATATGGTGAAGGATCAAGAACATAAAAATTCAATATGCACTATGAGGATTGTGTTAATTTTTTTACAGACTATTCAAGATAAATGATTGTATGATAATGTGTCAAGAAGTTAACTACTCATCATCTACTATGAATATTATGTTTTGCAAGTGTTGTGAAGATTATGTATCCTTTGCTTAATTGAGTTGTTCCAATCAAAAGATTAAATATATTGGAATATTTTTATGAAACATTTGATGGAATACCAAATGAAAACATGTTTTGGGTCAGTGCAAGATCATGGGGGTCCAAACTAGGCCTCTAAGTGGCGATGAAAATTCAGAAAATCAGAGTTGGGCAACTTGACATAAAAATTTGAAAAGGTTATTAACATAATTTGGAAAATATGTAAGAAAAAAAGTTGTAGAAAATTGAATTTAGCTTCTAGGCTACTAGTCATTTTTTGGAAAAAAGTAAATTTGTTTTGAGAAAATTTAAAATTTCAATGCAGTAGTACTAAATTTTCAAGGAAAAGATAAGAAACGGGTGTATGTATGACCACCCTAAGTACAACAAAAACATAATATTTATTTATGAAATATTCAATACAAGTAGAGGACACATGCTCAGATGTGCTGATTTATTTTATAATCTTTTTCCACCTAAATAATTAGTTATTCTTTTTTTATTAGAAATTTTCATAATTACTAAAACATTTGTGTCTAACCACCATAACTTGGTCAAAAAGTGATGAAATCCAAATTTTTTTTATCCTATAGTATGCAAAGCATAAAATATGGTGCATCTTGTAGATTCAAAAAATGTTAAGTAGTTTGAAAGTTATAGAAGGTTTTCAATCAACCTATCAATCAAGACGTTAGATGTAATGAAGGAAAATTAATAATAATTATTTATTAAATTCAAAATAAGGAAAAAGTTATATTGATGGAAATTTGACAAATTTTTCTATAAACCCTTTTCATTTGATGAAATTTGGGTCCAAAAAAAGTCATCAACCACAAGGGTGAACTTCAGAAAACTAAAAAAAAATTCAAAAACACATTTTTTGAGTTTACTTTCCAAGTCATGCAATCCCAAACCAAATTTTGAGCCAACATTTGTTTTGGTTTGGTAATACCAAACCAAAATAGATATTCGTTCACAATGGATATCCGTTAGTTATATTTTATTATATTATTTATAATACATAATATTATATAATATGTATTATGTATTATGTATTTATAATATAACATATTATATATTATGTATTATTATATTATATATTATATATTATATATTATATTGTATACTATATAGTACACATATTTTGTATAGTATATAATATATTATTATATTATATATTAATATATATAATATATATATATTATATTATTATATTATATTAATATATATATATTATATTATTATATTATAATATATAGTACATATACTTTGTATAGTGTATACTATATTATATATAATATACATATTAATCATTATATAGTATATAGTATATATATGAAATATTATATATTATATTAATATTATGTAATATATATTATATGTATTATATAATATATTTAATACATATTATGTATTATATATTTATTGATGTGCAACCAATTCACAAGAGAGAGGGAGTGGAAGGAACTTGAGGGAGAGGGAGAGAGAAAGACCTAAGAGGGAGTGAGAGACTTGAGAGGGATGGGGAGAGAGAGTTGAGAGGGAGAGAGAGAGAGGGAGAGAGGGAGGTAGAAAGGGAGAGAGATATATCATATATATATATACGTCTATCTTTCGAGATCCTATAGGACGGAGAGACGCTGAGGAGAGAGAGAGCGCCAGATCAATTGAGATCAGTCAGAGAGATCAAGAGGAGATCGACAGGAGGATTAAGAGATGGAGAGAGGAGGAGAGATAGAGGAGAGGGAGAGAGGGAAGAAAGACCTAAGAAGAGAGAGAGGGAGAGTGTTTTCCCATTTTGGGACCCTCTAGAATAAGAAGTGATACAACCATCAAACAAAACCATTACAACTCAATTCAACATTCATGCCATTAAAACCTTCAAGTTTAATAACATGACATTATATCATTCATGTAAAATACCATAAAATCATCTTGAATAAGAACACTATCTTCCAATCATGATACATAAACAAGAACATTATGTACACCAAAGGGGTTTGGTGCAACTTTCAAACAAAATCCTTAGAAGACATCAAGATACATGTTAATTAGATTGTTCATGTGAAATATATTTAATAATTATGATCAAAAAATAAGAAATTAGTCAACCATGATACATGAATAAACACTATATATGAACAAACACTAAATTAATAGATTATTTAATATTTATTACTAAATTTTTGTCCCATCATTATACTAGTAAATATTCATAAATTCAACACTAAAAATATCCATCCAACCAAATTCTTTATAAAATATCCAACCAACAAAATTATTTATAAAATATCCATCCACGATCAATTTTTTTATAAATATAAGATCATTGTCTTAATAAAGTTTTGCGGAGCTTCTAAGTTGCATCTATTCATTTATTTGTGCTTTCCTCTTTAGATTGGGACTGTCTCCTTTCCTCTAGCCATTGTTGATGCTCATTTAAGTCCACTTCCGTGGACCTAACCACATCAACAACAATTTGCATTTTTGATACAAAATGCCTCAATAATGGGTGAACACATTCTTCATTTTGAATAGCATTAACTTGATCCTGAATGGTTCAAACATTCACATTGACTTGTTCTCAAAAGTGAGCACCATCAGATGCAGGTGGTGGAGGTGGGGGGTTACGAGGTGGAGTGAGTAGAGGTAGAGTGGTTTGAGATGAAGGGCGTGGATCCATGATTTAGATATAAGTGAACCTACATTAAATTTGTAATTTAAAAGTGTAAGATACATGTTTAAAATCCACTTAAAACCATTCAATATAAATTACTTAATTGAATACAAATGAAAAAATGTGTAAAGCTCATTTATGTCTAAGGCATGTAAATAGAAAAAAAAAAATTGTTAAAGTGATGTGAAATCTCATTTAAAAATACATTAATTTTTTACATCGGTGCAATATGGAAGTGTTAAGCTCCAAATTGATTCAAAAAAGTTGGAAGTGCTAAGCTCCAAATTGCTAATACTTAGTGAATCTGTATACATAGTTAGTAATGGTTAAACAAAACTTGTCCTTGTTGCCATAGGGAAATGGGAAAAGTTAATGGGAAATAATCGATGGGTTGTGTGGGAGGAAATCATTTGTATATGATACAATATGATAGCCTCCTACATAGCCCATCAATTATTACCCATGTTCGCTTCGCCCATTTCCCTATGGTTGCAAGGACAAGTTTTGTCTGGTCAATACTAACAATGGATCTAGATTCACCAAGTATTGAAAATTTAGAGCACTTCAAACAAGGATCCTTTCTATTTTGAGAGTTGAGGAGAGTCAAAATAGTTAAAAAATTAAAAAACAAATTGTTTAGCAAAGAAATACTAAATTGAAAATAAGAAACGAAGCAAGAGTTTAAAAATCATGAAAATAAGTGATAAAGAAGAAGGAAAAATAGATAAAAATGTAAAACAGTTTAAAAACATGCAGAAAGGGGGTAATGAAAGTTCTATTTTATGTTTTTTTAGTATGCTAGGTTCAATTTTATGCTTTTTCTCTAGTAATGAAGCTTCCATTTTTTGTTTGATGTTTTTTTTTGTTTTCCACTAACTAGGGTTTTAATTTTTTTGTAAGTTTAGATATAAATGAAAAAATTCAAGAAATCTATAAAGAGTGCAAAAAAAACTTAAATTTACCACTAATTAGCAAAAACAATTGAAAAAATACAAAAAACACATACCTCGAGGTCACTAGAGGTTGCTGCTTGACTGCTACATCACCAAAATGAGGTAGGGTTCATGAAAATGAAGAAGAATTCACATTATAAAGTCCTCAAAGAAACATATATTCATTATAAACAGATATCTATTGTGTAAAACTATATTATATTGACATGTGGCTTAAATTAAATGGAATAAAAAATGGATATCCATTTATTATATAATAAATTTATTGTATACAAATATACAATTTAGTATATTTCACATATAAGTTTTATATTAGATATTATATTAGATATTATATTAGATATTATATTTTATATTATATATTATATATTATATATTATATATTATATATTATGTAATTATATATATTATATTTAATACATTGTCTCCATTTGAAAATGAGGTGGGCTTCTTCCTCAGTAAAACAAATATTTGTTATGAATGAATATACGTTTTATCTATTATAAATTTCTTAAATATAAATATACTATATATTGTATAATATATATTATATATTAAATATATTATAGTATACATTATATAGAATATATACTATAATATATATTATATATTAAATATATTGTATAAAATATTCAATACATAGTATCCCTTTGAAGTCTCCATCTCCCTCTCAGATATATTGTTTAGGGTTTAGGGTTTAGGGAGAGAAGGAGAGTGGGAGAGAGGAATAGTGGGAGAGAGTGGGAGAAAGAGAGATTGGGAGAAAGGGAGAGAGAGAGAGAGAGGGAGAGAGGGAGAGACTAGGAGAAAGAGGGAGTGGGAGAGAGGGAGAGA
>VDFB02358134.1:42454551-42476782 GCA_007258455.2 Sequoia sempervirens
AATAATATAGATAACTTATTCAAATTTTTATGTCAAGTTGCCTAACTCTGATTTTTTTGAATTTTTTGCCACTTAAGGGCCTATTTTTTTCCATGATGATCCTACACATACCCATACCCATGATTTCAAGATCTGTTGAATGAATTTACATTTGACACTATTTTGTTTCTTGAACTCGTGTAATGAAATGTGCAACTAAATTTTATTTTAAAAGAAGTTAAAATTAATGAAAAGTGGATACAACTTAATGAAATGCATTTCATGTTACAGTGTTCATTCGAAAGTAATATAATCATCTTGATAAAAATTAATGTCACTTAATGTTCATTCAAGCTTAATAACATGTAAAAGGTATAAAATCATCTTCAGTAAGAATCAATATCTTTCAACCATAGGGGTTTGATGCAACCTTCAAACAAAGTCCTTACAACTAAATGAGAAACATGTTCATTAGATTGTTCATGAGAAATCTATACAATAATAATGATTAACAATTAAGACATCACTCAACCATGATGCAACCATTAAAAAGACCAAATGAGTGTGATACTACCATTAAACAAACCAAATACAACTCCATGGTATGAATGTTATAATTTGACCTTTGACATGCAATTTGTATTATCATAATGCACACAATGAATGTTGCTAACCATAATGCATCATTTTGAAAACTAGGCATACTATATGGGTATGTTTATGTTAGGAATGGTCATCTTTTGCATCCAAACATGTCGAATAACTCTAAGCTACATTGGACCGGCAATTTCCCTTAAGATTCCAAAGTGCAAAAAGGTAACAATCTTTGATGGGATATTACCTCAAAACCGTGATGCTTATAGGCTCTCTATTAGAAGATACATGATCATGTTTGGACCTTATTCAATAACCTCTCTCAATTTTTTCCATCTCATAGGTGTTTTCCTATGGTGATGAGTTTTTAGTTGAGGTAAAAGTTGTTAAGTGCAAGCAGTGTAAAGGTTCAAAGTAGTGCAACATTCATTCTACAATTTTTTCAACCAAGCAGACTATTCCAACACATCTAGATGGGTACATTTACACTAGGGATGGTCATTTCTTACACCCAAATATGCTGAATCACTCTGAGCTACATTGGACCGATGATTTTCCTGAAGAGTCGAAAGTGCTAAAAGGAAGCAATCTTTGAAGAGCTATTTCTCAGAAACCTTGATACTTATAGACTGTTCGTCTAAGGCTATGGGATTGTGTTGGAACCCTCTACAATAACCTCTCTTGGTTTTTGCTATCTCAGAGGTGTTTTCCCGTGGTGACGAGTTTTTAGCTGAGGAAAAAGTTGTCAGATGCAAGTAGTGTAAAGTTGCAAAGTGGTGCAACTTTTGTTATGTAACTCATACGACCAAATAAACCATTCCAACACATCTAGATGAGTACATTCATGTTAGAAATAGTCCTCTTTTGTACCCAGATATTCTGAATCACTATGAGCTACATTGGACCTATGATTTCCCTTAAGCATCCATAGTGCTAAAAGGCATCAATCTTTGAAGGGCTATTTCTCAAAAACCGTGATGCTTACAGACTCTCTATCTAAGGCTATGGGATCATATTGGGACCCTCTAAAATAAACTCTCTCATTTTTTGCTATCTTAGAGGTGTTTTTTCGTAGTGACGAGTTTTTAGATAAGAAAAAAGTTGTCAGATGCAAGTAGTGTAAAGTTGCAAAGTGGTGCAATTTTTTTTTCTATAACTTGTATGACTAAACAAATTTTTCCAACACATCTAAATAGGTATTTTTATACTAGGAATAGTCCTCTTTTACACCTAAATACGCTAAATCACTCTGAGCTACATTGGACTAACAATTTCCCATAAGAGTCCAAAGTGCTAAAATGTAGCAATCTTTGAAGGGATATTTCTCAGTAACTGTGATGCTTATAGTCTCCTCATCTGACACTATGGGATTTTTTTGGGACCTTATACAATAACCTCTCTTGGTTTTTGCTATCTCGGAGGTATTTTCCTATGGTGATGATTTTTTAGTTGAGGAAAAAGTTGTCAAATGCAAGTAGTATAAAGTTGCAAAGTGGTGCAACTTTTCCTTCTAAAACTTGCATGACCAAATGGATTGTTCCAACATGTCTAGATGGGTACATTTACACTAGGAATGGTCCTCTTTTGTACCCAAATACACCAAATCATATTCAGCTACACTAGACCAGTGATTTCCCTTAAGAGTCCAAAGTGCTAAAAGGCAACAATCTTTGAATGACTATTTTTCAAAAACCGTGATGTTTACAGACTCCATATGAGGCTATGGGATCATGTTACAACCATCTACAATAACCTCTCTTGGTTTCTTCTCTCCCGAAGGAATTTTCCCATGGTGATGAGTTTTTAGTTGAGGAAAAAGTTGTCAAATGCAAGCAATGTAAAGTTGTAAAGTGGTGCAACTTTTGTTCTGCAACACATACGCCCAAACATATTGTTCCAACACATTTGGATGGGTAGGTTTATGCTAGAGATGGTCCTCTTTTGCACCCAAATACATTGAATCACTCTGAGCTACATTGGATCGATGATTTCCTGTAAGAGTCAGAAGTGCTAAAAAGTACCAATCTCTGAAGGGCTATTTCTCAAAAACTGTGATGTTTATATACTCTCTGTCTAAGGCTATGGAATTGTATTGGGACCCTCTATAATAAGCTCTCTTTATTTTTTATATCTCTAAGGCCTTTTCCTATGGTGTCAAGTTTTCAGTTGATGGAAAAGAGGTCAGCTAGATGTGATGTAAAGGTGGAAAGGGGTTTAGGGTTCATTTTGTTCCTCATGAGTAAGTGAAAAAGAGATTCATTTACTAAAATACACTTAAGTCATGAACTACACACATGAATACAAATTATATGCATTAAAACACGTATGTCATAAAGTATACATTAGAATACTCAAATACACTTAAGTCATGAACTACACATATGAATACAAAGTATACATTGGAATACTCAAAGTGACAAAGTATACACATAATTTGTAAAGTATACACTTGAATACATGTAAAGTATACACAATATGCATGATATTATCACTTAATAATTACTATCAAATATAGGATTTACAAAATGCCACATAGGTATACAACAAATGGCCCTAATACATAGTCATTTCCTAGTAGGGGAAGGAAATAGAAGACACATTTCCTTCGTGGTCAGAACAGTCTTCCACAATAGTAGCATGTTTATGTTTTGGAGTGACAAGCACCTATACAAACCATCAAGGTAGCAGTTAAACTACATACAATATAAAATATGCTTAGAATAACAAATCTATATTATTCTAAACAACCTAATTGATGATGAAATGGTAATGCAAACAATAAAATATGCTTACAATAAAAAAATCTATATTATTGTAATTTGTCGTATACCTTTTCCAAAGGATCAGAGCTGGCTATTGTTGTAGAAAATCCATGATTAATCATGCCATGATCATCACAATATACTTCAAATCAGAAATCTATATTATCATGCAAACTAGAAAATATGCTTAGAATAACAAATCTATATTATTCTAAACAACCTAAATAATGAACCTTAGCTGATAAAAAATATCAAAATGTGATGAACAATATCATACCTATCCCATACAACAAATGATCTGCTACTCAAGTGTGCCTACAATCTCATCTCTTGCCTCTAGAGTTTCTAGTAATGCTTCATGATCAACACTGCTAATTGTCCATAGTTTTTTTTTTTTGGTCTAGCATGATGTCTCAATAACTTAACATTTGTTGCTATAACAAGGTGCAAATAAATGAGAATAGTTTTATGTTTCTCATAGTCTTCAAATGCAAGTACATCATTCTTTCTAGTCATATATGTCTGTAACTAAGTTCCAAAAATAACAATTGAACCAAGGTGTGATCATAACTTTTTCATCATCTAAATATACTTAGAATAACAAATCTATATTATTGTAAACAACCTAAATGATGATAAAATGACAATGCAACCAAGTTTGAGAAACAACTAAACCTATAGGATACACAAACCCATCATCATCTGTCATTGGTTATGTTAACTTTTTCTTTCCTTGTACAAATCGTGCCAACCAATAGTCTGACCCCTCTTCATTCCCCTATGATGCTACAACTGAATAGGCATGTCCTGGCTACACAAGATCTGAAAGATGATTGTAGTCAAGTGAACTTTCCATTACATCTTGTAATGAAGATTGTGATATAGATAAATGGGTTAGGTATTTTGGAATCCATGTATCTACCCAGTCACTTGACTCACACTGATCCCAATTAGACTAAATATAATTATGACAAAAACAAGACATCTCTCGTGTCCATATGGTCCATGCACTCCAATTTGAGCTTACAACTTAATGCATCTTTGAAGAATCTCTAATTTTTTGACATTCCATTATATCTCCCACTATGCCCTCCTCAACCAACCAAAGGAACCTACACACTTGTTAATCAAGTGTCCCTCCTTGTGATAGTGCATAAGTACACCAATCCGCAATAGAATGTGCATCACTGAATGTTGCACAACCTCTGATATTCATTTGCTCCTTAACCAAATCTCTCTTCGCACATGCACTTGTGCCATCATACTCACCTTTTCCATGCATAGCTTCGAAAAAACTCCAAATATGTGGTACACCCCTCTCTATATGCATCCTACTCAACCAATAAAACATGTGAGCATTATTGAATTTCCTTGTGTAGTTATCTAACCAAATAAGATGTGGACCCATTGAAATTCTTTTTTCCTGCAAGAACTCAATTTTTTTCAAAATAATTTTTTACAAACTCAGATGAATGAGATCTATCATCACTCATGTAAAAATGGTACTCCTTGATTATCTTCCTATCCTCTTTTGTACTATCAAGGGCATGCCTATATGTTATGTGGACAAAACTAGAAATTTGAATAGAATTATAATATGGTGATTGAAATTCATTTTGTGGTTGTGATGTGTAATTTTCAGCAAAATCAACTATAGATACAATAGTTCCAATGGGGAAAGAGTCCTTACACATCCCGAATTGCCAATCCAACCACTGCGACCTGTGGCTATGCCTTGCATACTTATAGAAAAGTTTTTTCTTAAAATATGAAATAAAATCAGCAATACTTACCTCTCTTGCAACCAACTCACATCTAGAACTCTCACCTCCACTCTTCAATGTGTATTTGACTGTCTCATACTTTTTTTTCTCAAAAAAATTGTTACCAAAATCATGATCACTTCCCTCATGAAAGCATGTTACAAACTTTCATAAACCACCACATTGCAAACACGTTTCATTTAAACAATCATTTCTATAAAATACACAACCATCACCTCTAATGCATAAAAATGAATCTAACAATTCCATAGATGACTTGGGAAGTTGCACTGCATGACAGTCCTACAAAATTTTGTCAGTATGCATAGTAGAACGAATATTGCATAACAATTCATGATACATTGAAAACTCAACATGTTACTTACAACAACATGTATTACGAACCTTAATAGGAACAAAATAAAATGTCTTGCAAGAATTAAAAACCCTTTGTAAGATTTGTAAATGTGGATGTTCTTGAAAAAATTATTTGGCTACATTCCAAAAAATGTTTAGGATGCAGTGTACGATCTCGATTACCAATTCTTAACTTTAAAACATTTTTTACATTTGGTGATACTCTAGAGTGAGAATTCCAATATTGTTCAATTTGCATCTTTACATTATCAATTAGCTTTTCATCAACACATGGAAGCCTCCCACTAAACACCCACGTATCATTTTGAAGAGGACTACCAAGTCTTCCTCTTCTTGAGAGTGCTTTATTCAATGTTTTACAATTTAATTTAAAATTAATACATGTTTGTCTCATTAAACGAGAATTTTTCAAAAGATGGCTTACTAGTGAGGTTGTGATCACTCTTCCAAGATCCCTTTTATCTTTTTCCTTACTAGTCTTTCCAATAGAGGTTAGAGCATTAAAAATATTTTTTACAATAAGACTATCTTTTTCTTATTTTTTTGTGAGATGAATCTTCAATTCTTGTAATAATGGTCTCATTTTGTAAATCTTAAGTAATTGCACAAAAAAGTTGGCATTGTTCGGTTTATTTCTTATTGAAAAAGAATTCATTGAACTTTTCGTAGCCCACAAATGAACTATTCGTTCTAACCTTTTTCTTTCAAGATTATCAATTATGTTCTCATCTATTTTAGCCAAAAATTTAGGGTTTTTTTTGTAATTAGGTGTTACATAAGGTTTATTTTCAACATTTTCAATGTTATCAATATTTTCATTTTCATGTACAATGTTATTAACATTTTTTTATTCTCTCTATTTTCAACATTTTCAACATTTTCAATAACAATTTCATTTTGAACAACATTTTCATTGTCAAAAACAATTTCAGTTTCAAGCACATTTTAATTTTTAACATTTTCAATAACAATTTCATTTTCAATAACATTTTCAACAACATTTTCATTCTCAATGTTGTTCACATTTTCATTTTCAATTTCCACATTTTCAATTTTAATGTTTTTATTTTCAATTTGAATATGATCAATATTTTCAATTTGAATATGATCTTCAATATTTTCAATTTCTATTTCATTGTCACTTCAATTAACATTTAATGGTTTGGAAGAAGCTTCAATTTGAATATTTCACATACCTTGTCTTATTTTCCTGCAAGTTTCTCTATCTTTTGCTCTATATGCTTCAATTTGATATGCTATAAGTTTCCTTTTACCTTATATCTTATGTTGATAGCTACTTCCCATTGCACAAACAAAAAAACACACACAAATGGTTGGAATTCTAAAAATGGTGCTAGAGAATCTTTGAAAAGCTAAATTTCATTTGATGCAGACATAAAGCATGAGAATTTTGCGACTAAAGGAATGTAGGGACCATTGAAATACTCAAAGCAATCCCTTTTTTAATTTTTTTATATAACTTACAAAATGAATATCTGTTCTAAATGAACATCCATTATGTAAACCAATTGACACACCTGCAAGTCTAAACAATCCTTAGTAACAAAACAAATATTCATCTATAACATATATCCTTTATAGATAGATATCTGTTACCTCTAGTGTTATCAAAATGTCATATGTTAAATAATATATATTATATATTAATACATATAATACTACAAATAGTATTATATGTATTAATTTATAATATATATTATTTAACATATGACATTTTGATAACACTAGAGGTAATACATATTCTTCTATAACAGATATCCATTATAGATAGATATTTGTTACCTCTAGTGTTATCACATTTTCATATGTTAAATAATATATATTATATATTAATATATATAATATTATATATAATATATATTATAGATCAATATATAATATATAATATATAATATATATTAATATATAATACTATATATATTTTATATATATTAATATTAATTATTATATATTAATATTATATAATATATATTATATATTAATAAATGTTATATATTAATACTATATTAATATTAATAAATAATTTAAATATTGTTGCTCATCCAAGTGCATAACCTACTAATATGCAAAACGAATATCCATTATTTGAATTTTAAGAATTATTATTTCTTATGATATATGATATATATAGTTATTATATATTAATAATATATTAATATATAATATATATTCATATATTATTATATATATTAATATAATATTAATATATAATATATATTATTGTATATTATATGTATATATTAATATTATATTAATATATTTAATATAATAAATATATAATATATATTATCGCACTTTATAAACCCTATCCCACTTTCTCCCACTCTCCTTGTCTCCCTATCTCCCTAAACCCACTCCCTCCCTCTCTCTAAACCCTAAACCCATTCTATCTCCCTCTCTTCCACTCTCCCTCTGCCTCCATCTCTCCCACTCCCTCCCTCTCCATCTCCTCCCTCTCTTTCTTCACAAAAGAACGGCACGGATCCAGCCGATTTCCTGACTGATTTCTGATTTTGTCTGATTGATCTCGATTGATTCGTCCGATGGTTGCCTGATTTGCCGTCGATCCGACGGACGCAATGGAAGGAATGGTCTGATCTGAAAAAAAAAAAGATGATTTGATCCTGAACGTTCGATGAATCCTGAAGATGGTTGATTTGACGCCTGATGCCTGATTTGCCTGCTCGATCTGATCTGATTGATCCTGATGCTTGTGGAGACCACACGGAAAACATGCCCTTATGGTGAAAATCGAAAAAATCGAAAGAAGAACTTGATATAAAATAAATTCCAATGTTATCGGTAGCATTTCAAAATGTAAGAATAGAATTTGTATAAATTGAGCAGTTTCAACCACAGTTTTATTTAAAAAATAAATCTATTTTGGTGAAAAATTTGAAACTTCAATGCAGCAATAGTACTTAAATTTCAGTGAAAATATGCCCTTTCAACCCCACCCAATAAATGATAATATTTTTTTTTAATAATATTCTTTAGATATAAGTAGAGGATCTATGTCTCGATGTGATGCATAAGTTGTTTGTAAATTTTTTCAAGTAACAATAAATTATGATTTTTTTCATTTCACAACTTTAAAAAACAAAACCCTTATGTCTAACCACCTTTAATCCTGTTCAAAATCCCATGAAATTCACTTTTTTAATCCTATACTATGCAAAGCATAGAATGTGACTTATGTTTCAGATTCAAAATGTATAGCCTGCTTGAAAGCTATAGATGCTTTTTTCAAATCAACCTATCAATCAATACTTTTAGTCATAATTCAAATAGAAAATGAATAATAATAATTTATTAAATTCAGCAAAACATAATTTATATTGGTGGAAAGCTGAGAATCTCCTTTAAAAACCCTTTTCATGTCATCAATTTTGGGTAAAAAAAGTCGCCAGCCACATGCGGCATCATATCAGTTGCATATCGCCACTTTTGGCCCATCATGATCCTGCACATACCCAAACCCTAAACCTATACTCACTCTCCCACTCTCCCTCCTCCTCCCCGACTCTCCCCTTCCCTTTTCCCACTCTTTTTCGACTTCGAAGTTCGACGCAAAAAGTTCGACTTTCGATTTCGATGCCGAACCTGACCTGGAATTTATATTTAAGAAATTTATAATAGATAAAACGTATATTCATTCATAACAAATATTTGTTTTACTGAGGAAGAAGCCCACCTCATTTTCAAATGGAGACAATGTATTAAATATAATATATATAATTACATAATATATAATATATAATATATAATATATAATATATAATATAAAATATAATATCTAATATAATATCTAATATAATATCTAATATAAAACTTATATGTGAAATATACTAAATTGTATATTTGTATACAATAAATTTATTATATAATAAATGGATATCCATTTTTTATTCCATTTAATTTAAGCCACATGTCAATATAATATAGTTTTACACAATAGATATCTGTTTATAATGAATATATGTTTCTTTGAGGACTTTATAATGTGAATTCTTCTTCATTTTCATGAACCCTACCTCATTTTGGTGATGTAGCAGTCAAGCAGCAACCTCTAGTGACCTCGAGGTATGTGTTTTTTGTATTTTTTCAATTGTTTTTGCTAATTAGTGGTAAATTTAAGTTTTTTTTGCACTCTTTATAGATTTCTTGAATTTTTTCATTTATATCTAAACTTACAAAAAAATTAAAACCCTAGTTAGTGGAAAACAAAAAAAAACATCAAACAAAAAATGGAAGCTTCATTACTAGAGAAAAAGCATAAAATTGAACCTAGCATACTAAAAAAACATAAAATAGAACTTTCATTACCCCCTTTCTGCATGTTTTTAAACTGTTTTACATTTTTATCTATTTTTCCTTCTTCTTTATCACTTATTTTCATGATTTTTAAACTCTTGCTTCGTTTCTTATTTTCAATTTAGTATTTCTTTGCTAAACAATTTGTTTTTTAATTTTTTAACTATTTTGACTCTCCTCAACTCTCAAAATAGAAAGGATCCTTGTTTGAAGTGCTCTAAATTTTCAATACTTGGTGAATCTAGATCCATTGTTAGTATTGACCAGACAAAACTTGTCCTTGCAACCATAGGGAAATGGGCGAAGCGAACATGGGTAATAATTGATGGGCTATGTAGGAGGCTATCATATTGTATCATATACAAATGATTTCCTCCCACACAACCCATCGATTATTTCCCATTAACTTTTCCCATTTCCCTATGGCAACAAGGACAAGTTTTGTTTAACCATTACTAACTATGTATACAGATTCACTAAGTATTAGCAATTTGGAGCTTAGCACTTCCAACTTTTTTGAATCAATTTGGAGCTTAACACTTCCATATTGCACCGATGTAAAAAATTAATGTATTTTTAAATGAGATTTCACATCACTTTAACAATTTTTTTTTTTCTATTTACATGCCTTAGACATAAATGAGCTTTACACATTTTTTCATTTGTATTCAATTAAGTAATTTATATTGAATGGTTTTAAGTGGATTTTAAACATGTATCTTACACTTTTAAATTACAAATTTAATGTAGGTTCACTTATATCTAAATCATGGATCCACGCCCTTCATCTCAAACCACTCTACCTCTACTCACTCCACCTCGTAACCCCCCACCTCCACCACCTGCATCTGATGGTGCTCACTTTTGAGAACAAGTCAATGTGAATGTTTGAACCATTCAGGATCAAGTTAATGCTATTCAAAATGAAGAATGTGTTCACCCATTATTGAGGCATTTTGTATCAAAAATGCAAATTGTTGTTGATGTGGTTAGGTCCACGGAAGTGGACTTAAATGAGCATCAACAATGGCTAGAGGAAAGGAGACAGTCCCAATCTAAAGAGGAAAGCACAAATAAATGAATAGATGCAACTTAGAAGCTCCGCAAAACTTTATTAAGACAATGATCTTATATTTATAAAAAAATTGATCGTGGATGGATATTTTATAAATAATTTTGTTGGTTGGATATTTTATAAAGAATTTGGTTGGATGGATATTTTTAGTGTTGAATTTATGAATATTTACTAGTATAATGATGGGACAAAAATTTAGTAATAAATATTAAATAATCTATTAATTTAGTGTTTGTTCATATATAGTGTTTATTCATGTATCATGGTTGACTAATTTCTTATTTTTTGATCATAATTATTAAATATATTTCACATGAACAATCTAATTAACATGTATCTTGATGTCTTCTAAGGATTTTGTTTGAAAGTTGCACCAAACCCCTTTGGTGTACATAATGTTCTTGTTTATGTATCATGATTGGAAGATAGTGTTCTTATTCAAGACCTCGAAAGAACTGGATGATATCAGTGACCTGATTGTTTGCCTGTCCAATAATTTCGATCTGACTTTCCCCGCATTTGAAACTGACTTTTGAGCCTGTTTTGATCTTTTGATTGTCGCCGGATCTGTTCCGGATCTGATCAACCTGATCTGCCGGATCCTGCAGAAACGGATCGCCATGTCGATCCGGATTTGATCTTGATTGCCGGATGCGTTCGATCCGGAATGCTCTTGTGGCCTTTCTCTCTCTCCCTCTCCCCTGCCCTTCCCTGACTCTCTGTGAATTGGTCAGCACATCAATAAATATATAATACATAATATGTATTAAATATATTATATAATACATATAATATATATTACATAATATTAATATAATATATAATATTTCATATATATACTATATACTATATAATGATTAATATGTATATTATATATAATATAGTATACACTATACAAAGTATATGTACTATATATTATAATATAATAATATAATATATATATATTAATATAATATAATAATATAATATATATATATTATATATATTAATATATAATATAATAATATATTATATACTATACAAAATATGTGTACTATATAGTATACAATATAATATATAATATATAATATATAATATAATAATACATAATATATAATATGTTATATTATAAATACATAATACATAATACATATTATATAATATTATGTATTATAAATAATATAATAAAATATAACTAACGGATATCCATTGTGAACGAATATCTATTTTGGTTTGGTATTACCAAACCAAAACAAATGTTGGCTCAAAATTTGGTTTGGGATTGCATGACTTGGAAAGTAAACTCAAAAAATGTGTTTTTGAATTTTTTTTTAGTTTTCTGAAGTTCACCCTTGTGGTTGATGACTTTTTTTGGACCCAAATTTCATCAAATGAAAAGGGTTTATAGAAAAATTTGTCAAATTTCCATCAATATAACTTTTTCCTTATTTTGAATTTAATAAATAATTATTATTAATTTTCCTTCATTACATCTAACGTCTTGATTGATAGGTTGATTGAAAACCTTCTATAACTTTCAAACTACTTAACATTTTTTGAATCTACAAGATGCACCATATTTTATGCTTTGCATACTATAGGATAAAAAAAATTTGGATTTCATCACTTTTTGACCAAGTTATGGTGGTTAGACACAAATGTTTTAGTAATTATGAAAATTTCTAATAAAAAAAGAATAACTAATTATTTAGGTGGAAAAAGATTATAAAATAAATCAGCACATCTGAGCATGTGTCCTCTACTTGTATTGAATATTTCATAAATAAATATTATGTTTTTGTTGTACTTAGGGTGGTCATACATACACCCGTTTCTTATCTTTTCCTTGAAAATTTAGTACTACTGCATTGAAATTTTAAATTTTCTCAAAACAAATTTACTTTTTTCCAAAAAATGACTAGTAGCCTAGAAGCTAAATTCAATTTTCTACAACTTTTTTTCTTACATATTTTCCAAATTATGTTAATAACCTTTTCAAATTTTTATGTCAAGTTGCCCAACTCTGATTTTCTGAATTTTCATCGCCACTTAGAGGCCTAGTTTGGACCCCCATGATCTTGCACTGACCCAAAACATGTTTTCATTTGGTATTCCATCAAATGTTTCATAAAAATATTCCAATATATTTAATCTTTTGATTGGAACAACTCAATTAAGCAAAGGATACATAATCTTCACAACACTTGCAAAACATAATATTCATAGTAGATGATGAGTAGTTAACTTCTTGACACATTATCATACAATCATTTATCTTGAATAGTCTGTAAAAAAATTAACACAATCCTCATAGTGCATATTGAATTTTTATGTTCTTGATCCTTCACCATATAAACATGTAGAAAGATGTATATGTCAACTTTTTGCAATATTATTTCTTCTATAGGAAATTGAATTGGGAGAAGAAAGTTTTATAATTTATAATACAAATAAGAAATAGAATCAATGGTGGAAACTTTATTTATTACACTAAATAATAAATGTATGTGAGAGAATCACTTGTTTCTCTTAGATTCCAATTTTCAAGCATAACAAATCATTTCAAATGAAAATGACAAAATGCTTCACAACCAAAGTTGTTAATTGAGAAAAAATAAAATGTTTCCAAGTTCCACCATTGTATGCATTTACAATTGGTTGTATATTGTTGTAATGGAAAGGATGATAATTAAAAAACATCTTGCACTTGCTAGGATTGAGGATGATCATATGATTTTTGTGTGAAAAACTCAGAGTTCTTAACTGTCATGTGAATGTTTCTCTTTTTGATTATTTTGCATGCCATAAGAAGGGATCAAAATGGTTGGCCATACCTCAAAGTGATTTGGCGTGTTTGGGTGTGAAAGAGGACCATGTCTAGTGTAAACGTACCTATCAGGACACATTGGAATAGTTCATTTGATCACACAAGTTGCAGAACAAAAGTTGCACCACTTTGCAACTTTACACTGCTTGCATTTGACATTTTTCCCATCAAGTGAAAATTGGACACGACAAGAAGATGACTCCTAGATAATAAAAACTTAAAGAGGTTATTGTAGAGGATCTCAAAATGATCCTATAGACTCAGATGGAGAGTTCATAAGCATCATAGTTTTTGAGTAATAGACTATCAAAGATTGCTACCCTTTTGCACTTTAGACCCTTAAGGGATCGAGTCAGTTGAACGTAGCTCAGAGCAATTCCACCTATTTGGGTGTAAAATAGGACCATGCCTAGTGTAAAAATACCCATATAGATGTGTTGGAATAATTCATTTGGTCACACGAGTTGTAGAATGAAAGTTAGACCACTTTGTAACTTTCAACTACTTGCATTTGACAACTTTTTCCCCAAGTGAAAAGTTACCACCATAAGAAAATTCCTCTAAAATATAAAAAATTAAGAGAGGCTATTGTAGAGGGGCCCAAAAAAATCCCATAGGCTCAGATGATAAGTTTCTAAGCATCATGGTGTCTGAGTAATAGCCCGTCAAATATTGTAGTCATTTTGCACTTTAGACTCGTAAGAGATTTTGTCAATTGAATGTAGCTCAGAGTGATTCAATATGTTTAGGTGTGAAAGAGGACCATGAATAGTGCAAAAATACCCAAAAAAATGTGTTGGAATATTTGTTTGGTCACATGAGTTGTAGAATGAAAGTTTCACCACTTTGCAACTTTCGACTACTTGCATTTGACAACTTTTTTCCCAAGTGAAAATTTGCCACCTTGGGAAAATGCCTTCGAGATAGCAAAAAATGAGAGAGGTTATTATATAGGTTTCCATTGTGCTCGTATTGGCTCAAACAAGAAATTTCTAAGCCTCATGGTATCCAAGTAACAACATGCTAAAGTTTGCATCCATTTTGCTCTTTGGACTCTTAAGGGATTCTACCGGTTGAATGTAGCTCAGAGTGATTCAACATGTTTGGGTGTGAAAGAGGACCATTCATAGCATAAAAATACCCATATAGACACATTGGAACAAATTTTTTGGTCACACAAGTTGCAAAATGAAAGTTGCACCACTTTGCAACTTTCAAATACTTGCATTTCACAACTTTTTCCCCAAAAAAAAATTCACCACCAGGGGAAAATGCCTTTGAGATAGTAGAAAAAGAGTGATATTATTATAGAGAATCTCAACATGATCTCATAGGATCAGATGAAAAGTTTCTAAGCATTACGGTATACGAGTAACAACATGCTAAAGTTTGCAACTATTTTACACTTTGAACTCTTAAGGGATTCTACTAGTTGAATGTAGCTCAAAGCGATTCAAAATGTTTGGGTGTGAAAGAGGACCATTCCTAGTGTAAACATACCCACCTGGACATGTTGGAATAGCTCATTTGGTCACATGAGTTGGAGAATGAAAGTTGCACCACTTTGCAACTTTTAAATACTTGCATTTGACTACTTTTTCCTTAAGTGAAAATTCACCTCCATGGGAAAACACATCTGAGATAGAGAGAAAAGAGAGGTTATTTTAGAAAGGCCCAAAACAATCCCATAGGCTCAATTTGCAAAAGAATCATGATGTTTGAGTTACAACCCGTCGAAGATTGCAACCAATTTGCACTTTGGACTCTTGAGGGATTCTACTAGTTGAATGTATCTCAAAGTGATTCTGCATATTTGGATGCAAAAGAGGACCATTCCTAGTGTAAAACCACCTATCTAGAAATGTTGGAAGAGTTTTTTTGGTCACACGAGTTGTAGAATAAAAATTGCACAAGTTTGCAACTTTGTATGGCTTGCATTTGACATTTTTTCCATCAAGTGAAAACTGGACACCATAGGAAAACCACTCTAAGATAACAAAAAATGAGAGAGGTTATTGTAGAGGGGCCCAACTCAATACCATAGCCTCATATGGTGAGTTTGTAAGCACCACGGTTTCTGAGTAATAGTCTGTCAAAGATTGTTGTCATTTTGCACTTTGGACCCTTATGGGATGAAGCCAGTTGAGCGTAGCTCAAATTGATTCCACTTGTTTGGGTGAAAAAGAGGACCATTCCTAGCATAATTTACCCAACCATATGTATTGGAACTATTTTTTTAGTCACATGAGTTGTAGAACAAAAGTTATACCACTTTGCAACTTTACATTGCTTGCAATTGACACTTTTTTCATCAAGTGAAAATAGGACACCATAGGAAAATGACTCTGAGATAACAAAAACCCATAGAGGTTATTGTAGAGTGGCCCAAAAAAATCATGTATGCTTAGATGAAGAGTTTTTAAGCATCACGATTTTTGAGTAATAGCTTGCCAAAGATTGTTTCCCTTTTGCACTTTAGACTCTTAAGGGATCGAGCCAATTGAACATAGCTTGGAGCAATTCTGCATGTTTGGGTGAAAAAGAGGACCATTCTTAGCATAAACATACCCATTTGGGTGTGTTTGAATAGTTTGTTTAGTCACATGAGTTGCAGAATAAAAGTTGCACCACTTTTTAACTTTTCATTGCTTGTAATCGACACTTTTTCTATCAAGTCAAAATTGGACACCACAGAGAAAAAATTCTGAGATAAAGAAAACCAAGAAAGGTTATTGTAGAGGTTCCCTACTTGATCTTTATGCCTTAGACATAATGTATGTAACTAACATGGTATCCAAGTAATAGGCCATCAAAGATTGTTTCCTTTTTACAATTTGGACTGTTAAGGGATTGCGTTGCTTCAATTACAAATGTTTGAGGGAAGCAATAAATTTCAATATTTGAGTAAATCTCATTACAAGTTTTTATTTGAAGAGACTGTATGCTATATTGATATTGATATATAATTATTAGGCTGATTTGTTTTAATAAATGAAGTTTTTATAATAAATTAGTCAATTGGTGCTAGTTATAATAGGGAGAGAATAAAAGAGGAAAAATAATGATTAGTAAACATCAATGGTTATTACACTCACTATATTAATAATATGATGTTTACAATAAAATAAGATTTACTTGGCTATCCCAATTCTTCAATTTGTGCTACAATTGTCTAATATGCTTCATGCACCATTTTGAAACCCAAGTGCTTGTAATTGTAGGCACAATGCCTTATGTACTCCATTCTCAAAAATCTTTTGCAATGTCACTCATACATTCAAGATTCTCTTATAATTTCTACATCATGCGTGCTCATGATGAGGTTAAATTCAAATGAATAACTTGAGATTCCCTCGCTAAGCTTCACAGGCTCTTTTATAATGGCTTCAAATAAAAATTGACAATTGTCAAAATCATCAAAATAAGGATGTTGCATTACTTTTTTGGCTGAGATTCTCTTTGATAGCTCATAAATCAACATTTTCTACAATGAGAGACCAATCAATGTTTAGTAGTTTACTTATAAATACACAAAGTAAAAGAAGAAAAATAAAGAGCATCCAAAATGGAAATTTAAATGAAAATAGATGGAAGGCACTTAGAGATAACAAATCCACACCATTTGGTTCCAACTCAGGAATAGAAAGGCATAAATATTCATGCTTCCATTGAGGATAGGAATTCTAGTCTCTCAACTTAGTCACTCATGGTCATGCATCTTCAATGGGAGTTCCAAGATACCTATTGCACACAACACCTCTCATGAATAGAATAACTTGAAATTCAAGATGCTCTTACAATGTCTACATCATAGGTTCTTATGATAAGGTTAACTTCAAATGAATAACTTGAAATTCCCTCACCAAGCTTCACACACACTTTTATAATGGCTTAAAATCATAATTAAGATTTGTCAAGATCATCAACATAAGGATGTTGCATTGCTTTTTTGGCTGAGATTCTCTTGGATGGCTCATAAATCAGCATTTTCTGCAGGGGAAAACCAATCAATTTTTAGTAGGTTACTTACAAATAGGAAAATTAAAATAAGATGATAGCATTGGAATCATGCAAATTAATGTACATATGAGTTTAAATTAATAAGAACCAATGTTCATACTTACAAATTAATCCAACGAACCATCTGGATATGCTCTACTCCTTATTGTGTCAAGTATTGCCTCATGGTCAGACTTACAGACCTTCCACAAGGTCTTGTTCAAAGGTCTACCCCATATTTGGTCAAATGAACATTGGATGCCACAACAAGGTTTGAGTAAAGAAGAATCTTACGATGCATGTCAAAGTCTTGAAAAAACCAATATTTAACACTCTTATGTGGGTAGCTTCTAAGCCACATTCTAGTAACAACAACTGAGCCTGTAGGGTATTCAATGTTTTCTCCATCTATAAATGGGGCCTCCAATTTCTTTCTTGCCTCAACACAACAACACAAGTAATAGTATGTTCCCTCTTCATTGTCTTCATCTGCAATAACAACATAAACATGCCCTGCATTGATATGTGCAACAAATCTCTTGAAATTAGTCAACATTATGAATACACTACAAAGTAGGATAACAATAGGAATTTCAAAAACTAAGCAAGTAGATGTATTACCTAGTTGAACTAGGTCTAATATGTGTTCAAATTCAACTGATGAATCCATATGTGTTAATTCCAATGTTGTAGGAGGGCGATACATGTGAAGTGGACTAAGATAAATTTTCAACCATTTCTCATCCCATTCCTTTGACTCACAATCATTTCAAGCTTGCATTGTACGTGAAGAACAAAGCATGCCATCTTTTTTGGATTAATACTCCATGAACCTACATTTGAGCTAAGGAAAGAGTGTAGCTCACTCGATCTTATTAGTGTACAACAATCCTAATATGGTGTAATGTTATTATCATCCATCAACCAAAAAAATCTATGAACTAAAGACGTACCTTCATTACCTAGACCCATCGAAGCATTACACCACTCGATGATGGATTTTTAAATTGTCAACTTTGCATTTTCTTTATGCTTTAACTCTTCTCATGTTAATTCTCTTTTCACACATTCTCCTACACTGTCATGCTACCCCTTTCCATTCCTTGCCTCACAAAAGTTCCACATATTTTGAACACCTATAATGACATGCATCCTGCTCAACTAGTAGAACATGCATGAGTTCTTGAAGTATACTACATAGTTATCTGACCATATTATATGTTAATCACATGCTATGCCCCTCTGAGCGCAATCAATGTAGAACATATGGAAGCAACCTTGCACAAACTCTAGAGAATATGTATGATAATCACTATCAGCTACATGAATGAATCCTATGTGCACAAATATCAAAACTTATGTGTAGTTGTAATATTGTGATTGCATCTCATGTTGTGGCTATAGAGTGTAGTTCTCTACAATTTCAACCACTAATACTATGTTTCCAACTAGAAATGTGTCCTTGCATAGCTTGAATTGTGTGTCCATCCATCAGGCTCTATGGGTATGCCTCGCATACTCATACACTATTTTGTCATGAAACAAGGACATAAACTAATATACTTGAATCTTCTAAATAACCACATCACACCTTTTTGCTTGATTACCATATTTTATAAAATATGCCACTATTTTATACTTCCCTAACTCTACTAGTTTTTGTCCCACCTCATTAATGCTTTCCATATGTTGACATACTGGCATACGCTGCAAGCCACTGCAACACTCACATTAACCATCCAAGCACGGTGTCCTATAGAATATTTGGCCATCCTTTATTTCACATAAAAAATTTTATAAGAACTTCTTTGAAGATTTTGGTGGGCTTCTATGCCACAATCCGCGAAAACATCGTTAGTGTGCAAATCTAAACATATAGAACGATAAACATCAAAATGGTTAGAGAATTCAATATGCATTTACAACAACAAGAAAAGCGGTGTGGATTTATCTTGACATCAGTGTGCTAGTTTTAATCATTTCAAAAAATCTTTGAGAAATACTAATTTGAGGATAATCATTTTGAAATTTATGAAAAAAATCGGGTTTGAGTAGTATCCAAAAAATGCTGATGTGGCTCACGGCTCGACTACCGATTCTCCTCTTCCTTACTTACATCCTTTGATTCGAGATGGCCTTGTATTATTCTTCCAATAATCTTCAATTAGTGTTCTCAATGCTTCAACAACTTTTTTATCTTTGTGTGGCAGTCTCCCCGAGAATGCCTATAATTCATTTGAATCGGTGCCCTCAATTCTTTGCCTCCTTTGAACGGCTTTTGATAAAAAAATTCTACTAATTCCCATTTGTTCACTTGTCTTTTAATGAGGCGAGATCTCTTTGCTTGATAGCTTACTGACAGCTTGATGTAATGACACGCCGCGGTGACATTACTATCCTTTGAGCTGAGGTCTTACCCACGTTGTCATAAGCATCCATTAGTTCTTCACAATAGTGTTTTCACTTGATGCATTTGATGTTCTCAACCCAAGAGTCTTCATGATGTTTCTATACTTTAAACCCCGCATCATTTGAACAAATAGTTGACATCTTGCAGCCTCATTTAGCCTTTCAAAGAACATTTTACAAATCTTATCAGCATATCTTCTACAAGTGTGTTCTGGAATCTTACCTTCCATGTGCTGAAAAATATCCTCATCAATATTAATCAAAAACTTTGGCTTTCTACGCAAAATTCTAGGTGGTGTTCTTTTAGGTACATACATCTCTACATTACCAATTTCATCAATATTTAATCGAGGTGGGCTAGATTGCATACCTTCGATCGAGGGTGGAATAAAAGACATACCTTGAGGTTCACATGGGGATGACGATGTACCTTGTTCCTCAATTCCGAGTGATGATGTACTTTCAACTTCAGATGTGGTGGAAGGTGTCCAACCATACTCACTTGTGGTAGATGGTGTCCCTCCATATTCGCTTGTGTGTAATGGTGTCCCTTCGTCTTCACTTGCGATAGAGGGTGTCTCAACCATCGACCCCAGATCTACCCTAGTACAACTCTTCAAGATTCTCGTTCCCTTTGTGTCAGCCAATTGTTTTCTCTTTTTGATGGTTGAAGTCTTCTCTCAACCTGGCTTTGCTTTCTCATCAATCGCTCCCAATTTTTGCTTTTCAAATTTATATTCCCCATCCGCTTGTTATTTTATCTCTTAAGGCTTGGAGCTTATCATCTCATAGTTTTTCCCTACCGCTTCTTCTATGATGACGTAATAATTTTACCTGTGCAAAAGTGCTAAGTTGTAAAATTAACTAATTGAAAGCTTTGGAAGCATAACTCAATCAAAACAATATAAATTGTCCCTATACCCAAGTAGTGATGCTATTCCATTACCACTATGCAAACAAGTTTGTCACAAATCTAAATACAACTATCATTGTACATACAAATTCCTTAGTCTTTAACATCAATACTGTATTTAATCTTTAGGACTCCATACCCTAAATCGGGTGAATCCCACAAATCAATACTCTATTTTGTGAAATAAGTGTATAAACTTTTAGAATATGTTGAAAAGGATCAAAATAGGCCTAAGAATATGTAGAAACAGTGAAAGGAATGTTGTTAAGTGCTTGGGAGCAGCCTCATTTGTTATTCCACAGTTGTGTCTATGCTTGGTAATGTTTTGAAGGTAGATTGGTGCAGGAGCACCTAGGCTGATCCCCATTTTGTTTGTCAACAATTTTGGCTTGTACCTGATCTTAGCCAAATCAAGGTCTTAGTATGTTTGATTTGAACCTTAGAAGGTCTTGTTTGTGTGTGATGGGTTAGTCATTAGGACTAAAATCATCTAGGGGTAATCCTTGTGATTAAATGTTGCTTTATTTAGCTTTAGATAGCTTGTATTAGAATCGTAAGGCATTTAATGTGTGCTAATCACATCTAAGTTGTTAGAAGATGCGAAGAGGCAGTTGAGGAAGTTGATGGTTCAGAATCAAAGAGGTTGAGATCCTAAGATGTAGAATAATGGAAAGAGTTGCAAAAGTTGTTGCCAAGAGCTGATTTTCACACAAGAAAAACCATGAGACCATGGCTTGTTTCTTATTAAATTATGCTTTGATAGATTTTTTCCAAGCATCCATAGCTTGTTTGAAAGCACCTGTTTTAGGCTTTTAGCCATAGCAGCAAGGAAATGAACTGCTTGATAAAATGACTTGGTAGACATGTATGAAAAATGTGGTAGCATAGACAAGGTAGTGAACTCCGCTTGAAAAAAATGTCTCAAAAGAAATGTGTAGTCCTCATGGTGATGGAATGTCATGATGAATGCCATGACAAGAAAATTTCTATGGATTTTCATGGCATTCAGACCTTAAATATTCCTCTCTTAGTCGAGGAAAGGTTGTTGTTGAAGTTGGAAAGAATTTTCAATAAAAAAACTTGCTGTTTTTTGTGTTTTCTGAAACAAAATCTGCTGATCCTGTGCTTTGTATGGCATGTACATTTTTAGTTATGGTCCAAGCATGTGATGGTTGGAAAGAGGATTGAATAAGATTCATTTTTGCATTGGAGTGGTGA
>VDFB02358134.1:42476882-42506093 GCA_007258455.2 Sequoia sempervirens
TGTCCTCCTCTCCCATCCCATTTGCTTTATTTCAGTCATCCCTAGTGCTACTTTTGGCTCTTGATATGAGTGTAAATGCTCCTAAACCTAAGAGGGTGTAAATTTTTATTTCTCCTTCAGTCGAACAACCTCTTTTGATATCCCTCATGGACATCCTACCAAAGTTTGTGGAAATTTTGAACACCTCGGTGGTATCTGCCATAGTATTTACCTCTTTGTCCTTATCTTTCACCTTATCTATGGGGATTTCACACCTCTGATGAAGAAAAATATGGAGGATAGCCCTACTAGTAAATGGGAACCAAAGAGTAGTCCACCTTCTTTGGAGGGTCATCATGTGTTAGCATGTTCCATCTTAGTGATGGAGGAGGCTCTGACATCCCTAGAGTTTGTCACTGCTCTCAAGTACCTTAGTGAGAATCATAGTGAATCTTGGGCACCACCTCCCTTGTCTGATGAGCTAGCACATGGTACTCTAGTGAAGTTCATGTTTAACACTTTGGATGAGGTCCTGGACCTTTTAGCAATCTTCATGAAATTGTTGACCTTTACCCCACAAGAACCGAGTGGAGAAGACCTCGTGGGGCCTTCTTCCTTGGCTCTTATTGTGAGGGGGTTAGAGGGTTCCCCCTTGACATTATTACCTTGTAGGATTTTCCCCCTTATATAATGATCTAGATTGGGAGGTCAATGACCTCTTGGTTGATGAGTGTTAGGTGGTGCCTCTTCTTTCTCTATGGTGTAGATTGAATGTGTGTGTTTGTGTTCCCCCATTCTTGCATTATCTGAAATCCTAGATGACCCTTCTTACCCTTGTAGGTTCTTGGATATAGGATTGTTTTTGTGTCATGAAAATTCCTCTATTTGTGGCATCATTCTTCCTCTATTATGTGTATTGATTTCAATTGGGGACGATGCAAAGTATTGGAGGAATTTAGTCTTCCCTTCCATGTTGACCCAATTTTTATTTTTACTTTGTCTTCTCATGCATTCTTCATATGGTATAATATAGTAGGGGGGTGACGATATTTCATCTACATACTACTATTATACATATATATTTATCAGTAGTTTTGACCCTGAAATATCAGATCGCCCCTATGTCTCCTTGTTCATGTTGTTGCTATTTCTCTTTCGCTCTCTTATCTTTCTCTCTTCTTTGCTTGATTCATGATGTTGTGGTGCTCATGTGTTGTCCCTTGCATGGGTGACAACATTACCATGGTGACATCTCACTATGTTCCATGAGCCACAACATCACTTTTTCATTCTTGCTTCTCTCTCCTTAGGATGGCATGTGCCTTGTGTTCGACATGCACCATCCTAAGGAGGGGCTATCATGTTAGCTTTGATTTTTGGAAAACACATTCAATGGCCAATGAATCTTTTCTTGAAAATATTTTAAATATTTTTCAAAAATTGCATTCTCAACTTGGACCCCTAGCGGAACATGTTTCCTTTGTCATCGTTTCACAAAGAAAGAACTTGAAAAACTTTCCTCTGAGGAGGGAGAACATTATACTATGAGAGAAGCATCTACCTTCCCCTCACAAGGGGGAATTTAATTCCTCCTAAATTCCTTGATGTTGAATCAATTTGTAAAAAATATTCTCTTGCACATCCAAATGTGTCTCCCTTGAGAGGACCCCTTTTCTTTCGAAGTGTTCCTGAGGGACCTCTTTGAAATATTTTCCTTCAATTCTTGACAGCCTGTGTGACTGTCTACTTGTTTTCCTATTTGGATTTTTTTTTTCTAACATGTTTTATCTATAGATTAACATGTTGCTTTGCAGGTACTCCTATGAAGTTACTTTCCAATCTGACTCTGTAGAGTCCCCTCACATCAAGCTTCCTTCAAGAGAGAGCACCTGGGGGGTTCCTTCTTTTCAAGTTTGATGACCTATCAAGCATTTGCATCCTGTGAGATTTATCCATTATTGGTCTACAAGCCTTTGGTGTACTTTGTTCAACTTCATAGTTTTGAGGATCTATGGAGTCCTTTGTTTGAACCTCCTCAAGAGAGAGTACCTATGGAGTTATTTTCCTATCCAATGCTTTTGAGCTTTCTATATTGCAGTCTACTTCCTCAATGGTTTAGGTATACATTTCTAAACTCTTCTACCTACTTTACCAAACACTCATTGACACTTGTGCTCACTAAAGTGGGGGAAAAATGTATAGGAGAAAATTTTCATCCCTGTTGCTTCTACATCCCTCCACCTTAGAAAATAAAACTTGACTAAGAAAATCTACATCACCCATCTGAAATGCATCCACTTGGCACTTGTATTTTGTGTTGGTAGGGTATTTTTTGTTTGGGATGCAAGTGTGGTGCATTGTCATCCCTGAGAGATTCCTACCTCTAAAGTTTGTAGGGACATTACATTCTCCATTGGGCATGAAGTGTAATGCCTCTATGTCAACCAACTAGGTTGAAAATGACTCTTTCCATCCCATTTTGATCTTTAAATTCCTATCTTACTCACTCACTTCATCTCTTTTTGCAATTTTGAATCTATTCTACACCATCTTGATTTCTTGAGCATCTTTTGAGCATTTCAAGCCATCTTCAACAAATCTTCTTGCACTTTTTCCACTATTGGAGTTGATGACTTGGCGTCTCAAGGGATTGATTCTTCATTGTCATGGTAGTGTAGAACTTACCAAGCTTAAAGCCTCCTTTACATGCTTAAGAGCATCTTTATTAAGAAGGTGATATTTCTCATTGATTTACGTAGTATAGTTCTTTTGTGATTGCTTGATTTCTTGCCATTGTTCTCTTTATCACATTTTATATCTCGTGGCTTTCCTCATTGTCTGTCGAGGTGGAAACACCAAAGTGAGGGTTTGACTAAGCAAACCCCTATACATCCCAAAAAAAATTCCTCACTTTGCTATGTGTAGGTATGTGTACATGTGGAGCTTGCTAGAAAACTAGACTTTTAGTGAGTTGGACTTCATCGCCTTTGTTTTCTCTATCTCCTTTATTATTTCTATAGTCATTTATTGTACTTCACTATTCTATTCATTTTTGTTAAACTTCAGTAGCTAAATTGTAAGTAGGTTTTTTTAGTAGTCGGGACTATACTTCTCCACTTTCTGGCCGTACAGATTCTAACACACTAGAGAGATGCCAACATGCCATGCTTTTGTCCTAGATCCAAATTGTCATTCTTGAGAAAAGAGTCATTTGAGCTATGGTTTAGATTCCAAAAACTAACTCATCTAGTCTCATCTAAGTACTTAGATCAGTAGAGTGATAGAAGCACTTGAGATTTCCCTTCATTCTCTTTCCTCAACCTAAAACACCCACTTAGCTCAAGGTAAGATACAAAAGCCTTCTACTCTCGGTTGTCCATGACCTAGAGCCTTGGTGTGGTTGGTCCCCCTACCTTAAAGAAGCTTTAT
The DNA here is from genome assembly GCA_007258455.2 of Sequoia sempervirens. Lineage (NCBI taxonomy): Eukaryota > Viridiplantae > Streptophyta > Pinopsida > Cupressales > Cupressaceae > Sequoia > Sequoia sempervirens. Next base: position 42,480,291 of record VDFB02358134.1, read on the forward strand.
GAGATGATATGATTAGCCCAAATTAGGTGATAGGAATGTCCCCATTTCAACTCCTTTATGGATTGAATGCAAAAATTCTCATCACACTGGTACTACCATCCTCAAGTTGGCCAAGGCCATTGATGATGATACTTTTGAAAACTTATTTGATAAGCACAAATGTATCTCTCTGAATTGGAAGAGACACATGTTCATGTGGTGAACCGTATGATGGAACACCAAGAATGGGTAAAGAAGCTTTTTGAAAAGAAGGCAAAGTCTCAAGATTTCCATGTTGGAGATCTAGTTCTCCTATGGGAGAAGAGAGGAGAACCAAAAGGTATGCATGGAAATTATGCATCAACAAGGTAGGATGTGTGTAGCTGGGAAGTCTAGAGATGTTGTGAATGTTTAGAAATGTCAAGAAGCTTCCAAAAAGTGCTATGGAGGACTAAGACACCCAGGATGGTGTATTCATCCTGCTACTATTTTTTGGGGAAAATACAAAGTCTTCGGATGTTAGAACCAAATTTGAAGGAATCTCTAAAAAATATGCTTGGGTGGACTAAAACACCCGAGGTCGCTTATTAGTCTCATTCTGAATTTTAGAATACTTTGAATGTGATCCTGGGCTCCAAGGTATACACTTCCTTCTCCTCAAATTTGAGGTCCTGAAAATTTCAAATGTGGCCTGTAGGTCAGCTTATGTGAAGATGATAACTTTGTAATGCAACTTTATAACTTTGAAAACTTTGTACTCCAAATGATCTTCAAGTTTCCAACCTAAACCTACAAACACAATCATGCAAGAAAGATGAAATGAATAGCATGAAAGATAAAATATGAAATATATAAATGGGAATTTTCCTTGGTCAAACCCCTTGTAGGTAATTAAACCAAATGATGAAATGAATAGCATGAAAGATAAAATATGAAATATATAAATGATATCACCTTGGATGATGTCTTGTGAACTAAATCTGCAATCTACCATGTAGTGGCCATGAATAATGTGGATCTTGGATCCTTGGATATGATGTGAACAATGGTCGCAAATAGATCTTCAATGCTACATCCAAAATCTTGGATCAACAACATGAATGGATGCACTAAACCCTTGACATGATGCTTGAATCTTGATGATGGCTCCAAATGCTTGATAAAATACTCTTGAACGAAAAATTTTTCCTTAGGAATGATTACATGAATGTTTGATATGAAAAATGAGTGAAGGAACCTTGTACTTATACTTATTTGTGCTTAATACCCTGAAATTACACCACACCAAGCTGACATATGAATTTATTAAATAAAGAAGGCTAAATACCACAAATATTTCATATTGAATCTTGAAAATAAGCTGAGGACTAAGATGCTCTAGGTGGCATCTTAGTCCCAAGCCATGAAACTTGGGGCACAAACACCAAAAAGGGGCCCAATTAAGGTGCCTCAAAATTAGGGTCCCAAGACCTTTGGGGGACAAAGATGCCCTAGGTGGCATTTTAGTCCTAACCCAAAAATCAAGGACACATAGATGGAGTCATTAAATTATCATTTATGCATTAGAGAATGTTGGGGTTAACCTAAAAAATATATAATTCATTGGGCTTGTGGATGCAAAATAGGACCAATTAAGCCATAAAGAAGCATAAATAAAGCAATGCGGGCCCAAACAAGTGTGAAAATGCAAGGGTATGCATTCTACTACACTACATTTAGCCCCCACTTTAGTGATAGGATGAAATTTATTCAAACTCACACTAAGGTATCCAACCATGCAATCAAGAAGGGTTCCTATGTAGGAATGCTAGTAAGATAGGATAACAATGATCAAGAGGGATGATAAAGCCCCCAAGTTTAATATCCTATGACAAACCAACATAGGCACAAAAGAACACACTTGCAGATGATATATAAATCCATAACTAGATCACAAAAATACACCATCAAAGATAGGAAAAAGTAAAAAGAAAAAGGAAAAAGGAAAACTACAACAGATCAAGCTTTGACTAGCCATCCAACGTGGTGGACTGAGTCTAGGCTATTTGTCCAAAAAGGTTTACAAGTGGAATATGCTATCCACTATGCAAACAAAATGCATGCTCAGAAGGGCTAGTGAAGCTAGGTGTCCACTAGGTGAGCCCCAAGAAGTCCATATCAAATTCATACCCCCATGACTATGATAAGGAAAAAAATAAAATGCACGCTCAGAAGGGCTAGTGAAGCTAGGTGTTCACTAGGTGAGCCCTAGGGGACCATATCAAAGCCATACCTCCATGACTTTAATAAGGTAAAAAATGCAACACAACAAGAAAGAGGGATGTTCAAAGGGATTTTACTTAGTTCATGCAAGGTCTCATCTTAGGGAACATTGTGCTTAACATCTCAAAGAGAGGACAAGTCAAAGAAATATCACACTCTTAGAGGAAATCAAACCCAATGACACCACCAAGAAAAGGATTGTTAGAATTGGCTATGGATGCCAAGATCTATGGACCAAATGGAAAGAACAAGAAAAGAGAGAGAGAGTATGACAAGAATAAATTGTATTCAATGTCATTGATATGATGTGATTCTGATTATTACAAATGAGAGAGACCCCTTGGTTATATAGCCAAGGTGAGAACATAGAAGGGCATAAGATTATGACAAGTGTCATAATCTTATGACATGAGACAACTATGAAGAGCTATCACTCCATAAAAGGTGGAGAGATAATCACATGATGTGTCCACAAAAGGTGGAAGTGATGAGGTAATGACATGTCAAGTCCACCAAAGTGGAAAATCTCCAACAACCTCTTATGTGGTCCCTAAGTAAACTTAACTAAGGTGTAATTATGACCTAGGACAAGGTACAACACATTTAATTACACCAACACCCCCCCTTAAGTGAAACTTAGGGAGAATGTGCACAAATGCAAACAATGCAAGATGGGTCCCAGCTACTAGGCCATGTTAGGTACCCATGTACACACAATGCAATCTCTCACAACCAAAGAAAAGGAGAAAACCTAGTGGGACAAAACTCCTCCCCAAAAGAGAGATGAAATACAAAATAGAAATGCTCTCAATGATGAATAAGAAGGTAAAAACCCCATGTGAGGAAAAAGAACCCCCCATAAGAGAGAAGTAGAAGAGAGATAAGGTAGCCCCCCCTCAATGTTGAGTCTCCTACAATGATGGTAGAAGCTCAACATTGAATGTTGAAGATGATCCAATCTCGTCGAACAATGTTCCTCCCCTTAGGAAGAAACAAAACCAAGGATGTATGTAGGATATCAAGATGATGGATGATGTATGATGGTGTCTTTGAAGCATGCTCAAGTGTCTCCATGTTGATGCAAAAAGATGACACACTCCAAATAGGCATTCTAGGCCACGCTGCTGAAGAGGAAAACCCAACATTTGGTAGAGAAGAATGTAGAACATAATCCAAAGACAAAGATATCCCCTCTGAAGACAAAGAAGCCTCCTCCAAATGCTGTCCAAAAGTATCCACACTCACGCCAATCTGAGAAGAATGATCATGTAGAGAATGAACAAGAGGGTCAAGGTGTTCCCTCACAACAACTGAATAAAGTTCATCTTCATCAAAGAGAAGATGAATGCTATCAATAGTGTCCTCCAAATCCACAAGATGAGACTCCACAAACAAGTCTGAAATACCTATTAGGAAGCCATCCAAAGTAGCCATATCTAGAAGACTATGTATATTCTGTTGTAATGAATCACTAGGAGTCAAAACTGTTGAATCACAAGTAGCATCAACTGCAATAGTAGGTGGAGGAGATGAAATGCAAGGCTCAAGAACTGGATCTGATGTGAGTATGCCCAAGTTCAAAAAGCCAAATGTCTCCTCAAAATCATGGTATATGTGATCAACAGTCGAATGAACATTGTCATCATCAGAAGCAAACTATGCAAAGGAATACAACCGTGATGAATGAACAACCACCCCAGTAGCAATGACATCTTTAGTCTCCAAGTCGTGAATGATAACAAAATCAGGAGTGAACTCCACAGTTCTCCTATCTCCACCATGTGTAATCTGATAAATGGAAAGAAGATTGTTCATCAAATGAGGAACACACAAGACATCCTAAAAAGTGTTTTCCCCAATGCTAATAGATCCCTTCCCTATTACACTCATGTATGTATTGTTTCCCATCAAGATAGGAGACATAGAACAAGGATGAAATGAAGAGAAGATACCCTGTGAAGATGCCATATGATGAGATGCTCCTGAATCTAGAAGCCATCTCCCTGATCCTGGAATTGAATGAGCACAAAGAGCTTGTCCTTTATATCCTGATGTTTGACCTTTGTCCTTTTTAGACTAGTTTGAAGTAGAAGGAGAAGAAGATTCAGACATTCTAGAAGGCAAATCAATGTGATTCTTTTTGAGAATATTTTTCAACTCATCTATGTCCTTCTTATAACAATAATGTTCTTCATGTCCATCCTTCTTGCAATATGCACAAAAAGGTCTCTCCTTCTTAGATGTTTCTCCTTTTAATGATGAGGATTCTGATTCTTTATGTGGCTTGTTCTTTTTCTTCTTTTGCTTCTTATCAAGATTCTCTGATTCTTTTTGTACCTTAGACTCATTTGCCACCAATGCTTGTGGTTTGGAAGACTTTATTAGAACCATGTTCATTAACTTAGCTTCCTCTTGGATTAGGAGATTCGTAAAGTCATCAAACTTAGGATCAACATATGATGCTCCCATAGAAAGTCGATGGGTATGAAAGCCAGAAACAAACACTGAATACTCAGGACCAAGCTTGGATAACACATTCAGAATCAATTGTAAATCCTCTTTTTCAATGGTGCATTCTTTCAATTGTGTTCTTAGTTGCTTGAGTTTGGAGATGTAGTCTTGGATGTGGTCAAAAATTTTAGGATCAAGATTCATCAAATCATTATCAATCTGATAGCCTCTAATCTTATGTGTTTTACCATACAATTTCTCAAAAGTCTCCCATACTTCTTTAGGTGTATTACATGATTCAATATGAAATTGCAAATCGAATGAGACTAATGAACATATGCATCCAAGTGTTTTCTCATGATCAATCTCCCACTTTGCCAATTCTTTAGCATCTATAGGTTTTTGAATTGTGTCATTTAGATGACCTATTAGACCTTTCATCATGAGATAGTTTGATACTGATTTTCTCTGTGTAGCATAATTATGTGAATTTAGGGGTTCAATTTGAGATCTCCCCATTTCAAGAACAAAAACCAAGCAAAATAATGCAAACAATCACTGGAAGATTACCCCCCCAAATCACTCAATCAAGAAACCCCCCCAAGCAATATCTGACTTGGCACTTTATATATAGTGCTTTTATAGTTGCCACTTGCCAAAAATAGCAAAGTGGTCTTTGATCTTGGTACATGCAAATGCCAAAATAGGCCATAGAATCAAGTATAATTTTTGGTACAAAATGAAATCAATCTAATCCTACCACTGAGAAGTACATGAAAAATCATGCACTTTCAAAACAAATTGCACTAAAAAATGTTACTGTAGGAGCAAGATATGAGCTCCTAAAGTTCCCAAAATGAGGACAAAGCAGCAACACCTGTGAGAATCTACAATTTCAAGAAAAACTAGGCACCAAAACCAAAAAACTGATTGCACCAATGCATAGAGCATGAAAAATTAGCCCAAATCAAAAAAATTGCTCGAAAAAAGGAGTCAAAATGAGTGAGATATTGAGCTTTAAAGTTAGATTGCAAAAACCAAAAGCTCAATGGTGAGGGGTAGAAAATTTCAAAATCCTGTCGATGTCATCAATGACATAGTGCTGACGGATGCAATTCATGGGGATAAATTTGATGTCCTAGCACCGGTCACCAGAAAAAGTGCCCGATTGCCAGAATATTCTCTATTTGTTAGAATATCTTGAGGAATATTCTTCAATGCTGGTGGGTGAGGAATATTTGAAGGAATCTTTGACCATGCCGAATTTCTTTAAGACTGCAGCCGCCAATGAATTTTTCTGCCATATTTTTTTTAAGTTTTCCGCCAGCTGGTAGGAATTGCGAGTGGCGGATGTGGAGGGCCCATGGGCTAGGGCCACGACCGGATGGCCACGTGGCTGGATCTGATAGGATAAGGTACCTCATACCTCTACGGTACCCTCTGCGGTACCAGTCAACTGTATTTATGGTGATCTAGGGGTCGTACGACTCTTTGGAAAAAAAATTTGCCTCACCAAATGACTTGCTCCAAAATCGACAAATTGACAGTCGATCTTAGGGTTTTTGGCCCTTCTGAATGTGATGGCAGGGTCAGATTTAACCCAAAATGCTCCAAAATTGCAGCTACCTTCTAGATCTGGCAACCACACTTTAGCTTCAAACCCTCTTAGATTTGGCCTTGTATGTCCAATTTGGACGAAACAAAAGGAAAAATTGACTATCTCAAACCTTTCAGACACAATGGTGAGCTCAAATTTGCACCAGCAAGCTCGGATATGAACTTGCAACAAAAGCCATAAATGGAACCTCCTCAGATCTGGAATCTCTCTTCAGAATAAGACTCTCCAATGGCACCCAACCCGCTCTGATACCATGTTAGAATTGGCCATGGATGCCAAGATCTATGGACCAAATGGAAAGCACAAGAAAAGAGAGAGAGAGTATGACAAGAATAAACTGTATTCAATGTCATTGATATGATATGATGCTGATTATTACAAATGAGAGAGACCCCTTGATTATATAGCCAAGGTGAGAACATAGAAGGGCATAAGATTATGACAAGTGTTGTAATCTTATGACATGAGACAACTATGAAGAGCTATCACTCCATAAAAGGTGGAGAGATTATCACATGATGTGTCCACAAAAGGTGGAAGTGATGAGGTAATGACATGTCAAGTCCACCAAAAGTGGAAAATCTCCAACAACCTCCTATGTGGTCCCTAAGTAAACTTAACTAAGGTGTAATTATGACCTAGGACAAGTTACAACACATTTAATTACACCAACAAGGATGCATCCCAAGAAGAAAGAAAATCACACAAGGAACATGAAAATAAATAAAAATGAAATCATGCCAAAATAATGCCAATGTATTCCCCCACTTTAAAGAAATTGATAACACCATGTTGTGAGCAATTAGTTTAACATAGAAAAAATGGAAAGGAAAAGAGGGTTTCCCCCAAAATGAATTGCTCAATATGTCACATAGACAACTTAAGGAATGTTGTCCACATCCCAAGCTTGCTCTTATATGTTTATGAATGGTGATGAACTAGCCCAAAGAGGCGACAAGTAACATATGAAGACAAGGCTACCTAACCCCTTGAACCCACTTAGTGTATGGAAAGGATGAGCTGAATAGGATGAAAACAAGTTTCAATTAGAGGAACTAGGTGCTTCAACACAAGGAAGATCACCATAATTCCTAAGATGCTATTTTTTTTTACTTAAATCCTTACATTCATTAGTAGAATGACCATGAACTCTATGACATGCACAAAATGAACTCTTGTAATAAGATTTATTTTGTGTTCTTGGAGGGAGAGATATCAGACAATCTTGGAGAAGTCTTGACAAAATACTCTCTTGATCAAAAGTAGGAGATGTTGCTTTGTTTTACAGCAAAGATATCTCTTGCTTAGTATTAGATGTCATACTTACACAAGACTCTTTAGATTGTGAGATTTTGTTCTCTTCTTCAATGGACGATGTAAAATATATTGAATTCAAATCGTTAGTGTTTTTTTTATGACATTGACATTAAGTGAAGATTTATTTGTTTCCCTCAAATGATAACAATCAAGACCAGTAGTGTTGCAATTAAGTGAATGCTTGTTTATTTCTATAAAAGGAAAATAGCCAAGACCATTAGTTGTTTCTTGCATGTTAGGCTTGATAGGGGCATGAATACCTTGTTCACAATCACCACATCCTTTCCTACTATATCCAAGTTGTCTCATAAGCACATAACCTTCTCCATAAATATTTTTCATTTCCTTAGGATTTGAAGGTTGTTGGTAGTTAGTTTCAACAAATTTTGTTGTGTATGTTGTCCATTCTTCTAAAGTGGTTGAGGTGGATGCTTTCAAAGGGTCTTCTTTTTCCTTTCCATTTTTAGAATCCTTTGTTGTGATCTTGTATTCTCCCGTGAATCTAGGTCTTAAATCTAAGAAACCCTAATCATCTTCTAATAGCTTCGTGACTTCTTCAATGTGTTTTACTTTGTCATTTTGTTGCATGGGTTCCACTTGTGTAGTTGGTGTTAATGTTTTCAAGGAGTTCTCTTTGTTTTTCTCAAGTTGTAAGACACTCTAAGGTTCATGATCAGCATCAAGTGTGTGCACTTTGTTGTTGTAGATGTATTTCATTTTATGATGAAGAGTGGAAGGCACCCCATTCATTACATGAATCCATGATCCACCTAAAAGAGGGTTATATGAAATATCATCAGACATAACATGGATCGAGGTTTATAATGTGGCCTTTCCATATTTAATTGGTAAAGTGATTACACCAAGCAGTTGTTTTCACACATTATCAAAGCCATTAATAGAGAAAGATATGGGTTGTATTTTTTATTTATCAACATGAAGCTTATCCAAAAGGTTTACACTACACACATTTAAGGCTGAGCCATTGTCAACAAGGGTTCATTTTATCCCTGTCATATTTTACTGAGCTATGATCATGAAAGCATCATTTTATTTTTTCACTTCCAAAGGGGAGATTTCACTGTGGTGGAAAACAATGTCATGGATTTTATGCCATTCACGTTTGCACTAGAGGGAACCACAACTTGTTGCAAGACTGTTTGAAGGATAGTGTTATAATTAGGTGTATTTTGAATTAAGTCCCATAGGGATATCTTAGTAGGAGTATTCTTAATTCATTCAATAAGATCATACTCCTTCCCTCCCTATGAAGTTAAACAAGGAGCACTAGGAAAAATAGGATTAGGCAACAAGAGGGATGTTGAAGTTGTTTGTCTTGGTTGTGGATTGTTCCTAGTGTTCTATGTATGAGAAATGTTATTGTAACTCGGTTGCTATGAAACATTGTTCATAGGTGGTTCGAGGATAAGGACAAGTTTTTTTAACTTGTGGTTCTTGAGAGGGTGGATGGATGATAAGTTTAGGCTCGAGAGAGTGATTCAAGGGCTATCTAATGTGCATAACCTCAAAAGACTTATCGTTATTTTTATGATCTCTTAGTGAAGAGGAGTCTAATGTTATTTCATTATCTTCATTTGAGGGATTACTATTGTCAATATTCTCATTTTCTTCCACCATTAGATCTTTCCTAGTAGGATATTTTTGAAGATAACTACAAACCAAATGTTCTTGAAATTAAAGGATTGGTTCTCCTAAGATGACTTCATCTCACACAAGGGAGTTATCAATGGTTGAATTTTCTTTTTCATCAATTTTTTTTGCACTAAGAGAAATAGGAGGAGAGAAACAACTAAGACTCTCAAAACTCTCATTGATTAGTTATAATAACATCAAAATATCTTCTTCTCCAATAGGAGAGATAATAGTGAGAATAATGAATATGATCATTAGGATTGTCCAAGGTTGTATTCCCTTTCACTAAAACACTCTCATAGGGAGGGGATATAAACTTTTTCTTTCTGTGCCTAGAAAGGTAAGGTACTAACATTTTTTGACCAAAAATGAAAAGCAGTTTTAACCATCTCATGCAATGCTTTAATAATGTAAACAATGTGTATCAAAAGATGCAAAATAGTTTTATCCAATGAATGCAAAATATTAAGAATGCAAACAATGTATATCCAAAAATGAAAAGAACTTTTATCAAACTTATGCAAAGTTTAATGAATGTAAACATTGTATATACAAAAGTGAAAAGTACTTTTATCCATACTATACAAAGTTTAAAAAATGTGAGAATTTTTAGAGCTAATGATGCTTGTAATTTAAATAATTTCAAAATACATTTGGAATAATAGTAATGCTACAAACTATAACAGAAAACTGAAAGCAAAAAATAGAGGCATAGAAAAGTAGATTTAATTCCTAAAAAACTGCAGCTTCAAACTGAATAGAGACTAAGATGCCAGTAAGTGCATCTTGTTCCTACTAAAGGAATTTGAAGATTCTAGAAACTAGAATAGAATGCAATCAACTCAAACAGGATTCTGAGGTAAAAGCCTAGAGAGGGAATAAGATGCTAGTAAGGGAGTTTTTGTCCCAATGGAGGTTTTTGTCAGAAAAACAACACATTATGATTTGTTAATAGTATTCCTAGATTTCCTACCTAGGAACCTGATGTTGAAAAACATAAATTTGTGTAAATGAAGGCCAGAAAAAGTAACTAGTGACAAGCAATTGGATGCAAAGTTGAATGTATTTTTTTTCAATTTTGAATGTAATAAAAATGTTCCTAAATGCAATTAGGATGATTGATAATGCACTTTTCATTTTTTCAATTACATAAGATGATGCAAGAAAGAAAAAATGAAACCTATATACACTTTCACTAATGCAAAAGTGATAAACCCTAGATGCACTTTCACTAAATATGAGAAACCCTAGATGAAATTTCACTAATACAAGATGAAATGTGAGAATGAATGCAACCTAGATATAGGAAGGTAATGGAATCCAAATCAGAAAATGAATGGTCAAAAGTAAGGTTCACCAAAATAATTGGTGGAAAAAGTGGATATGTGAATATCACTCTTTCTCCAACAAATCACTCAATAATGTCCCAGGAGTCCTGATTGGATTGACTAAAAACCTCACAAGGTGAGCCAATTCTCAATAAGAAGGACCTAGGAAGGGGAATTTTAAAATTTTAGGGGCTCACCACCAAAAAAATGCTTGGAAAAGAAAAACAAACATTCAACCTACAAACCCTAGTTATGTAAGCTAAATGAAGAGTGAAAATAATTAAATCATGCAACAAAAAGGTAGGATGTGTGTACCTGGGAAGTTTGGAGATGTTGTGAGGATTTTGGAAATGTAAAGAAGCTACCAAAAAGTGCTATGGAGGACTAAGAAACCCAGGATGGTGTATTAGTCCTGCTACTATTTTTCAGGGAAAATATGGAGTCTTTGGATATCGAAACCGGATATGAATGGATCTTTGAAAAATATGCTTGGGAGGACTAAGATGCCCAAAGTGGAATATTAGTCCCATTATAAATTTTTGAAAAAATTAGAATGTTATTGTGAGCTCCAAGGTCTACACTTGCTTCTCCTTAGATCTAAGGTCCTAAAACTTCTAGATTCGGCTTGTAGGTGAGTTTTCATGAAGATGACAACTTTGTAATGCAACTTTCTAACTTTGAAAACTTGGTAATCCAAATGATCTTTATTTATCCAACCTAAACATGCAAAAAAAAACAAGAAAGAGGGGAAAAACTTGTTAATTGTTAGTAAATGGGGGTTTTCCTTGGTCAAAACCCTTGTAGGTAATTAAACCAATTGATTAAATGAATGAAATGAAACATGAAATATGAAATATGTAAATGATATCAGCTTGGATGATGTCTTGTGAAGAAAATATGCAATCTACCATGTAGTGGACATGAAGAATGTAGATCGTGGATCCTTCGATATGATGTGAACAATGGTCACAAATAGATCTTTAATGCTACATCCACAATCTTGGCTCAACAACAGGAATGAATGCACTAAAACCTTGACATGATGCTTAAATATTGATGATGGCTCCAAATGCTTGATGAAATGCTCTTGAATGCATAAAATTTCCTTAGGAATGAATACTTGAATTATTGATATGAAAAATGAGTGAAATAAGCTTGTATTTATACTTATTTGTGCTTAATATCCCAAAATTATACCACACCAAGCTAACATATGAATTCATTAAATAAATGAGGCTAAATCCCACCAAGATTTTAAATTGAATCCCAAAAATAAGCCAATGAGGACTAAGATTCACTAGGTTGCATCTTAGTCCCAAGCCATGAAACTTGGGGCATAAACAACAAAAAGGGGCCCAATTAATGTGCCTCAAAATTAGGGTCCTGAGACCTTTGGGGGATAGAGATTCCTTAGGTGGAATTTTAGTCCCAATCCAAAAATTAGGGACACATAGATGGAGTCATTAAATTATCATTTATGCATTGGAGAATGTCAGGATTAACTAGAAAAAAAATATAATTCATAGGGCTTGTGGACACAAAATAGGACCAATTAAGCCATAAAGAAGCATAAATAAACCAAGGTGGGTCCAAAAAAGTGTGAAAATGTAAGGATATGCATTTTACTACACTACACTTTTTATTTTTGTTACTTTACTATATTCCCAATGGATGGAAAAAGGAACTTAGAGTCTAGAGTTATTCTCCCTTCGATCATTTCAAAGAGTGATTGAAGGAAGTTCCCCAACTATAGCAAGTTGTTTTCCTTGAATCCAACTAAGCTTGATTCATGGGATAACCCCTTATGAAACTTGTCCATTTTGTAGTCATGTGCATTCTAAGAATGCAAAATGATGAAAATTTAAATTTTCCTTTTATGTGTGGTCCAACACCTTGAATCAGCCCTTCGAGTGCTTACTTCTATATAGGAGTGAATTTTCACCCCTTATGCAAATTCCCCTTTTACATTTCCTCAACTTAGAAAACAAAATCCGAAGGAAAAAATCCATATCAACCCATTTCGTTCATTCTAGTTGGCCTTTGTTTTGTGCGTCGATAGAAGAGTAACTTTCAGGGACACCCGTTCAACATGTAGACATCCACATGGTGCACTTACATCCCTAATGGATTCCTCCATTTGGAGCATGTAGAGGAGTTACTCTTCCCATTGGGGTCGATTTGTGATGCCTATCTTTGACGAACCAACCTGAATATGGTCATTTTTCTCATTCTCCCTTCAAATTAACTCTTCATTCCTTCATTTCATCCCTCTAAGCATTTATTTCATCCTTCTAAGTACTCAACTTGATCTCTCCCAGCATTCTAGCATTCACTTCTTGCCTTCTAAGCTTTCAAGCACCACTTTTCACTCCATAGCAGTAGCAAAAAACTCCATCAACTTTGTAGAGAAAGTGTGGAACAAACACCATTGTAGCAGGGGCTTGAGTCCTGTCATTTTCTCCTCCATTAGCTAGTGAGATTTGGGTGGAGGTGGTAATATTTTCACTCCTCTCCTCTATGATTTGGTTGGGTAGCCTTATACTTTTTTGTAGTGTTATTTTGTTCTTTACTTTCATTCTTACTTTATCATATATTTCTCTATTGCTCCTATCTTGGCTATCCATGGAGGTGGAAACACCAAAACGGGGGTCTGATTGAGGCAGACCCCTATACAACCCCCAACAATTTTCCTTCTTTCTTGTGTGTAGGTGGACATGCAATTGGAGCTAGCTAGCGAACAAGCACCTCTGTGAGATTGTTCTTGCTATCTTAACCCTTATATATTTACTTTATCATATTCAATTATACTTTTTGTACTTCATAGCTCTATTTTGGCCATTTGGAAGTGACTAGCTAGGTCGTCAGCCTATTTTCTGGTGGTTCATACTATCTTTTCAGTCCTCTAGTCATACAAACACCAATGCACCTAAGAGATGCCCGCACAATGTGCAAACATCCTGAAACTATGCTTTTGTCATCGGGCAGAGAGCTAGCTAAGGTGTAGTATTGAACCTGAAAAATAGCTCGCCTAGCCCTATTCTGGATTTTGGGTCTACAAAGTGATTGAAGGACCTCTAAGTCCCCATCATTCTTGTCCCTCATTTCAAAAAAATCCTTTAAGCTGAAGTAAGTTAGGGAAGCCTTTTTCTCTTGGCTGTTTGTGACCTAAGGCCTTAAACATGGTTGGTCCCCCTCTCTTACATTTTTGGTGAACCTAACATGAACCATCTTGGTTCTATTTTGCAATAATGAATGACCCTTTCCTCATATTCTATGATTGTTGTAGGTGTCGGCATTGTGAGGCTCTTCGCCTTGCAACCCAACCTAGGACCCTTAGTAGGCATAGTTGGAAGGTTCTGAAAGTGTTGCGCAATGAAACCTTAGTTGGGTCACTGTCCTACCTTGCGACCTTCAAAGGGTCATGAGAGAGTGTCATTCATTGCATGTGATGGCCTCTTTCCTACATCAACCTATCCCCTCTGTGTAGCTTGTGAGCAATGCTAGTGGTATAACCTTCACTTCATAGGCCCTGCTGATGGTTTTTAATAGGGAACGATCTCCTCTCTACATCTCTATTTGAATCAATTGAAACATCGTAGCAGGTGGTCTTGTTGATATGACATCTCAAGTAAACATTCTAACTGAGGAGATCATTCTAATCATTTTTTTTCATAAATATGGGTATGATGCACCTATGAACACCATCAGCATGCATGAAAAACTTTTAGTGCCCACTTTGGGTAGTATTGCCCTATCGGTTTTGGTTTGACCTAAACTTGTGAAGCTTTTGTTCGAAATTGTCCCTCAGTTTGAACTCCTTAGAGTGAAGCTGGGTATCCCTTTGTTAGTGTCTACGAATGCCATACCATTAGTCATGCATAAATATTTAAAATTTATCCACAGGGGTTCCAATGCATGTAGTTCAAGACACTAGTTATAAACCGCTAGTTGCTCATGGTAGTTACTCCTTGGATTATTCTTGGCCTACACCCATTGGTCCTCTCCCACCTAGGAAGGACCTTCTATACTGAACAAATCAAAATTATAAGAAAGGGTGATTAAGGCCAAAAGTAAGGTACCCTCCATCATCTTATGTTGTTTCACATAGGGCTTGCTTGAATGCTTACAATGATGCTACCAAGGAACATAAAAGGAGAGAAGGGAAGCAATCCTAAGACCCTCCTTCCTCCTCTTTTTTTGTTTAGACTAACTCTCCTCACCCTACTATAGCACCATTAGATTCGATAGTGCCCACTTGGTAGAAGTCTAAGCATCCTATGTTTGAGCTTCTTGTTCTGCCCACTAAGCCTAGGCTTGTTTCGTATAGCAGTAAGAAAGGTCCTTGTGGGGGTCCTCTATGTCTTGACCTCCATGGCCTCCTACCACTCTTGCTCTAAAAGTAGTAAACAAGAAGAGTTCTACTACTGAGGCACTTGAGTCAATTCCCCCCACTGCTTCCACACCTATTCCTCCTACTCCCAGTCAGGAGTCTATTCCTCCACCGAAAATGACTATAGTGGACACTCCCATGGTTGAGCAGAAGCCTTCTGTTCCTTTGCAACCTTCAACCTCTAGTTCAAAGAGTCATAGAGACTACCTTGTGTGCAAGCGCAAGCATTGATGAAAGGCTCTCATGGCTGAGTAGGCCACCCTATAGAGGAAGGAAGAGGAGACAACTACCTCTATACCATGGCATTCAATTGCGTCCTTCTCTCTTCTCCCCTCTACTTATTTTCAGTCTAGTTATGCATCTCTTCCGACCTTCGCTATGATTATGAATTCACCTAACCCTAAAAAGGTGAGGGTGTTCTTCACTCCTTCGATAAATTTTCCTCTCTTAATATCCCTTTCAGATGTTCCACCTTTCCTGAAACCCATAGATATGACAAACACTTTGGTGATATCTACTATGGTTCTCCCTATATCCTCTTCCATTGCACCTCTAGATTTTTCTATCAGGAGTTCACATCCCTTAATGTAGAAAAAGGTGGAGAGTGGTCCTTCCAGCAATAGAGGATGTAAGAGGATCCCACCTTCCCTAGAAGGTGGTCTCACGTTGACTTTTTCTATCCTACTGATGAAACTAGTCCCGGCTTCCCCTGAGTTAGTCACCACTCTCGAATCACTTGGTGAGCTTAGTGTTGATTATCAGGCACATCCTTCCCCATCCATTGAGGTAAAACATGGCACTCCTGTGAAGTTCATGTTCAACTCTTTGGATGAAGTTTTGGCCTTGTCAATGATCTTGATGAAATCGGTTGCCTTAGCTCCACAAGAGCTTGGTGGAAAGGACCTTGTAGGGCCCTCTTCCTTAGCCCTTATTGCGAGAGGGTTGGAAGATCCTCCTCTTAACATCCTTCCACTATTGGCCCATCCTCCTCCCCCCAATGATGATCTAGAGTGGGAAGCGGATGACCTCTTGCTTGATCAGTGTTAGGGGAAGACCCTTTCTTTATCTATGGATTAGATGTGTGTGTGTGTGTGTTGTCATGTGTTTCCCCATGATCATGCTATGTGTGCCTAGATGACCCTTGTCACCCTTGTTGGTTCTTGGAGAGAGGCATGGTTTTTCTATCATAAACCTTCTTCTATCTATTTCATCATTCTTCCATGTTTGTGACATTTATTTTTGGACAATTGGGGAGATGCAAAGTGTTGGAGGCATTTAGGTTTCCCTTCCATGTTCACCCATTTTTAATTTTTATTTTGTCTTCTTGTGCATTCTTCACATGGTCTGATATAGTAGGGGGTTGATGATAGTTCATTTTATATACTATTATTATACTTATATATATTTATGAGTAGGTTTTACCCTAAAATATCATCCTACCCCTATGCTCTTTGTTCTTCATGTCTCTTATTTCCCTTTTCTTTTATCTTTCTCTCTTCTTTAATTGAGTTGTCCCTTTCATGTGTAACAATTCCATTTCTATAACACTTCATTTTTTTATAAAATGCATTCATTTCCAATTAATCTTTTCTTGAGAATCTTCACAAACTTCTTTTCAAACAATCACACTCTCAACTTGAACCCCTAATGGAACATGTTTCCTTCATCATGGGTTTGTAAAGAAAGGGCTTGAGAACCTTCCTCTAAAGTGGAAATAACTTTAATCTTCCCCTCATGTTGGGGCATATTCTTCTTTCCAAATTCCTTTATGAATTGAACATCTTTCAAAAGGATTCCTTGATGATGAATTGATCCGAGAAAGAAACATCTCTTTTGTAATTTTGAATAGTGCATCCTTCGAGTGAACCCTTGCTTCACGTCAGGTTCCCAAGGGACCCATTTAAAAGTTTTCCAACTTGTTGATGGTCTGTGTAAATATCTACTTACCTTCTTGCATGGATTCTTTCTAACATGTTCTATCTATAGGAAAACATGTCGCTTTGTAGGTGCACCTATGAAGCTTCTTTTTGAGTCTATGGAGTTTTCTTTCCTGGGGTTTCCTCCATGGGAGAGATCTTGGGGGATACCTCCCTATAGGTCCATAGGCCTATAGGGCACTTCTTCTGAGCTTCCTCCATGTGAGAGATCTTTGGGATGGCTCCCCTATAGGTTTTTGGGTCTATGGGGTGCTTTCCTGGGTTTCCTTCATGTGAGAGATCTTGAAGGACACCTTCCCCATAGGTTTGCAGGTTTGTAGGGCACTTTGTTGGCTTCCTCCATGTGAGAGATCTTGGAGGATGCCTCCTTATAGGTCTGCAGGTCTATAAGGAACTTTCTTGGCTTCCTCCATGTTAAAGATCTTGGGGGATGCCTCCTTGTAGGTCTATAGGTTTGTAAGGTGTTTTTCTCAGTTTCCTTCATGTGAGAGATCTTGAAGGAAACGTTCTTTGTAGATCTACTGACCTATGAAGCACTTACTTCTCAGGGCTTCCTTCATGTGAGAGATCTTTGGGGTTGTCTCCTTGTAGGTCTCTAGACCTATCAGATTCTTTCTTTCTTTAGCTTCATAGTTATGTGGGGCTATGAAGTCCTTTGCTTGTCTTGCACTCTCAATTTTTCTAGATCATGGTCTGCTTCCTTGATGGTTTAGGTATACATTTCTAACTCTACCACTTCTTTGATCTATTTTACTAAAGCACTCATTAGTATTCATGCTTGCTAAACTGGGGGAAAAATGTATAGCAGTGAATTTGCACCCCTTATGCAAATTCCCCTTTTACACTTCCTCACATTAGAAAACCAAATTTGAAGGAAAAAATCCATATCATCCTCCTACCTTCATACCACTTGGATTTTGTTTTGTGCATCAATAGAAGAGTAACTTTCAGGAATGCCCGCATGGCCCATAGACATTTGTGCAGTGCACTTACATCCCTAACGGATTCCTTTGTTTGGAGCATGCAGAGATGTTACACTTCCCATTGGGGTCAATTTGTAATGCCCCTCTTCGACTAACCAACCCAAATATGGTTTTTTTTCTCATTCTCCCTTTAAATTCACTCTTTATTCCTTCATTTCATCCCTCTAAGAATTCATTTAATCCTTCTAAACACTCAACTTGATCTATCCCAACATTCTAGCATTCACTTCTTTCCTTCTAAGCTTTCAAGTAGCACTTTGCACTCCATAGCAGCAACAACAAAACTCCATCAACTTCATAGAGAAAATGTGGAACAAACACCATTGTAGTAGGGGCTTGAGTCCTCTCATTTTCTCCTCCATTAGCTAGTGATCTCTTGGTGGAGGTGGTAAGCTTTCCACTCCTCTCCTCTACGATTTGGTTGGGTAGCCTTACACTATTTTGTATTGTTATTGTGTTCTTTACTTTCATTCTTCCTTTATCATATATTTATTTATCACTCCTATCTTGGTTGTCCGTGGAGGTGGAAATACACAAATGGTGTTCTAACTGAGGCAAACCCCTATATAGCCCCCAACAATTTTCCCTCTTTCTTGTGTGTAGGTGGACATGCACTTGGATCCAACTAGCGAATGAGCACCTTTGTGAGATTGTTATTGTTGTTTTAACCCTTATATATTTACTTGTTTTAACCCTTATATATTTATGTTATCATATTTTATTATACTTTGTGTACATCATAACTCTATTTTGGCCCTTTGGAAGTGACTAGCTAGGTCATCAGCCTATTTTCTAGAGGTTCATATTGTCATTTTAGTCCTCTAGTCATACGGTTTCCAACACACCTAAGAGACGCCAACACATTGTGCTATCATCCTAGAACTGTGCTTTTTTCCTCGATTAGAGAGCTACCTGAGGTCCATTATTGAACTTGAAAATTGGCTCACCTAGCCCCATTCTAGATTTTGGGTCTACAGAGTGATTGAAGGACCTCTAAGTCCTTATCATTCTCACCCCTCATTTCAAAATACTCCTTTATGCTGAGGTAAGTAAAGGCAACCTTCCACTCATGGCTCTCTATGACTTGAGGCCTTGAACGAGCTTGGTCCCCCTCTCTTAAAGCTTCTTCCCATTTCTCAAAAAGCTTCAAAATGAGTATTTTTTAATTTTTCACTTTTTTAAAGAGAATTTTTTTTTCCCATGTAGGGGCACTATTTTTTAGTGCTCCTCGATGAGATGACAGAACTTTTTTTAAGGTGTAGCAATGTTGTTTTTCAGTGCCACTACACATCTTAAACTCTTTGAGTATGCAAGGGTGGAATTTTTTAGTATGCATGCATCTTATTAGTGTTTTTGAATACTGTACATGAAAAAAAATTCATCCCTTGTGCACTTTCCTACCTACACATGCGTGGAATTGATATTTCATTAATGCAATTTTATTAAAACCCTTTTTAATGAATTATTAAGTCATTTTAGTCTCATTCTTGATCATTTGGTTTCATTTTCTTCTCTCTACCTTGCATGATTTGTTCTTGAACTGCCTTCGTGTTTGAGCACATATTCAATGGGGATATCTTGATAGATTTTGATCAAGACTTGGCTTATGGTTTTCATTTCTTCGCTAGTTACATCATGGTTATTTCCTCACTTTATTTGAATTTTTAGTTTTTTTATCATTCCCATCATGATGATTTATATTTGTACAAATGTTTTTTTGAATCTTTTTGATTTCTTGGTTTATATTATTTCATATTTTTTTTTGTTCATAGGGGTTGTTTGTTTTTCATTCCTTTGTATATCCTTTTCCATTTACATTTTTTTTATCTAACTAGGTTAACTTTTCTTTCACTAAACTTAGGTGGTTTTTCTCATGCATTTTGTTTTCTTTTCAAATTCTTTTAAGCATTTTCTACAAACCCTCATTTTTCACCAAATTCTTCTAACCTTATGCTTTTGACTTATATCCAACCAAATGTATTGGTGGTGAAAATTACCTCCAATACATTTCAATCACTGAATACAAGTATGTGTAGTGGCAAGGTTTTTTGCTGCCACTTCATGATACTCTTCCCATTAATGTAGAGGTGTCGAAAAGTCTCACCAATACATATTTTTGTTTTCTGCAAGTCCCCAATGAAGAGGGGGGATTTTTTTCCACCTCTCCATAAAAAGAACTTTCCAAAAATATGCATAGGTGGTTAATTTTAGCACCCATACATGGGTATGTGCAAGATCATGATGGGCCAAAAAGTGGTGATATGTTGGGGATTTGTAGGGTCTGTGGCTGAAAATCTTTTTTACCCAAAATTGATGAAATGAAAAGGGTTTTTAAAGGAGATTCTAAAATTTTCACTAATATAAATTATGCTTTACTTTGAATTTGATAAATAATTATTATTCATTTTCTATTTGAATTATGACTAAAGTCTTGATTGATAGGCTGATTGAAAAACATATATAGCTTTCAAATGGTATAACATTTTTTGAATCCAAAACATGTGTCACATTCTATAATTTGTATACTATAGGATTAAAAAAAGAAAAATTGAATTTCATGAATTTTTGACCAAGTTAAGGTGGTCAGACATATGAGTTTTTATATTTTTTAAAAGTTGTAATTAAAAATTCATAATTAATTATTTACTTTGAGAAAAATTACAAAAAAATATGCATCACATCTAGACACGAGTCCTCTACTTATGTCTAAAACCTTATGCCAAAATATTATCATTTTATTATGGTTAGGTTGGTCAGACAGACACCTACTTATTTTTTCCCAGAAATTTAAGTACTACTGCATTGAAATTTCACATTTTCACCAAATAGATATTTAGAGAAAAATAAAAATTGAGTAGTTTAGAAACTACAATTTTCTACAGATTCTATTCTTACATATTTTTGAAATAATATAGATAACTTATTCAAATTTTTACATAAAGTTGCCTAACTCTAATTTTTCTAAATTTTTTGCCACTTAAGGGCTTGTTTTTTCCATGATGATCTTGCACATACCCACACAAATTCACCTATTCCTTCAAGAAGATGTCAAAATGTCAAAATTCATTGCTCTTGCAAAATCAAACTTCCCAAGATGTAGAAGATCTAACTTTTAGCGCTATTGGATAAAATGAACTTCCTCAAGATGTAAGGGTGCTGAATTTCAGCATTCCTATACAAAATCCTAAATTTTTCACTAACTCCTAGAAAATTCAAAAATTGCATTTTGAGCATTGTTTCACCCACATTTTCTTGATTTTTCTTACTTTTTTCATGATATTTTCTCACTCCATAGTGCTCACTTGAATTTTTGCATTCCCACACATACATAATACCAAGGTGTTTATCCTCCTATAGTGGTCACATCCAAGATCAATGAGATCAAGGATACATAAATCAAACATCTTGATATGAATGACTTTGTTAAAAGAGTAGAGAAGCACAAGCTATAAAAATATTTGTAGGACATTGTTCATAGCAATCTCCATTGGGTAGCCTCATTTCTAGTAGTAGCTCATTTTCCATAGTATGTGTTACAAGATGCCTCATACTACATTTGAGATGAAAAAAGTGTTAGAGACTCTTCAACATAGGTAATGATCAGGTTGGATGTTGATTTATTCGATGTGGTTTTCCAAGTCCCAAGCATGGAGAAATATAAAAATATGACTATTCAACATTCCCAAGAGGCTTATGATAAAAATCAAAATGAAACCAAGCAATTGATCAATGTGAAATGGTTGAAGACCCCAAGGCCCAACATTTCAAGATATCCTAAAAACCTTCTTCATAGTGATTTCAAGGAGGTTGTATGTGATATGATCACTCTTCTAAGTAGAGTGAAAGGATTTCCAACTTCATAAAATTTCCAAGAATGAATGTATGAGTACATTATAATTATCAGGAACAAAATGAGTCACATTGGTTGGGGTTCCCAAATCAGTGATGAAATCCATGAACAACTCATCAACATGCACTCTAATTTGAATTTCTATATGAATTCATACCTGGCATACACTGTAGCAACCATGAGGAAATATGTTGGTCTAAAAATAGTAGGAGATAGAAGGTTTGTGTCAGTCTACAAATACTATTCCCAAATCACCCTTAGAGGCAACATCAAACACTTAAAAATAGTAAATGATGCTCTCTTGGCACCTTTCCTATGTATTTTTGTTGCATCCTTGGAGAAGAAAAGTGTCTCTAATGAATTGTGGAAGGTTGTGAATAAATGCATATGTATATTTTTACAATTTCACACCTTCACATACCTAAGGGTAAGTTCCTATATGGGATATCCCTACATGTTTCTAAGGTATCCTTCTAGCAAGTGGGTGTTGATGAAACTTTGTAGATAGGTTATCACAGTGCATAGTGAATGTTAGGCCATTCATAATCTAGGGATTAAGTTTCCAATTACTATTGGAAGATATTCAATACAAATAGTGTGCAATGCCAAAGTCGTATCATCAGAGATGTGAATCATGACTCCAATAACTTATAGATATAGAAATGATTTTGATTATAGAGGAGTGAAGAGAAAAATTAAAAAAAGTCATAGACTTGTCTATAATTTTGAAGATATTTGGCTAGATTATAGAGACAAAGAAGATATTAGAAAAATGGATTTTTGTAGGCTTACTGTGGAGTAGATTCTTGATATTGGCTTGATAGATCTTCCAAAGAATATTGAAGATCTTGGTGATATTCTAAATGCTGAGTATGATGAAAAGGAGATAGCAAGAAAACCATTTCTTCTTATTCAATGGTCTAAAAAATAAAATACTTCCATTTAAAAAAGGAATACTCCCATTTTGAGTAATACTAGTGAATGGTTGCAAAGGCAAGGAATTCAGTTGAAGTCTTTCAAGATGGATTTTGAGAGTGAAGTATTTGAAGGAGAAGCCAGTAGACAACAAGAGCTCAAGACCAAGAATAAGGAAAATGTTGCTCCCTCTTTCTCATGTAGGGGACCTAAAATTATATTTAATTGTGGGAAGAGTACATCACAAACTACTAGTGAGGAACAAAATATTGAAGATGAGGAACTAGAAAGAGAAGATCAATGTGAAGATGAATAGGAATAAGAAATGAAAGATAAAAAAATGTAGATATCTCCATAGGAAAGTGTCATCCCGGATCCTTTGCATACATCATCAGCTATTGTTTCTACAAAACCACATAGTCCTCGTATTCCTACCTCTCTTTCACTTCCTCTTTAGACTTCACCTGCACATTCAACAATTATGCATGCACTTAAAGTGACAATACCTCCAATGGTATATTCAATTCATTCTACTCCTTCCATAGGGTTAGTTTTTTAGAATGTTGATGTTATCTTTGTTCTCCATCATCTATTCCAAGTTTTTCATCTCCATAATTTGGCATATCTTCACAAAATGAATTTGATTGGTTCATGAATGATTCATTACAAGTTACATAAAATTTGTAGATTCTAGGAGTAGTGATGACTGAGATAGCACCTATTGTAACTACCACATTTGTTCCCAAAAATATGGGTGTGGCTCAGGAATTAGTAGCAAGGCTTGAAGGTGATGTTTATTTCCTTCCTCCATGGTTAGATTCATAGGAATCTAAATGGAAAAATCAAGTGGTCTCTCTCGATGAGTCATATCATGATGAGTTGGCTCCATAAAAGAATAAGGGTAAAAAGAAGCCAAAAGTTCACTCAAGATTGCATATGGAAAAATTAGGGTATAAGTATGTGGACATAGTAGCACCACCTCAAGGTAAAATCCATGAGGATATTAGCATGGAGGGATACACCATCACAAGGGTTGACCTTGGAAATAAACTAAGCAATATGCTTCTATGTTGAGGATAATCAAAGAGTCTTTAGAGAATGTGAAACTTTTTGCAATGAATATTAAGGAACCTATGGTTCAAAAGGTTGAGGGGTGTTTCCAAAATAGTGTCTCACTTTTGGGACATACTAATTTTTTCTTGAAATCACTTTTTTAAGAAAAACTAATGATTTTAGCCTTGAGAGCTTCCATTTAAAGGGTTTTAATTGAAGAGGCATAGAGAAGACCCCCTTAGATAAAACCCCCTTGAATAGAACCCCTCTAGTATTAAATCATACCCACAATGGAGTCTCCTTCGTACCTATCAAAATGATGGCAAAAAAAACACATTTACTTTACCTTTTGAGGGATTAAATAACATCATTTACAAATGATCTTTTTCAATATTATAGGGCTCAAAACAAACTTTCCAAGAAGTATAGTTTTGATATGTTTTCATTTTATCCTATATTTAACTTTTAAGTTTTACTAAATATAGGTTTTTCTTCGAACATCAAGTTCTTCATTCTATAGAGGTGGAAAAATAGTAAACCATTGCAAAAAAATTCAAAAAATACCGTTTCCCTAGGTATTGATATCCTTGTTTCTCTAAAAAAAGAAGAATTGCATTTCGGTATATGGGTAAGTGCAAAAGCATGAGTCCCAAAAAGGGGGCTTAAGTGGCTACTTTTTTTTTTTGAATCATGAAATACTAACTTTGGATGTGAAATTGAGGATACTTACACTCAAAATTTTGAGATGGAACAAAAGCAAGGATCGAAGTGCTCCGAGTCTACTTTCTAAACTACTAATCTATTTTGAAAATGGTTGAGATTAATGGGTTCAAAAGAGGGACATAAAAAAATTGTTTCATTTTTGTTAGAAAAACATAACATAGCAACTCTTGTACATCCCTAGCATGGTGAATTTTTTTTAGTATTTTTAAATTCACTCCAATGAGAAATCAGCTAATAGTATGTATTTGATGCATGATTTTCTAATAATTTTTTAATGAATATTAGATTTTTTACTAATTTTATAAGTGGAAACTTCCTGAAAAATAGAATTTTGGTTGTGCTACCCCTATAAATTTTGGAAAGTAATTAATTTTTTTAATTTATTTTTAATATTTGTAGAATGAAGTCTAGTTTCTAAAAATGTAATTTATTTGAAATTTCAATGAATGGTTAATCTGTAGCTAAAAAACACCAAATAGTGCTTTTATCCAAAAAAGAGACACACAAACAAAATAAATTATAGATGAAAGGCTTATCATTGTTAGAAACTAAAAAAAATTACATCATTGGATAGCTAAGAGAGAACCTAACATTCCCCAAGTGTTTGATTTGTTCGACATTAAACCACATGCAATCCTGAGTGAGCACAAACCCAATTATGTGAAATATTGTAGAATTTTCAAAAACATGTCTCTGGTCATTGGGAATGCCCTCTAAGCTTTTGGGTTGGTATTCCAAGAAAAATATAAAGCCCAAGGCTTGGGGATTCCCAAAGCAAGATATAACGTGAGAATTTTATATCATGATCATGTTATATCTTAGTTTTGACATGGATTTTTGCATTTGTGAGGGACATGTCTAGCAAGACATAATGTGAGTACAGTATAACGTGCTTGCATTATGTATTGCTTTATGTTAAATGCTACTCTATTGAATGTATGTTTATGTATTTGTATGTTTGTATTTACATGTATGCTTGTATGTCATGTATGTATGTATGTATGCATGTATGTATGCATGTATGTATCAATGCATATATATTTCATGTATGCCTATATGTATGTAATATTGTATGTACACATGTACATGTATGCTTGTATGTATGTAGGATTGTATTTACATATGTATTATGCTTGTATGCATGTAAGTATGAATGTATTTATGGATTTCTTTAGAGGGGGGAAGAATTTTAGGAGAGAGAGAGAGAGGGTGAGAGAGAGAGAGATTGAGAGAGAGGTAGTGAGAGAGTCTAGAGAGAGGGAGAGGGAGTGGGAGAGAAGGGGTTGGAGTGAGAGGGACTTATTTAGGGTGGGAGGGATAGAGAGAGAGAGGATGGGAGAGAGA
>VDFB02358134.1:42509123-42536828 GCA_007258455.2 Sequoia sempervirens
GTATCGAGCATTGATAGGTCAATATTTTAGTGCAATGACAAGGCCAACAAGGTAGAGGGTAGAGGGTCTAAGGGTTTAAGGTTTAACGGTTGAGGGTAGAGGATTGATGGTATAGGGTTGAGGGATTAGGTTGGAGGGTAGAGGGTTGAGGACCTATAGGGTTGATTGTCTAGGGTAGAGGGTAGAGGGTTTAAGGGTTTAGGGTATAGGTTTGAGGGTATGTGTTTGAAGGATTAGGGTTGAGGTTCCAATTTATAGGGTAGAGGGTATAGGGGTTGACTATTGGGGGATTAAGGGTAGAGGGATGCGAATTGAGGGTTGAGGGTTTAATATATAGGGTAGATGGTAGAGGGTAGAGGGTAGAGGGTTTAAGGGTTTAGGGTTTAAGAGTTGAGGGTTGAGGGTTTAAGGGTTGAGGGTTGAGGGTATAGGGTTGAGGGTGAAATTGGCAACCTAACTTGGCTTGTTCAAGAAAATGGGTCCAAGAAATGGGGTCTCTTGGTGATTTATATCACTAGGAGACCCCATTTCTTGGACCCATTTTCTTGGACAAACCAATTTTGGTTGCCAATTTCAACCACTGGCTTGCCAACTTGAAGAAATTGGCAATGTAGTGGCCTGTTTGAAAAAATGGGTTGAAGAAATGGAGTCTCTCGGTGATTTACATCACTCGGAGACCCCATTTCTTAGACCCATTTTCTCAAACAAGCCAAGTTAGGATGCCAATTTCACCGAATCGCTTGCTAATTCAATGAAATTGGCAATGTAGAGGCCTGTTTGAAAAAATGGGTCCAAGAAATGGGGTCTCCTGGTGATTTGAGACCCCATTTCTTGGACCCATTTTTTCAAACAAGCTAAGCTAGATTGCCAATTTCACCCACTAGCTTGCTAATTCAGTGAAATTGGCAATATAGTGGCCTATTTGAAAAAATGGGTCCATGAAATGGGGTCTCTTGGTGATTTACTCAGTGAAATTGGCAATGTAGTGGCCTGTTTGAAAAAATAACCCCATTTCTTAGACCCAATTTTTTAAACATGCCACTACATTGCCAAATTCACTGAGTAAATCATAAAGAGACCCCATTTCATGGACCCATTTTTTCAAATAGGTCACTACATTTCCATTTTCACCAAATTGGCAAGCTAGTGGGTGAAATTGGAAACCTACTGGGCCCACTAGTTTTCCAATTTAGTGAAGTTAGGAACCTATTTTGAGAGGGATAGGAGTGAGTGAGTGAGAGAGAGAGACTTGAAAGAGGGAGAGGGGGTAGGAGGGAGAGACTTGAGAGAGAGGAAGATAGTTGGAGATAGATAGAGGGTAGTTCAGATAGAGGGTAGAGGGGAGAGAGATAGAAGGTGTGAGTGAGTGAGTGAGTGAGAGACTTTAGATATGGAGAGGGGGTAGCAGGGAGAGACTTGAGAGAGATAGAGGGAGTGAGTGGGAGAGAGATAGAGGGTAGAGGAAAGAGGGTATAAGGGTTAAGGGTACATGGTAGAGGGTTAAGGGTAGATGGGAGAGAGAGACTTGAGAGAGGGAGAGGGGGTAAGAGGGAGATACTTGAGAGAGAGAGAGGGAGGAGGGAGGGAGAGAGATAGAGGTTAGAGGATAGAGGGCATATGGTTAAGGTAGAGGCATAGGCCAAGGGCAGATGAGAGAGATACTTGAGAGGGATAGGGGTAGGAGGGAGAGACTTGAGAGAGAGAGGGAGGGAGTGGGAGAGAGATAGAGGGTAGATGATAGAGGGTATAATAATGGTTAAGGGTAGAGGGTTAAGGGGAGAGAGGAGAGAGAGAGGAGTGAGTGAGTGTGAGAGACTTGAGAGAGGTAGAGGGGGTAGGAGGGAGAGACTTGTGAGAGAGATAGGGAAGGAGTGGAAGAGAGATAGAGGGCAAAGGATAGAGGGTATAAGGGTAGAGGGTAGAGGGTTAAGGGTGTTGGAGTAAAAAAATCCACAATGGTTATTTTTCAATACTTCCATTTTCACCCATCCTCCCACACTCTCTATATGTCCCATCTCCATTTCATAATGGTTGAAACTAATAAATCCTCACATATAAATCACCAAATAAGGTCCTTTGATCATAACACTAAAGTGAATTCCCTGTATGAAATGTTCCCATAGTAGCAGATGGAATGTCGCCAAGATAAGGCCATATCAAAGAGAGTCTCACAATAGTCTCTTCAATGTGAGCAAG
This sequence comes from Sequoia sempervirens, assembly GCA_007258455.2. Classification (NCBI taxonomy): domain Eukaryota; kingdom Viridiplantae; phylum Streptophyta; class Pinopsida; order Cupressales; family Cupressaceae; genus Sequoia; species Sequoia sempervirens. The sequence continues at coordinate 42,511,320 of VDFB02358134.1, forward strand.
AAGGGCCGATCAAAATATAGATGAGACTTCCAAATGTCTAAGAGACATATTCATATGTTTTCTTTCCATCCTAAAGAATGATATGTCTAAGAGACTTGTACATGTCGAGGAGAGAGTCTAACATGTCTCACCAACAAATCATGTAGAATATCCAGTACTTAGGAAACATAAAAACATCTCTTGGACATCGAGAGATTATTATAAAATAAATGATAAGTCACTAGTAAAACAACATGGACAAACTGTAGTGTCAAGGAGACATCGATATATTGAAGAGAGAATTATGGGAGTCTCTTCGACATTCAAGGAGAAAAATATCGATGATACATAGAGACATTGAGAAGAAATTGATCAAGGTCTCATCAACATCCTACAATGACATATCGAGGAAACACAAGAGTATCGAGCAGACATTTTCAAAAGTATCCCCAACATTCTTGCACAAATGTAGACACATATTATCGATGAGACTAAGAGACATCAGAGAGATGTAACCATAGGTCTCCTCAACATGAAAAAGTCACATAGAGATCATTAGCAAGTAATACCACTGAAGGAAGAGATAAAGATATGTCAAGGAGACATAAGCTTTTCGAAAAGAGATACCTACCAGTGTCATCGACAAAAAGGGGACCAAAAGGGAAGAGCCTGAGATGTAAATATTGAAGAGACCCTTTAGCATCAAATAAATTTGACTGATGAAGTCATTAAAGAGACAACATCTATTAATGTGGAAGCTAATAGGAAGGGTGGCACGAGCACCATTTGTGAACTAGAGCTAGCTCGAGCATCCTAAATTTTGATAAATACAGCCTCTAAGGAATCGAAATTCACTACAAAATTTGGATAAGTATCTAGAGGATGGAGTTGGACAACGAGTAGCTTATAATTTCTAGTATTCATTCAAGTAAGTACATCTTGCCTCAATTGAAATTAAAATTTCAAAGATAGCTTGAAGTACAACACAAGTAGGGTTAAAATTGATAGAACCCTAGAGAAAACAAAAGAAAAGAGGAAGAAAATAGAAAGAAGGCCACTAAACCAATACTTAATAGACCAGTGTCTCGGGTCTAGGCCAAAAGCAAGGAGAACCACTCAATTAAACCCATCATGTGACACCCCATAGGACAAGCACAAGAATTTGGGAGATGCATGGAATTCGTATAGGGGTTATGACTTGTTCATCAATCACTAAGGAAGAAGTACAAATATAGCCCAGTTTCAATCCCATGGAAATTGAATCTAGCAAAACTTGTGATTCCAAATACTTTTGTGAATGTAGAACTAATTAAAGTGCTGGCAAAGAATTATAATCCCAGAATGAGGAAAATTCACTTGCATGATGGGTCACAGTTCATGATTATAACATGGGATTATATTTGTATGGTTTTCAAATTGGACACATCTCTGAAGATGAAATTGTAGATGAGAGACTTGGTGGAAGAGTATCACTCTATGGATACAAGCTATAAGAGGTGGAAGCTTCCTTTGCATAGGCCTAAAGGTCCAAGGAATCAACCTAGGAGGTTTTCTAGTGATGAAAGGCCCCCATTCTCTATTGATTTTTTTTAAAGAATACTATCAATACACATATTATTCAGTTGGCCAAGTACTAGGAGTTGATGCCACTGCTAACATGACTATAGTTCCCATGGTTCTAGCTGAAAACATTCAAAGTCAAGATTCCTGGCCCTATGACTATGTAGATTATCTATCTATGGCCATTAATAATGCTCTTAATGCTATTAAGAACAACAGTGAAGCTATCTGCTTCAAGCACTATTCACTTCTTATACATATGATATTATATGAAGGGAAAATGATGGGAATATGGGGAGAAGAATTGAGAATAAATATCTAGATAGTGATGGTAATTCTAGACCAGTGCAAATGTGGACATCCTTGTTGGACAGTAGATGTGGGAGATCACACTACTTGTACTTTGAAGAACATTTTGGCAAACCCTTATAATTGCTTGGCCAAAAATGTGACTATAATTTATCCCTTAAAGTACAAAGGTTCCTCTGACCAAAGGAGAAGGGTCATGTGATGGGAAAATAAATCACAATTTGGGAGATTGGTATATGCTTGCAGATTGCATTGTTATTAGAGTATATGGATTTGAAGCAGCACCATATTTATTGGCTAAGACTGTGCCAGATTGGGTTGCATACATTTAGATCATATTAAAATTTCCTTATTTAGCCTTCATACATTTGAAAAGCTATGGAAGAAAAAATTTCATTCCTTCTAGTCTTTGTTTTGGTGACTTCACTATTATTGCTGATACAGGGTATGACACGGTTGGTAGCAAGTTAGATTATTATGGCTTGCCGGTGGGGAACAAGAGAGAAAAATTTGACCCTGAGCATTTAATCTATGATGCCAAGATTTTCAAAAATCTAAAAGGATATGAGGATGAGTTCCATGTCAATGATGTCATTAATAACTATGAGGAAAGTTAGGTGATCATGAGAACAAATACATACAATAGAATTGTTATGGCTGAAGCTTGGAGAATGAATACTAACCCATCCTATGTGGAAGCCTTTCAGGAAATACAAGAACCTATGGAAAGAATTGAGTAATTGATTTTGCATGAAGAAGAAATAATAAAGTATGTACCTTCAGTGGCATTTGAGATGAGAAGTGTTGGTACTAGGAGGTAAGCATAAAATATAACAAAATTGGGCCATTTGTCAGCACAACCTACTCTAAAGGTAAGCTTCTCAGTTGAAACCCCAATCAAGGTTGAAGATGATACTGAAGGGGAAGAAGAGGTCACATAGACTAACACTCCTATTATTCCCCAATATGAAATGACACTAGAAAGGAGTGTGATTACCTTTGAAGCTTCTAATAAGTCATCTAATGATGTGAGAGACCATGGCATTCAAGAATTCATTGCAGATGATGCATTTGTTCAAACTTCTGAATTTAAGGCTTTCATTTATGAGTATAAAGGAAAGGTGGTAAGGGAAAGGCTAAAAGAAATTGACCCTGAAAAGGAAACATAATCCCTAAAAGAGCTTCAACATGAGGGTATGTGCAAGATCATCATGGAAAAAATAGGCCCTTAAGTGGCAAAAAATTCAAAAAAATCAGAGTTAGGAAACTTGACGTAAAAATTTGAATAAGTTATCTATATTATCTCAAAAATATGTAAGAATATGATATGTGGTAAATTGAATGTAGTTTCTAAATTACTAGGTTTTTTTTTTAAAAAAGGGAAAATCTATTTGGTGAAAATTTGAAAGTTCAATGCAGTGGTACTTAAATTTCAGGGAAAAAAGAAGTGGGTGTCTGTCTGACCACCCTAACCACAATAAAATGATAGAAATTTTTTATAATATTTTAGATATAAGTAGAGGACTCATGTCCCGATGTGATGCATATTTTTTTGTAATTTTTTTCCAAGTAAATAATTAATTATGAAATATTTATTACCACTTTTAAAAAATATAAAAACTTGTATGTTTGACCACATTAACTTGGTCAAAAGTTCATGAAATTCATTTTTTTCTTTTTTTAATCCTATAGTATGTGAAGCATAAAATGTGATGCCTGTTTTGGATTCAAAAAATGTGATACCATTTGAAAGCTATAGATGTCTTTCAATCATCCTATCAATCAGGACTTTAGTTGTAATTTGAATAGAAAATTAATAATAATTACTTATTAAATTCAAAGTAAAGCATAATTTATATCGATGGAAAGCTAAGAATCTCCTTTAAAAACCCTTTTTGTTTCATCAATTTTGTGTAAAAAAATAGTCGTCAGCCACATACCCATTATATTGCCACTTTTTGGCACATCATGATCCTGCACTTACGCATGAAATTGATATCAAAATGAAGAACGTGACTATTGAAAGAGGAAGGGAATTATTGCAAGAAGCTAGGGTTATGCTTCTCCCAGGATGGGATATCAATTCAACCATTGTGTTTGATAGCTTTCTAAAGAGAAAAAATAAAACCTTGCACTTGACAAATGAATCTAGTGATAAGATCTATATTGGATCATGATATAATCCTGATATTAATACTCTAGAGATATGGGCACTTTACCCACTAGGAAAAAAGCCTTCCCTTGTTGATCATGATCAAATTTTTGGACATCTTTTAGTGCAAAGAGTAGGAGATGTATATCTTATGGAAATTGATGACTTGAATGTGAATGTGGCCAAGTTCACCAAGGAATAAATTCAAAAATTGGTAAGGGATAACAAGGGATTGATAGAATAAAATGAAAGGCTAAAACAAGAGTTGATCAGCTATAAAGATAGATTGTAATCTTCCTCATGGATTTACTCTCCACGAGTTGAGCATGAAAGAAAGGTGCTAGAAGTAGTTTCATAAACTACCTACTGGAAACAAATACATGAGAAAGTTCAGAAGGAACAAGAGGAGTTAAAAGTAAAGCTCAAGACCACCATCTTTGAAATGGCATCAAACATAGTTTGCATGATATTTGAAGATATGTATAAGCATGTTGAACAAGTTTGGCACATTCATGAGAAAACACATGCAACACTATTGCAACATAACAGATTGATTGAAAGAATGAAGGAAGTGGATCTCACATCATAGAAAATAAGGTAGAAAACATTATTGTGCTACAAGAATATCAAGAGCTTATGAAAGAACATAAATATTTCCATAACATCTCGACATTGGAGTTAAGTGAATTTAGTTAGCCACTGAGTATGGCCTTGCCCAACTTCTTTGAGGAAATAGAATTGAAAGATCTAGATACATGGAAGGATGATATATCCCACTATTTTATTTTTGTTCTTGATGTAATCAATGATTAAGATGAGGTACTTAAGAAAACACATGAATAACTTTGGAGAATTTTTGAATTCGAGTATGCCATGAAAGATATTATACATAATTCAGACACTCATGCTAAAAGTGGGTACATTGAGAATTTTTTGAAGGTTAACTTATTCATTGCATAGACCAAGTAAGAGATAAATAACATGGGAATGGAGTTTGATGTTTTTGGATACACAATCATGGTGCATGAGCCTTGAATAGGTCTTTGGTGATCATATGCACTTGCTAGAGATTACCAGACTATAGTGCATCAACCAACAAACTCTCAAAATTTTCATGTTTATGGTAATTATATTTTAGTTATGAAGCAATGCGACTTTTTGTAAATGGGCCTAAAGCTTGTTGCTTCCCATACAAATAGGGAAAAAATGGCACAATTTTGGAATCATCATCATCATATCATATTCTATTCCATTAGAACAGGCATTAGTAAGAAGATAGATTGCATAATATGCTCATCCATATCATATCATAACACTTATGTTATAATGCTTATATTTTGAAGTAATACAATGGAGCAAACTATTTATAATTTGTAATCCATCTTCAGTGTTCAATTACTGTGTCAATTTTCATTCTTATCTATTACTTTGTTGTGTCCAAAGTGGTCTTTTCAAGTTATTTAAGTATGCAAGATTTATCAGATCACATTTGTTGTTACTGTGTGGATGCTTTGATTGGTTTCTGGTTGCTATGAATTAAAATCATTTCAAATAGTTTACTTTAATTGGTTCCTTCCTAGGATTAAAATCCTTTTAAAGAAGTTGTTTTGATTGGTTTCCATTAACTTAAGAATTAAAGGTCCTTTCATTCTTTCATGGTAACTTGAGGGGATATCACTAGGATTATTAAAGAAGAACGTAGAAGTTGAAAAACCAACTTCACAGTCCCCAAGAATCACCTGCAAGAAATCACCTATCACATGCAAAGATATTCTAAACAAAAAATAAGAAGTTATGTAAACTCTCAGAGCAAATGTGTGCAAGCAAAATCAACATAATTGATTATTGAATGAAATTGTTTTACAAATATTACAAAATCCTTCAAAAAGGAAATGATGCAATAAAGAATGAAAACTCAACCCTAATCTTATCTTGAGAAAATAGACAACTCAACAAGATAAGGATAATAATTAAATAATAATTATCCTAGGAAATAAAACATCCTAAGTAAACTTATGCTAAAGTGTAATTAAATAATTAAATACACCAACACCCCCCCATAAGTGCAACTTAGGGAGAAGAAAATTATTATGCAAATATGAGTCCCAACAACAAGGTCTGGTCAGGTACTCATTTACAAATGCAATGCAAACTAAATCAAATGGGGTTAAGGAGAAAACCACATGGGAACAAAAATCCTCCCCGAAATAGAGTGCAATAAACTAACTAAGTGATGAAAGATGGAGGACTCCATAAGACCCCCCAAGGACACCATCCATCACAAAGATACATAAATGAATTCCCCCATAAGAGAGGAATAAAGAGACCATAGAGCCTCCCCAGAATGAAGTAACTCCAAAAGAAGTGAAGAAACTGCATCTCCTGAAAGAAGTGAGAGGGAAGAGGCCAAATGAAAGAAATATCTAAAGGCAGAATAGGTGTAGCCCAAGATGTTCTCCACAAAAGCACCTCAACCATAAGCTTCATCACACCTATTAAACCATTTTCTCTTTTCAGTAGCACATATAGGTTCAATTTCTGTACCCATGGTTACCCTATACAACCCTTTATGTTTCAAGTGAATCTCCATTTTTTTTTCCAACCAAAATAGTTGAATGGAGTAAGGGGTGCAATGTTATGTAAATCCATGATAGAAAAACAATAGTATATACTCCCAAATAAAAAAAATATTCCTCTATGATCTCAAAAAAACCCTGATTCCACGTTCCTAAGAAAATAATTTAGAAAGTAAAGGCTGAGTTTTGATTAAAAAAATCAGATACCTAGAGAAAATTCTACAAAAATCAGGTCTAAGATTCGAGAATAGGATGGAACCAGCTTTCCAACGCCTATTTCTTTTCGAAAAATAGAGCCAAGATGCAAAAGTTATGCCTCCCGGAGTGAAAACAACAACTTAGGCTTTAACAGGCGAAAAAGGCACCAAAATGAAAAAATAAGGAAATCAAACCACCACCATTGCGAAGATCGTCGAACCAGATTTTTGAAGATATCTTGTTTGCAAAAAAATACCTCTGTTTGACCAAGTTATGAAAAACTAAAAAAAAGCTTTGTAAAAAGGCCTTTCAGCACTAACAAGGGTCAAAATTCCGGCCACCTTTCTTTTCGGCCCTTGGTTTTGCACATGACCACCGACTACATAGTTTTAAAAAAAGTCATCGTTGGGGTTAGCGTGGCTCCAGGTCACTAATAAGACCAACAACAGGGCTTGTAGAGGGCGCGGGCACTGAACACTAGCGGTGGATTGGAGCCCTCAGGGGCTGGACAGACCGGCGGAGTGGCCATTGATGGAGCTCAGTGAAGCTCAGGGTAGAAGTGGTGGCCGAGTGCCAGTGTGGCAGAGAAGCTAGAGGCCACCGGGTGGCTAGTGGCTGCTCGGTGGTGAGTGGGCGGCGTGCTAAAAATCAACGGACAATGCAAAAATTTATTAAAAAACCTTGATTTTTTATTTTTATTTTGATTTTTTGAAAATTTTTGCCTCGGATTGTGTGCCCTGGGGCTATACGGCCTTGGGGCTAATTTTTTTTGCCTTTTTTTCAACTTTCGCCTAAATCGACGAAATGAAAAGCATTTCTAGGGTTTTTGGATGCTCTGATCGTGATGGCGAAATCCGTTCGAGCCCAAAGTGCTCCAAAAATTTGGCTACCCCCAGATCTACAAAAAATCAATCTAACTTGAAACCCTTGCACAAAAAAAGATGATATGAGAGAATATCTTCAGATCATGAACAGGAAGCGATAGGTCTGGATCTCTGATACCATGTAGAAGTTGAAAAACCAACTTCACAGTCCCCAAGAATCACCTGCAAGCAATCACCTATCACATGCAAAGATATTCAAAACAAAAAAGAGGAAGTTCTATAAACTCTCAAAGCAAATGTGTGCAAGCAAAATCAGCATAATTAATTATTGAATGAAATTGTTTTACAAATATTACAAAAGCCTTCAAAAAGGAAATGATGCAATAAAGCATGAAAACTCAACCCTAATCTTATCTTGAGCAAAAAGACAGCTCAACAAGATAAGGATAATAATTGTCCTAGGAAATAAAATATCCTAAGTAAACTTATGCTAAAGTGTAATTAAATAATTAATTACACCAACAAAGAGCACTGTAATAAACAAACTTGCACATTTGCACAAGGTGTAGTAATCTCAAGTTCCCAATAGTTTGAATTAAGTTGATTAATAGGTTTACTTATCCTACAAATCTATCTCCATAATCACCATCCACTCATTCACTCCAAACTAGTCATATTTAGGATATTATATACAAAACATAATTCACACTCTTGATTCTTCAAATACTTTTAGTAGGAATTAGTCATAAAGTTGTGCATCTAATTCACCCTCATGTGCCATAGTGAGTAGATTTCTCAATCTGGGAACCTCATCCAACTTTAAATATTCCTTATTGTTTAGGTATACCCACTATATCTTGCAAAGCCTGAAGAGTAGGAGGTAAGAAGCCTTGTTTACCTTTTTCATGGGCCAAAGGTGTATTAAGAGACTGGCACCCCTTATGGTTTAGAAATCTGCACTTTTGAGACATAACAGATTGGTGACTCTACTATGGATCAAGCCAATTCTAAACCCAAGCCCTCCATCATAGAGTCATTCAAAATAATCATAGTATATTAGGGACTCCATTGGGAAGAGAACAAACTCATGCAAAACACTAAACTTTCCTACTCATGAAAAGGTAGATGGTGACTTTGAAGAAATTTTATGACTGATAAAGTGAACATTAGATCAGAAAGTATAGACCATAGACACCAAAGATACACCATATCATACAACATGAATGGAAGGATATTTTTTTCTCTAGGAGATCCCCAAGAAGAACAATGTTAGGTGGACAGATAAACATTGATCCCCTATTTCAATGTTTGACTCAAACAAGAACAAAGTAGCATCTAAAAAACTAGACACAACATTCACTGATCAGGAGAATATCTTTGGACATCCACCCACATTACATAACATCTTTGACCCATTGAATGGGTCAAAAAATCATGAAGATAGTCTATACACGGATCCCCCAACTCCACTAGGACAAGAAAACAATAGTTGTCCTTTCTACCTCAACATTGATCCACAAAAATGGGATGAATTTGTTTCCTAATTGGAGGAAGAAAGGGATTGAATACAGAGGGATTATGATCATATATCTTCATCACAACAAGAAGGAGAAGCCCAACATGCCTCTACAAGTCATTATTTTCTTGTTAATAATTTTGATGGGATGACCACTCAAGAAATAAAAGAATACATACAATGGCAGGAAGAAGAACTTAAGAGAAGACAACAACTAGTTAATAAAATGGATTCTTGAAGAAGCATGGATCACATGGACTAGATGCTACACCATGTTGTTCACCTTGTCATAGACCCCATGACCCTGAATATTGTGCAGTAGCTAAGGCTTGTGAAGATGAGTGGTCAGAAGAGAAAGACATGGATGGTCACACTATAAACATGCTAATATGGAGGTCTTGTCAAAATAAGGAAGGATACTCTTCTTCTAATGAATGGTATGAATATAATGTTGAAATTCATAAGTACAATGTGAACATGGAACAAGAGGTGTTTTATGATCAAGAAGAAAACCCACAAGAGGTAGTATATACATATAATACAACACCTCAATTTCAACTGAGAACTCCAACAAAGGAAGGAAAGAGAGCTATCATGAAAAAAGTTGTAGCTTAGGCAAAAGGGAGGAAATACAATCTAAGAAGTAAGCCCACAGATGGAGATCAAGGGATAGCAAGAAGCATGTCCATCAAAGAAAAAAGGAACAAGGAGAATGTCTCATCTAATCAAAAGAAGGGTGAAGTAAAGAAACCTCAAAAAAATGTTCAAAAGGAGAATGCAGAGATTGAACTTAAGAAAATAATAAAATATGAAAAAGTCCAAAATGAAGGGAAAATAAATAATAAAACTAACAACAGTGAAGAAGGGATCACTACCCCTTCATTTTACATGGCCCAAGAAATGGCTCAGACAAAAATGACAGTTCCCTTAATGGAGTAGATGAAGATTGATGAATTTATAGATACAACCCTTAGAATGATCACCAAAACATCCTAGAAATAGGACCAACAAAAAAAAAGTAAATTTTGTGGAAAGGGAAATTACAAAGGCACTAGAAGTATATTTGGGAGATAAACTCACAAATAATCCTTCCCAAATAGATCCATTCTACACTACGTTGGTGATTTACAACAAGTTGGTGAAGAATTGTATGATTGACTCAGGGGCAGTAGTAAACATCATTCCCCTAGCTATCATGAAAGAGCTAGGTTTATGGGTGAATACTACATATGGGAAATGTTATTCCATGGATAGTAGATTAGTCTTTGTAGTAGGAGTGATATGGGATGTAGAATTGAAGCCGACATCGTATCCAAAGGAAACATACAAGACAAACATTATTAGGGTAGATACTCCCCCTTAGTATGGGATGTTGCTATCGAGGCAATGGGCAACAATAGTTGGTGGGAATGTTCAGTTAGATTTGTCCTATGCTGCAATTCCTATGAATGGGAAGGAATTCAAACTATATAAGGAGCCTAGGTCTAAACATGTCATCAAATTATTTGATCAGAATCAAATGAATTGCTTATGTGATGTGGACTTAGGGCCCACTTTTGGAATTAAACACTCAAACCTCAAATTATTAAACACAGACCCAATTGCAAGGGATGTTTCCAACAATGAGCATGGCATATGGTGAATGTACTTTTATGGAGCCTGTAGTAGAGAAGGGAATGAAACGGGGATTTTCTTCATTTCACCTAAAGGCACAACATTCAAATATTTATTTCTTCTAACATTTGAGTGCACAAATAATATATCAAAGTATGAAGCTCTGCTCATAGGTTTAAACATGGCTACTAAGCACAAAATTACACTATTAACTATCTTGGGAGATTTTGAGTTAATTTTTTTACAAGTGAGATCAAAATATTCCACAAAGAACAAAAGGATGAAGAAATATAGAAATGTTGTATGGGACACCATTGAGCTATTTGATGCTTTCTCCATTGAGTGGATAGATAGATCTAAAAATCTAATGGTTGATTTCCTGGCAAATGTAGCTTTGAAAAAGGATGATGTTACTTTAGCTAGAATTTCACAAGTTGAAGTTAAGATCAGGCTAGAAATCACTAATAGCATCTACAATTGGCAAGTTTTCAATGATGACACTGATCTGATCAAGTTTTTACATTGCATTGATTAGTACGAGGCCCAAGAGATTGATTTTAATGCTTTCATGGAAGAAGTAAATGGAAAAAAAATTGTATCTAGTTAGGAAGTTGTGCAACTCAAGACAAACACAATTCCTAAAGGACTAGTGGCACTAGAAAGGGTGTTTGATGGAAATGATCAAGAATTTATAAAACAAACACCAGTAAGAAGGGAAGACATTGAAGAAATCAACCTAAGAACTAAATTGGCCCAAAGAAGGTATACATTGGGAAAAAGATAAGCCACACAATCAGGAAAATGTTGATTACACTATTGAGGAAGTATAAACATGTCTTCACATGGTCTTATGATCATTTTAAGGCATATAAAGAAAATCTATTCCAACATGAAATTCCACTTAAGCATGATGCAAAACCCTTTAGACAAAAAGAAAGACAAATAAACCAAACCTTGGAACCCAAGATGCATGAGGAACTTATGAAGCTTAGGAAGGGAGGTATCATCAATCCTATCAGGCATTCCATTTGGGTCTCTAACTTGGTATCTTTCAGAAAGAAGAATGGATACAAAAGGTTATGTGTAGACTTTAGAAATTTAAATGTCTCTTCCCTTAAATATAATTACCCACTCCCAAATATGGAGGCCATGTTGTAGAGGGTGACAAATTATGAACTATTGTCCATGATGGATGGATTTTTAGGTTATAACCAAGTGAAGGTGAAGGAGTCAAAACAATATAAGACTGTGTTTACCACCCCTTGGGGGACATATGTGTATGTAGGGATTCTATTCAGGCTAACAAATTTTGGTGCCACATTCCAACGAGATATGGATGTTGCTTTTGCTAATCTAATCAATACAATAATGGTAGTATACCAAGATGATCTCACTTCACACTCCAAGAAAGTAGAAGACCATGTTGCACATCTTGAGAAGATTTTCCTCAAAGCATTAGAGTATAACATTTCCCTAAACCCCAAAAAATGTCATTTTGTTGTAACAAAGGGAAAGTTATTATGGAACATAGTGTCCAAGGAGGGAATTAGAATTGATCTAGAGAGGGTGGAAGCTATAGATAAGATCCCTAGTCCTTAAAACCATTAAGGCCATTTAGTCTTTCTTTGGAAAAATAAAGTTTTTTAGAAGGTTCATATCAAACTTTGCTGAAATTTTCAAACCTATCTCAAATATTTTGAAGAAAGGGGCTGAAATTAATTGGACTATAGAAGCACTCAATGCATTTATATCTATAAAAAGGGAAATTAAAGAGGCCCTAATGATAAAATCCCCTGATTTTAGTAAGCCTTTTCAAGTCATTTCATTTGCCTCATACCACACCATTGCAACAGTAATGTTACAAAAGAATGATGAAGGGTATGAGCAACCTATATCATTCTTTAGTAAGTCCCTCCAAGGAGATAAGTTAAAGTGTGATATCATAAAGAAATAATCATATGCTCTTGTCAAAATAGTAAAATACTTCATACCCTATTTGGTAGGAGCAAAAATATTTGCATATGTTCCTAATGTTGAAGTCAAGGATGTGTTTGTACAAACCAAAGTCACAGGGAGAAGGTGCAGGTGGATCAATAGAATTCAAGAGTTTGATATTGAAATCAAAATCACTAAGTTATTAAGAGGGAAAGACCTAGCCATGCTAATGGCCAAGTCAAATTTTGAAGTATCCCAAATTTGCAACATAGGGGAAGAGGAAGCCATGATTTCCAACATAGATAACATTGAATGGTACAATGACATAATGTATTACTTGAAGAACTAGAAATTCCCTAAACACCTCAAAGAAAATCAAAAGAGAACCTTGAAGTTGCATTCCTCTAAATTTGTTTTCATGGACGGTGACTTATATTGGAAAAACAAAAATGGAATACTATTGTTACGTTTGGATGAATCTCAAGCAAAACATTCCTTAAGGGAAATGCACGAAGGAGTTTGTGGGGGACATTTTTCAGCCAAGACCACTGCCCATAAGATCTTGAGGGTAGGGTATTACTGGCCTAGGGTTTTTAATGACTCTTTCACCTATGTAAGGAAATGTGAAGCCTACAAGAAATTATATGGAATAAAGAAATATCAAGGAGCACTACCACTCAGACTGATGAAGGTTGAAGCCCCCTTTCATCAGTGGGGGATTGAATATATTTGCGAGATACCAAAAAAAGCTAGTGGTCACAAATGGATATTAGTGGCAACTGATTACTTCACAAAATGGGTGGAATCCATCCCAACAAAACAAGCCATTAGCAAATTTGTAACCAATTTTGTAATGGAGAATATCATTACAAGGTTTGGAACACATGTGTGGATAATCACAGATAATGGTATGCATTTCAAATCAAAGGAGTTAAAGAAATTCTATGAAACATATGGTATTACAATTTCATATGCCTCACCTTATCATCCACAAGCTAATGGGCAGGTTGAATCAAGTAACAAGAATATTCTAAAGATTATTAAGAGGATGCTGGACAAAAACAAAAAGGCATGGGATTCTAAATTGAGTATGGTAGTATGGGAAGATAGGATTATTGTGAAGAAGTCAACTTGTAGATCACCCTTTGAACTTGTCTAAGGGGCACAAGCTACAATTCCCATGTAAAATTTTCTACCTACATACAAATTCATACTTCAAGAAGACTTATACATCTCTGAACCTATGGAGGAAATAATAGAACAATTGGCAGAACTAGATGAAATCAAGAGTTTGGCCAAGGAAGAAAATAAAAAGATACAATCACAAATGGAATATTTATTTGACAAAATGGCCAAGAACAAAAAGTTTGAAGGAAATGATATGGTCTTATTATGAAATTCAAGGTGTCAAGATAAAGGGAAGCATGGAAAGTTTGAAGCTCTCTAGATAGGCCCCTTTGTTATTACTAGAAAAGGAGTGAAGATTCCTATTATATTTAGAATATGTCAAAGGGAAGATGAGGAATTTTCAGTGCATGGATAATTCCTGAAGCAATTCTTTTCTTAAATTAATTTTCCATGCACAATAGTTTAGGAGAAGGTCAAGAATTTCTAGTGCATGGACAATTCTTGAAATACTTCTTAAAAAATAATATTCCATGCACATGTTTTTTAGGTTTTCAGCTCACTCTCACTCCATCTGATTCCATTCATTCATGGTCTACATCTTAGAGATTAGTTCTAGATCCTTGCAATGACCTCACACTCACTCATCCCCAATTGGAGCCACTATTGGAGTAAAAAAATCCACCTTTGTTATTTTTGCATACTTCCATTTTCATCCATTCTCCCACACTCTCCATTGTCCCATCTCCATTTTTTAATGGCTGACACTAATAAATCCTCATATATAAACCACCAAATGAGGCCTTTTGATCATGATGTAGAGAATCTACAAAAATCATCAAACCTTCAAGGGTACTTCTGATCCTAAACATAAAACATGAGAAGATCCACTAATCATTCACCAAATTCACTTATCTTTTCAACAAAATCCATTCATTTTCACTTAATTTTTTATTGCTACAAAACTCCAAAACACCATATCAGCATTCCAAATGCACCAACCAACATTAACACACCTTAAACATCCTCATAATAAAAAAATAAAAACAAAAACTTTATTTGAAGACTCTGAACCAATCAATTCTTTCAGTATTCACCAAGTCACTCTTCATTTCAACTTGTTCTACAAGGAAAAAAGACAACAAACCATGCATTTTAACTTCATAAATTTTACTAGACTTCCAAGACACTTCAATCATCATGTTTTAGAATGAAATAAACTAGCATTACACTTCTAGAACAATGAACCATCATATTTTCTTATTTCTTGCAGTCAAAATCCATAACCCTAGTAGTATTGCATCATGAGTAAAATGGGCATATCATCAAACCCACATTGATTCTTTACAAACCAAAGGAATATTTTAGAACCCATTTTGATCTACATAAACATATCAAAAGCTTTTAATAGGTTGTTTTGAAAAGTTTACCAGAGCAATTGGTTGTCCCACAGAATAGGGCCCTAATTAGGCCTAAAATACAAAGAAAGTTCCTTTCAAACAACTCCAAAACCACTCTTAACCCAAAAAAGTCTCAGATCAGACCATAAAACCACTAAATCTTCCATTCTTTCTCAAGGATTCAATCATTTATACATAAATTCACTAAACCTCATTTAATGCTTAAACTATGCCTTAAAGGAGAGGGTTTACAAAAAATTATCTTTCCAAACCACAAACCTCCTTGTAAATGCTTCAAATATGTTGAAATTGGTCTAAACATAATAAATACACTATCTTCCATCATTTCCCATCATCATTTCTTCATATCACCACTTGGAGGTTTCATTTCATGCATGGAAACAATGAAATTCATTAGGAGCATCAACAAAACTTTGTACTCTTGCTTTCCCCTGCAACTACCAATCACAAAAAAATTGAAAAAAACTCAAAATAAATCCATTCCACTGATCTATCTAGCCTCCATCAGTGGAATGGTGGATTAAATCCTTATTAGACTCTCAAAACCATTGGAATGAGGGTTTCAGGTAGTCCCTATACAAATTACTTTTAAACCCACCAAACATAATGAAAACCTTTCAAATCTTCTACAATAGAAACTAGCATAGTACAATATGGATTCAAACCAAATTTGGAGCCTAAGAAATTGCTATATAGTCTATACAGTCCTTCCAAAGTAACAAGAAAAAGATGTTTTGACAATGCATGGTACTTTGATTTATTAATTTGTTCAAGAATATAGTCCCGGCTACTTTGTTCACCCCTTACAAGCTTTATAAAGATGTTTCAAAAAAGTTAGATCAACTATTTCCTCATCTTCAATGACCAACCTTTCCTTATTCCCTCATGACTCTTCACATTCTAGCAATTTTTGCATTTTTGCCAATTTTACAACTTTGTAATTTTTGGAAGTTTTTCACTTTTCATCATTTTGACCACCTAAAGACCTATCAAAGACTCAATTACATTGGAAATGACCTTCACAAGACCTTTTTACATTGTTTCACATTTGAAAATTCAAATTTTACAAATTTTCCTATTGGAGGCATTTAGTGCACAAGGTGCTCCTGCACCAAACAACCAACCTAAAAAGCTTTCCAAGTCCCTTTGGAAACATGTTGTATCAACCTTGATTATTAATACTTTCTTCAATCTTGTCTTGGACTGATACTTCTTGAAATCATGCTCTTTTTCTTCACTTTGACATTGTCTCAATCTTTAACCTTGGAGTATACTCTCACTCACCAACTTGTCCTTGCTTTTCATCTTGACACCACTTTATCTTTGCAATGTGATCTCTTATCTACCTCTTCTCCCTTTTCTCTTCAAATCTTGATGCTAATCTTATATTTATACCTACAACATCCTTCTACCAACTTTACCTTTAACTGTCCACTCTTTTCCTCTTCAAACTTACTTCTTTGCCTTGCCTTTCACTTTGTTTCATTTCACCTTTTATCTTCAAAATCTATCTTCTCTTTGATTTGCCATCAAACTCACCAATAAAAGGACATAGGACTATCCTTTCTCAACATTGAACATTCCTCTAACTCTTTCTCAGCCAAAGGACACATGACTATCCTTTCACAATTCTTTCCTAAGCAATCTTTCCTCTTTCCCAAAAATTCATCCTTGACCTTCTCCAACCAATCATTTTTTCATCTTCACTCCTACTCCCATCAATGGAGTACTCTAAAACTGACTTACAACTCTCATAATGGCTACAAAATTAAGTGCTTAGATAGGTATCCATCTCCCTCACTACCTTAATACACATAGTTAGGAAACCATCCATCTTACCCAACAATAGATCCTAGAAGATGACTTACTATCTTTGTGCACCTTCTACCCAGCTTAATCTCCATTGGAGGATGTTAACATAGACTCAACCTTGCATGTAACCAACACACAACTTATCAAAACTCTTCCTTTCTATAGCTTTAAGATGGATCAAGAACTTGCAACCAACAACTCAACAACTTAACAAACACCGGATCAACTAGCTCTAATGCCAATTTTTGCATACTTCCATTTTCACCCATCCTCCCACACTCTCCATATGTCCCATCTCCATTTTGTAATGGATAAAACTAATAAATCCTCATATATAAACCAACAAATGAGGTCATTTGATCATAACACTAAAGTTGATTCCCTATCTGAAATGTTCCCATAGTAGCACATGGCATGTCACCAAGACAAAGCCATATCAAAGAGAGTCTCACAACAGTCTCTTCCATGTGAGTAGCAAGGGATGGTGTAAAATATAGATGCGACTTCCAAATGTCTAAGAGACATATTCATATGTCTTCTCACCAACCTAAAGAATGATATGTCTAAGAGACTTAGACATGTTGAGGAGAGAATCTAACATGTCTCATCAAAAAATCATGTAGAATATTCAACACTTAGGAAACATAAAAACATCTCTCATAAATTGAGAGATTATTATAGAATAAATAATAAGTCATTGGTAAAACAACATGGACAAATTGGAGTGTCAAGGAGACAACAGTATATTGAGGAGACAATTATGGGAGTATCTTCAACATTCAAGGAGAAAAATATCAGCGAGAGATAGAGACGTTGAGCAGACATTGATCAAGGTCTCATCAACATCCTACAATGACATGTTGAGGACACACAAGAGTATCGAGTAGACATTTTCAAAAGTCTCTTAGACATTCTTATGCAAATGTAAACACATATTATTGATGAGACTAAGAGACATTAGAGAGATGTAACCATGGGTCTCCTTGACATGAAAAAGCCACACAAAGATCATTAGCAAGTAATAATATCGAAGGAAGAGATAAGGATATGTTAAGGAGACATAGGCTTATCGACAAGAGATATCCATCAGTCTCATCGACTAAAAGGGGACCATAATGGAAGAGCTTGAGATGTAAATATCAAAGAGACTCTACAACATCGAAGAGATAAATCTAAGTGTCTCCTAGAAATTTGTGAAAATATGGTCAAGGATATGTCAAAGAGAGATATAGAAGTTGTGATTAAAGTCTCTTCGACAAAATATGAAATAATTATCACTAGATTGATTTGACTAATGAATTCATCAAAGAGACAATTTCCATTAATGTGCAAGTTGATAGGAAGGGTGGCACTAGTGCAATTTATGAACTAGATTTGGCTTGAGTGTGCTAAATTTTGATAAATACAGCCTCTAAGGAATCAAAATTCACTATGAATCATGGCTAAGTATCTAGAGGATGGAGTTGGACAAAGGCGAGCAAATCAAAATTTCTAGTATTCATTCAAGTAAGTACATCTTGGCTCAACTAAAAGTAAATTTTTGAAGATAGCTTGAAGTAAAACACAAGTAGGGTTAAACTAGATAGAACCCTAGAGAAAACAAGTTCAAAGAGACAAAAAATAGAAAGTAGGCCACTAAACCTATACTTAATAGACTAGTGTCTCAGTTCTAGGCCAAAAGCAAGGAGAACAACTCAATCAAACCCATCATGTGATACCCTAGATGACAAGCACAATAATTTGGGAGGTGTTTGGACTTTACATAAGGGTTCTAACTTGTTCATCTATCACTATAGGAAGAAGTACAAATATAGCCTAACTTCAAACCCATGGAATTTGAATCTAGGAAAAATTGTGATGCCACATGTTTTTGTGAATGTAGAACTAATTAAAGCATAGAAAAATAATTATAATCCCAAAAAGAGGGAAATTCACTTGCATGATGGGTCATAGTTCATGATTATAACACGTGATCTTATATTTGTATGGTTTTCAAATTGGAAACCTCCTTGAAGAGGAAATTGTGGATGAGAGAATTGTTGGAAGAGTATCACTCTATGGATACAAGCAATAAGAGGTGGAAGCTACCTCTGCAAAAGCTCAAAGGTCCATGGAATCAACCTAAGGATTTTTCTAGTGATGAAAGACCCCCATTCTCTATATATTTTTTTTAAGAATACTATCAATAGACGTATTATTCAATTGGTAAAGTATTGGGAGTCGATGCCCCTACTAACATGACTATAGATCCCATGGTTCTAGATGCAAAAATTCAAAGCCAAGATGCTAGACCCTATGACTATGCAGAGTATCTATCTAAGGCCATTAACAATTTTCTTAATGCTATTAAGAATAGTGAAGCTATCTATCTCAAACACTATTCACTTCTTATGCATAAGATATTGTATGAAGGGAAAGTGATGGGAATATGGGGAGAAGAATTGAGAATAAAAGATCTGGATAATGATGGTAATTCTAGACTAGTGCAAATGTGGACATTCATGTGGGATAGTAGATGTGGGTCACCCCACTACTTGTACTTTGAAGAACATCTTGTCAAACCCTCATACAAAATTCTTGGCCATAAATGTGACTATAATTTATCCAATGAAGTACAAAGGTTCCTCTAACCAAAGGAGAAGGCTCATAATGGGAAAATAAATCCCAATTTTGGAGATTGGTATATGTTTACAGATCGTAATGTTATTAGAGTATATGGATTTTAAGCAACACCTTACTACCTAAGACTATGCCAGATAGGGTTGCAAACCTTGAGATCATAAGACAATTTTCTTAGTTAGCCTTCATGCATTTGAAAAGCTATGAAAGGAAAAATTTCATGCCTTCTACTATTTTTTTTGGTGACTTCACTATTATTGCTGATACAGGGTATGAATTGGTTGGTAGAAAGTTAGATTATTATGGCTTGCCAGTGGGAAACAAGAGAGAAAAAATTGATCCTAAGAATTTCATATATGATGCTAAGATTTCTCAAAAACTGAAAGGATATGAGCATCAGTTCCATGGTGATGATGTGATCAAGAATTGTAAGGAAGGTCAGGTGATCGTGAGAAAAAATGCATACAATACAATTTTTATGGCTGAAGCTTGGAGAATGAATACTAAACCACCCTATGTGGAAGCCTTTCATGAAATACAAGACCCTATGGAAAGAATTAAGCAATGGATTCTACATGAAGAATAAATAATAAAGGATGTACCTTTGGTGGAATTTGAGAAGAGAAGAAGTGTTGGTTCTAGGATGCAAGCAGAAAATATAACACCACTGGGTCATTTGTCACCACAACCTACTCTAGAGGTAAGCTTCTTAGTTGACACCCCAATCATGGTTGAAGATGATACTGAAGGGGAAGAAGAGGTCACACAGATTAACACTCTTGTTATTCCCTAATATGAAATTCCAGTAGAAAGGAGTGTGATTACCTTTGAAACTTCTAATGAGCTATTTGATAATGTGAGACATCATGCCTATTAGGAATTCATTGCAAATGATGCATTTGTTAAAACATTTAAATTTAAGGCTTTCATCTACGAGTATAAAGGAAAGGTGGTAAGAGAAAGGCTAAAAAAAATTGACCTTAAAAAGGAATCATAACCCCTGAAAGAGCTTCAACATGAAATTGATAGGGAAATGAAGAACCTGGATGTTGAAAGAGGAAGGGAATAATTTCAAGAAGCTAGGGTTATGCTCCTACCAAGATGGGATATCAATTCAATCATTTTGTTTGATAGCTTTCTGAAGAGAAAAAATAAAACCTTGCACTTGACAGATGAAGATAGTGATAAGATCTATACTGGATTAGGATATAATTATGATAATACTAGTCTATAGATATGGACACTTTACCCACCAGGAAAAAAGCCTTCCCTTGTTGATCATGATCAAATTTTTGGACATCTTTTGGTGTACAGAGTAGGAGAGATAGGTCCTATGGAAACTACTAAATTGAATGTGAGTGTAGGCAAGTTCACCAAGGCTCAAATTTAGAAAACAATAAGGGATACCAAGGGATTGATAGAAGGAAATGAAGGTTAAAATATGAGCTAATCAACTATAGAGATAGAGTTCCTTCTTCCTCAAGGCTTTACTCTCCACTAGTTGAACATGAAAGAAAGGTGCTAGAAGAATTGTCAGAAACTACCTACTAGAAACACATACATGAGAAAGTTTAGAAGGAAAAAGAGTATTTAAAAGGAAATCTCTAGACCATGATGTTTGTAATGGAATCAAAGATAGTCTACATGAGACTTGAAGATATGTATAAGCATGTTGAACAAGTCTAGAACATTCATGAAAAAACACAAACAACGCTATTGGAACATAACATATTGAATGATAGAATGAAGGAAGTGGAGTCTCAAATCATAGCAAAAAAGGTAGAAAACACTATTTTGTTGCAATAATATCAAGAGCTTATGAAAGGACATAAATGTTTCCCTAACATATTGACATAGGAGTTAAATGACTTTAGTCAGCCACCGAGTATGGCCTTTCCGAACTTCTTTGAGGAAATATAATTGAAAGATCTGGATACATGGAAGGATGAGATAGCCCACTATTTTCTAGTTGTTCTTGATGCAATCAATGATGAAAATGAGGCACTTAAGAAAAAAAATGAACAACTTGGGAGAATTTTCAAATTGGAGTATGCCAGGAAATATATTATACATAATGCAGACACTAATGCCAAAATTGGGTACATTGAGCATTTTTTGAAGGTTAACTCCTTCATTGTATAGGCCAAGTAAGAGATTTATAATAGGGGACTGGAGTTTGATAGTTTTGGATACACGATCATGGTGCATGAGCCTTGAGTAGGTCCTTGGTGATCATGGGCACTTGCTGGAGATTAACGGACTATAGTGTATCCACCAATAAAATATTGACATTTTCATGTTTATGCTAATTATGTCTTAGTTATGAAGAGATGTGACTTTTTGTAAATGGGCTTGAAGCTTGTTGCTTTCCATACAAATAGGGAAACCACATCCTACTTTTGGAATCATCATCATCATATCATATTCCATTCCATTAGAATAGGCATTAATAAGAAGATAGATTGCATAATTGGTCCATCAATATCATATCAAAACACTTCTATTAGAATGCTTACATTTTGAAGTACTACAATGGAGCAGACTATTTATAATTCGTAAAACATCTTTATTGTTCAATTAATATGTCAATTTTCATTTTTATCTATTAATTTATTGTCTTCAAACTGGTCCTTTCAAGTTATCTAAGTATGCAAGATTTATTAGAACACATTTGTTGTTAATGCGTGGATGCTTTGATTGGTTTCTAGTTGATGTGAATTAAAAATCCTTTCAAATAGTTTACTTTAATTTTTTCTTTCCCAGGGTTAAAATCATTTTAAACAAGTTTTGATTGGTTTCCATTAACTTAAGAATTAAAGGTCCTTTTTGTTGATGTGTTTTTTATGCACTTATCAACACAGGTAATGCATAGGTGGATCACCTCTCTTGAAAGAAAATCCTCGACAATAAAATTAAAGAAAACTATCCCAAGGTATCTAATGTGAGGACTTGACAATGCTTGGAATATCTCAGTTGTTTGATGTGATTTACTAGAATCATAAGGCAGACATAAAGACGAGTTACAAAGCGTGGGAAGTTGGGCCTGCAAATGGAGTTCTTAAGATGTAGAAATTGTTGTTCAATTGCTGCAAGTTAAAACAACAGTCTAGAAGTCCATTTCATCATCAAATTTGGCTTTACAATATGCAATGAACCTTTCCTAAGGTCCCTTATTAAAAAAAGGAAAAAGGGTAGGGAAGAGAAGAAGTTCCTAGACCTAAAACTATGAATAAACAGTGATCATGGAGGATACTGTAGTAGAAAAACTCCCCAAACCAGGTTTTACTTGGCCAAGAGGATCCTACAATTACACAAAACTAGTACAATCTTCAAAGGACTACAGACTTTCAGATTGCATACACACATAATGAGCATGTAATTGAACTAAGATGCAACAATGAAGTGAATAAGCTTAGACTAGGTTTACAAAGTGATTTATCATTGAGAAACCACAAAAAGAATGAGCTAGAAATTCATCAAATACTATAATAGCAAACACCATCATCACTTCCATTCAAGAAACTAACAACTAAACTAAAAGGGAAGTAGAACCATGCATGCATAATGAAGAAGCACAAAAGAAACACCCATAAATCATGCAATGTAGCTCTCTATTATTGCGGAATGCCTTTACACCAGCTCTCCAACCCCTTACAAATGAAGGGGGGGCCCTATTTATAGTTTTCCAAAGCCCAAATGAATGGCTAGGATTGAATTACATTGTGTTACTAAGATTTGATTGTATTAGGGCTTCACCTACCCCTCATTATATAGCAATTGAAAAATACATTGCTTGTCATTTCTCTATTTTGTCCTATAGTGGCCAGTCACTGTAGCAATTTTGTCTTCTAACTGTTTTCCCTTTAGTTGTAGCTAAAATTGTTCAAAGTTTGCCTTCTTGTTGGTGCATCTGCAGTATCCTTCAACCAATCAAGTACTACACCTTGTTTGCAAATTTGCATCATTGTTAAATGGATTAGATGATCTAATGAGACAACTCTTGATAGATCATGATCATTTATTTGGAGGGAGGAAATAGCTGCTCCATCCCACCACCTTCAAGGCCACCCTTTGTAATTTTTTATTGACTTCCTTGACATAGGCCTCCTTCTAATGTCAGCTCTATTGATGGGTGCTAGGGGGAGAGGTGAGCATAACATGAATGGTGAAAGGAGCAATGTGCTTTTTCCTTGTTCACCTTTCTCAATGGGCCTCCTCAATGGACCTGTAGTTGGTTTCTTGAAGCTTGAATACATGAAGTGTCGTAAGTGATTTCATACATAAATTGAGGCAAACATAAGATAATCCTACAAACTCCTTGTTAGATTCACCCATGTATCATTAAAAGATCATAATATTCATCATTGTTCCACATTTGGAGCTCATTTGGACCATAACCATTAATGCATGCCCAAGAGTGTGGATGCCATAGGGTGAAAGGATGGAGGATGGGAGATGGTGGGAAGATGGAGGATGATAGATGGAAGCTAGATGATGAATGGAAGGAAGACAATGAATAGTGAACAGAAGGAAAATAGTGGACGGAAGGTAGATGGTGGATGGTGGATGGTGGATGGAAGGTGGATGATGAATGACAGAAAAAAGGTGGACGAATTATGGAAGGTAGACAACAAATGATAGATGAAAGGTGGATGACACATGGCAGGTAGACGATGGATGGAAGGAATACAAGGGATAGAAGGAAGATAGCGAATCGAAGGTAGATGATAGAAAAAAGGTAGACAGTAGACTGCCATGGAGAGACGGTGGATGAAATGTAGATGATGGATGAAAGGAAAATGATTGAAGGCCACAGAGGGACGAGGGACGAAAGGCAGATGGTGGGCGGAAGGAAAACAACAAACGAAAAGGAAGATGATAGATGGCGGACGAAAGACAAATGGTGAATGAAAGAAAAATTATGGATGACCATAGAGGGATAGCATCCTAACAAGGAAGTTTCAAAATGGCCATAGAGGGATAGTGGCCTGACAAGGAAGTTTCAAAATGGCCATTGAGGGATGACGACCTAGCATGAAAGTTCTGAAACTTCACAAAACTTATAAAAATAAAAAAATATCAATTTTAGCACATGGGAAAATGGGTAGAAAGAGTGCCAAGAGACATACATTCGTAAGATTTGAATCATTTTGAAAAATGAAAAAATTTGGAAGGGGGAAGTCAGAGGGTCGCTGCCCTTTTGAAATGATAATGAGCACATGACAACCCGACAAGGAAGTTCTGATGGTGATGGAGGGATTGAGGCCCAACAAGGAAATTTTGGTGGTGATGGAGGGATGGTGGCCCAGCAAGGAAGTTTCAATGACGACAAAGGGATGAGGGCCCAACAAGGAAGTTCTGATGGCGACAGAGCGATGACATCTTGACAAGGAAGTTCCAACAACAATGGAGGGATGATGGCCCAACAAGGAAGTTCCAAACTAGCCATGGAGGGATGGTAGACTAAAAAGGAATTTTGTGATGTCTAAACATGTGGAAAATTTGATCCAAACCCCTTTAGGCATGTGAAGTCACTCACTTTATGGGCCCTAGATGATGAAAACTTGAAGTTTGAACCCATTTCAAAAATGTGGAGATTTAGAAGGGGAAAGCTAGAGGGTCACCGCCCTTTTGAAATGACAATGAGCACATAGTGGCTTGACATGAAAGTTTTGATGGTGACAAAGGGACAGTGACCCAACAAGGAAGTTCCAACAATGACTCGACAAGGAAGTTTGGATGGCGACAGAGGGACACTAACCTAAAAAGGAAGTTTTGACGGTGACATAGGGATAACAACCTGACAAGGAAGTTCTGATGACAATGGAGGGAGGGAAACCTACCAAGGAAGTTTTGATGGTGACAGAGG
>VDFB02358134.1:42545180-42582764 GCA_007258455.2 Sequoia sempervirens
ATAATTCACACTCTTGATTCTTCAAATAATTTCAATAGGAATTAGCCATCAAGCTCTACATCTACTTCACCTTTGCATGACATAGTTAGTAGATTGCTCAATCTAGGAACCTCATCCGACTTTAAAAATGCTTTATTATTTAGGTATACCCACCTAGGTCTAGCAAATCCTGAAGAGTAGGAGTCAATCATCCTTGTTTACCTTGTTTGTGGGCCAAAGGTGTATTAAGAGATTGGCACCTTCCTATGGTTTAAAAACCTACACTTTTGAGACCTAACAAAGGGTAGAGGGGAGAGAGAAAAAAGGAGTGAGTGATTGGGAGAGAGAGATACTTGAGAGAGGGAGAGGGGGTAGGAGGGAGAGATTTGAGAGAGAGAGAGGGAGGGAGTTGGAGAGAGATAGAGGGTAGATGATAGAGGGTCTAAGGGTTAAGGGTAGAGGGGAGAGAGACTTGAGAGAGGGAAAGGGGGTAGGAGGGAGAGACTTGACAGAGAGAGAGAGAGGGAGTGGGAGAAAGATAGCAGGTAGAGGATAGAGGGTATAAGCATTAAGGGTAGAGAGCAGGGATGGTTAAGGGTAGAGAGGAGAGCATGATAGAAAGAGGAGGAGGAGAGAGAGAACTGAGAGAGGAGGGGGTTGGAGGGAGAGACTTGAGAGAGAGAGGGAGGGAGTTGGAGAGAGATAGAGGGTAGGAGGGAAAGACTTGAGAGAGAGGGAGGGATAATTGAGATAGAGAGGAGAGAAGAGGAGGGAGGGAAAAATATATATTAGGGTTGAGGATACAATGTATAGGGTAGAGGATTGATAATTGAGGGTATAGGGTTGAGGACCTATAGGGTTGATGGTTTAGGGTTTAGGGTTTAGGACCTACATATGTTTGAATAATTAGGGTTGAGGGTATATATGGTTGAAGGATTATGGTTGACGGTCCAATGTATAGGGTAGAGGGTTTAGGGTTTGAGGGTATAGGTTTTAGGGTTTAGTGTTGATGGTTTAAGGGTAGAGGGATCAATGGTTTTGGGTTGAGGGTAGAGGGTAGAGACAAATAGAGAGAAAATAAATTTATAAAAATATCAACTTTCTCATAATGCACACACATTCTGAAGTAGTAGAGATATGGTCATTTTTTAGAAAGAAATAACACACTCACATTATAACACAAGCGGGTTTTGATTTTCTCTAAAAATGGTAAAAAAACTCAATATTCTCATGATCTAAAGGCCCACAATCTACATATTCTCCTAGTTCTGTACATGCTCCAACAAAAAATAAATTTTTGATGATGTTGTGAAGTGTGCATGCATGTTTTTCACGTTCCACCACCTTTTTCATGATCTTTCCACCACCTTTGGATGAAATAGCAGATTTTTCATGTTGAAAGGAACATAATATCAATTCAAGTCTAAATTCCATTCAATAGTGATATACAATTAACATTTGGAGGGGAACAAGATTTTGAAAAAGTCACATTGTTGAAGAGTTTGAAGAAAGAAGAAGAAAAGGCTACATAATTGGGTAGAACTCCTCCATTTGAAACTCTGGTTTTTAGGGTATGTGAAATCTTTACACATTTTCTTTCATTCTATTATGGCTTGCTTTCATTTTTTTTATTTTTCATATTCCATGTTGGTCATTGTTTGTTTTTCATTATAACCTTAACTTGTCAATGCACATTTTAAATTACACAGTTCTTTACACTTGCCAATTACATTTTTAAACCACATCTCTTTGAGGCATTTTGTTATTTAACAATTGACTTACCTTATGTATGGTTCTAAATTTTGTATACACACATATATGACATAAGTTATAAGGAAGTAAAATAAAACATCATTTCTCAATCCTTAATTATGGATGTGTATACCACTCTCCAAATATTTCATTTTGGTATAGGCATGGGAGATGTTGGAAAATGTAGTTGAATTTGGTTTTACACCTACAAATTGCATATGCTTGAAATTTCCTAAATCCTTTTCAATAAATCTATTTTTTGCAGATCATACAATCATTATAGTCCACAAGGACATATCTCATTGAGGTATTTTGTCAAATAGTTATACCAAGAAGTTGATTTCCTTGTCTATGCTACCAAATTTTCAATGTCTCTAAAAAATTGGAATATACTCCTCCCACGTTGATAGATCTTTGAATCTATTTTGGTTTTCATCTCTATTTATAAATTTACCTCATCTCTAAACCTACCTCATCAATTATGTTGTGATATATTTTAAATGTTTCCTTGATTAGTCTACCTACAAGTGATTCTAACCCTTATCTCCAATGTTTCAAGACTCTTTATTCCAGGCTAAGTTAGCAACATGGAGAAAGGTGCAGCCTATCTTGCAATCATGGCTCAAAACGGAAGCACGGAGAAGGAATTTGAAGTGTTTGAAAATAATTTTTTCATATGAATATATGCAAAATGTGGTAGCATTGACAAACTAGTGAGCTTGGCAAGATAGTGAGCTCACTCACTAGCTTGCTAATGCGGTAGGGTTGAAAAGGTAGAGGCAGTGTATGC
Organism: Sequoia sempervirens; assembly: GCA_007258455.2. Classification (NCBI taxonomy): domain Eukaryota; kingdom Viridiplantae; phylum Streptophyta; class Pinopsida; order Cupressales; family Cupressaceae; genus Sequoia; species Sequoia sempervirens. Next base: position 42,547,702 of record VDFB02358134.1, read on the forward strand.
CTCATAGAATTGGGGTCTCATGGTGATATACTTGAAAAGGTAGGGGAAGCATATGCCTCATAGAATTGGGGACTCATGGTGATAAATTAGGGACTCACGGTGATGTATATCACCATGAGTCCCCAATTCTATGAGGCATATGCTACCCCTACCTTGTCAACCCGACCACATTGGCAAGCTAGTGAGTGAGCTAGCTTGCCAATGCTCCAATAGATTTCCAATGCAGTAGGATTCAAAAGGTAGGGGCAGCATATGTCTCATAGAAATGGGGTCTCATGGTGATGTATCACAGTGATGTATATCTCACTCACTAGCCTACCAATGCGGTAGGGTTGAGAAGGTATGGGAAATGTATGCCTCATAGAAATTGGGTATCATGGTGATATACCTATGAGATCACATTTCTACGATGCATATGCTGCCCCTACCTTCTCAATCCTACCACATTGGCAAACTAGTGAGTGAGCTAGCCTACCAATGATCCACTACCTTGCCAATGCGGTAGGGTTGAGAAGGTAGGGGAATTGTATTCCTCATATAAATGGGGTCTCATGGTGATATGACCCCATTTCTATGAGGCATACAATGCCCCTACCTTCTCAAGCCTATCGCATTGGCAAGCTAGTGAGCTCACTAACTAGCTTGCCAATGTGATAGGGTTGAGAAGGTAGGGTAGCATATGGCTCATAGAAATGGGGTGTCATAGTAAATCATCATGAGAACCTATTTCTATGAGACATATGTCACTCTACCTTCTCAACCCTACTACATTGGCAGGCTAGTGAGCTCAATAGATTTCCAATGCACCACTAGCTTGCCAATGCATTTGAATTGTTTCACAAGGCATTTGAATTGTATGAAAAGGAATTTGAATTCATATGCCTTGTACATGCTTCCATTTTGAGCCTATCTTTAAATCATGGAATGCCACATTACCACATTTCTTTAAGGTATTCCATTGGAAAATTCATGTGACCTTTGTCTATGCTAGAAATACTCATCTACAAGATGATTGTAAGTATTTTGTATGAAGTGTTGAATGACATATATTTCATTTATTTGTATTGATTCATTTTTTAGGAACTAATATTCATCTCATTACCATGGTACATGTAAAATTATCTGCCATGCTAAGGAAATGAACAAGGAATAAACTAACAAATGAAGAGTATGAAACCAAAAATAAAGGAGAGAGAACGGTTGAGGGAATATCGTGAAAAGAAGAAATTGGATATGATTGATGAAAAACAAGCCAATTGAAGAGGAACCTCAACCATCAAAATGTGAACAGGCATTGGCAGCACAAAGGGTACGAATGTGAAAGCATCATGGTAACACAAATTCAAATACCATAGTTGGAGACACACCCTCTAGAGCAAGTGAATATGAAGGGATGCCATTAAGCACAAGAAAATATGGAGGTACACCATCTACCACAAGTGAATATGGAGGGATACCATCTACTGCAAGTGAATATGGTTAGACACCATCCACCACATCTCAAGTTGAGAGTACGTCATCACTCAGATTTGATGAAGAAGGTACTCCATCATCCCCATGTGAACCTTAAGGTATTCCTTATACTCCACCCTTGATCAAAGGTATGTAATCTATCCCACCTCAATTAAATATCAATGAAATTCCTAATGTTGAGATGTATGTACCTAGGAGAACACCACCTAGAATTTTGTGTAGAAAGCCAAAGTAATTAATTAATATTGATGAGAATATTTTGTAGCACATGGAAGGTAAGATTCCAACATGCACTTGTAGAAGATATATCGATAACATTTGGAAATTATTCTTTGAAAGGATAAATGAAACCACAAGATGTCAACTATTTGTTGAAATGATGTGGAGTATAAAGTATAGAAATATCATGAAGACTCTTCAGTTGAGAACATCCAATGCTTCAAGTGATAATACTATTGTGAAGAATCTAATGGATTCTTATGCGAGTGTGGGTAAGACCTCATGCTCAAAGGATAGTAATGTCACGCGATGTGTCATTACATCAACTTTGGTAAGTATTCAACCAAAGAGAGCTCGTATCATTAGAAAGATGAGTGAACCAATGAGAATTACTAGAAAAAAATATCAAGAGCCGTTTAAATGTGACAAAGAATTGAGGGCACCAATTCAAATGAATTATGGGCATTCTCAGGGATACTGCCATGAAAAGATAAAAAGGTTGTTGAAGCATTGAGAACACTAATTGAAGAGTATTGGAAGAATAACACAAGGCCATCTTTGAATCAAAGGGATGTGGTAAGAAGGAGAATCAGTAGTTAGAATTGCGAGCCACATCCAAAGCATTTTTTGGATACAACTCAAACCAATTTTTTTCATAAATTTCAATGGGATTATCCTCAAATTAGTATTTTTCAAGGATTTTTTGAAATGATTAAACCTTTTTATGTCGAGATAAATCATACACGCACTACTTGTTGTTGTATACTACATATTGAATTCTCTGACCATTATGATGTTTATTGTTCTATATGTTTAGATTTGCATAATAATGATGTTTTACATGATTGTGGCATAGAAGCCCCACCAACATCTTCAAGATAGTTCTTATAAAAAAAATATGTGAAATAGAGGATGGCCAAATATTCTATAGGACAACATGCTCAGATGGTTCATATGAGCATTGTGGTGGCTTGCAGCATATGCCAGTATATCAACATATGGAAAGCATAGATGAGGTGGGAAAAAAATAGTAGAATTTGGAAAGTATAAAACAGTGGCATACATTACAAAAGATGGTAATCAAGCAAAAAAATGTGATTTAGTTATTTAGAAGATTCCAATGTATGAGTTTATGCCCATGTTTCGTGACAAATTATTTTATGAGTATGCAAGGCATACCCATAGAGCCTAATGGTTGGACACACAATTAAAGCTATGAAAGAACACCTTTCCAAGTGGAAGCATAGTATAGGTGGTTGAGTTTGTAGAGAACTAAAATCTACAACCACAACATGAGGAGCAGTCACAATATTACAACTCCACACATGTTTTGATATTTGTGCACATAGCATTCTTTCATGCAACTGATAGTACAGAGGACCAAAGGAAGGTATTGAGGGAGTATCACTTTTTATATTAGTGATGATCACACACATTCTCTAAATTTCATGCAAGGTTGCTTCCAAATGTTCTATAGTGATTTGGCTCAAAGGGGCATAGCATACAGTCAACATATAATATGGTTGGATAATTGTGCAACACAGTTCAAGAACTCGTGCATGTTCTACTAGTTGAGTAGGATGCATGTCATTTCATGTGTTTAGCATATGTGGAACTTTTGTGAGGTTAGACATGGAAACATGGAGCATGATGGTGCAAGAGCATGTGTGAAAAGAGCATAGCATGAGAAGAGCTAAACTATAAAGAAAATTCAAAGTTGACAAATGCAAAATCAATCTTCAATTAGTGTAATGCTTCGATGGGTCTTGGTAATGAAGGTACGTCCTCAGTTCATATTTTTTTTGGTTGATGGATGATACTAACATTGCACCGTATGACGATTGTTGTACACTAATAGGATTGATTGAGCTACACTCTTTCCTTAGCTCAGATGCGGGTTCATGAAGTATCAATACATGAATGATTGCATGATTTTGTTCTTCATGTACAATGCAAGCCTGGAATGATTGTAATCCAAAGGAGTGGGTTGAGAAATGGTTGACAAGTTATCTTAGCCCACTTCACACGTATCGCCTTCCGACAACATTGGCACTAACACAAATGGAATCATTGGTTGACTTTGACCACATATCAAATATAGTTCAACTAGGTACTATATCTAGTTGTTTAGTTTTTAAAATTTCTACTGTTATCTTACTTTGTAGTATATTCGTAATGTTGACTAAGTTCAAGAGATTTGTTGTACATATCAATGCAGGGCATGTTTATGTTGTTATTGCAAATGAATACACCAAAGAGGGAATGGATTATGACTTGTGTCATTGTGTTGAGGCCAAATAAAAATTGGAGGCTCCAATTATAGATGGAGAAAATATTGAATACCCTATAGGCTTAGCTGTTGTTACTGGAACGTGGCCTAGATGGTACCCACATAAGAGTGTTAAATATTGGTTGTTTTGGGACTTTGACACACATCATAAGATTGTTCATTACTCGAGCCTTGTCGTTGCATCCAATGTTTTTTTGACCAAATATGGGGGTAGACCTTTGAATAAGACCTTGTGGAAGGTCCACGAGTCTAACCATGAGGCAATACTTAACATAATAAAAAGTAGAGCAAACCCAGACGGTTCATTGGATTGATTTGTAAGTATGCACATTAATTTGTATGATGCCAATTCTATCATATTCTTTACTTTTCCTATTTTTAAGTAACCTACTAAAAATTTATTGGTGTCCCCTTGCAAAAAATGCCGATTTATGATCCATCGAAGAGAATCTTAGCCAAAAAAGCAATGCAACATCCTTATTTTGATGATCTTGAAAAATCTTAATTATGTTTTTAAGCCATTATAAAAGTGCACACAAAGCTTGGTGAGGGAATTTCAAGTTATTCATTTGAAGTTAACCTTATCATGAGCACATATGATGTAGACATTATAAGAGCATCTTGAATTTTAAGTTATTCTATTCATGAGAGGTGTTGTGTGCAATAAGTATCTTGGAACTCCTAGTGAAGATGTATGACTAGGAGTGACTAAGCTGAGAGACTAGCATGCCTATCCTTAATGGAAGCATCAAAATTTATGCCTTTTTGTTCTCAAGTTGGAACCAAATGGTGTGGATTTGTTGTCTAGAAGTGCCTTCCATCTATTTTCATTTCATTTACATTTTGGATGCTCTTTCTTTTTCTTCTTTTACTTTGCATATTTGTAAGTAAACTACTAAAAATTGATTAGTCTATCCTTGTAGAAAATGTTGATTTATGAGCCATGAAAGAGAATCTTAGCCAAAAAAGAAATCCAACATCCTTATTTTGATGATATTGAAAAAACTCAATTTTGATTTGAAGCCATTATAAAAGAGTGTGTGAAGCTTAGCGAGGGAAACTCAAGTTATTCATTTAAAGTTAACCTCATCATGATCACCTATGATGTAAACATTATAAGAGAATCTCGGATGTATGAATGAAATTGTAAAAGATCTATGAGAATGGAGTACTAAGACATTGTTCCTACAAGTACAAGCACCAATAAACATCATATTATTAATATAGTGAGAGTAGTAACCATTGATGGTTACTAATCATTCTTTTTCTTCTTTTATTCTCTCCCTATTATAACTAGCACCAATTGAAAAGCTTATTATAAAAACTTCATTTATTAAAAAAAATCAACCTAATGATTATATATCAATATCAATATAGAATATAGTCTATTCAAATAAACACTTGTAACGAGATTTACTTAAATATTGAAATTTATTATTGCCCTCAAACATTTGTAATTCAATCAATGTAATCCCTTAATAGTCCAAATTGCAAAAGGGAAACAATATTTGACAACCTATTACCTAGATACCATGTTAGTTGTGAGAATTCTATCTTTGGCATCAAGATCACATAGGGAACCTCCACAATAACCTCTCTCAGTTTTTGTTATCTCAGAGTCGTTTATCTGTGGTGTCCAATTCTGACTTGGTGGAAAAAGTGTCAATTGTAAGTAATGTAAAGTTGCAAAGTGGCACAAATTTTGTTCTACAACTTGTGTGACCAAATAGAATATTCCAACACATCTAAATGGGTATGTACATGCTAGGCATGGTACTCTTTTTCTCCTAAACACGCGGAATCACTCTGAGCAATGTTCAACCAGATTGATCGCTTAAGAGTCCAAAGTGCAAAAGGGAAGCCATCTTTGATGAGATATTACTTAAAAATTGTGATGCTTAAGAACTCTTTGTATAAGCCTATACAATCACATTGGGCCCCTCTACAATAACCTCTCTCGGTTTTTATTATCTCAGAGTCATTTTCCTATGGTGTCCTCTCTTCACTTGATCAAAAAAGTGTTAAATGCAAGTAATGTAAAGTTGCAAAGTGGTGCAAATTTTTTTTTTGCAACTAATGTGACCAAACAAACTATTCCAATCCATCTGGATGGTACATTTACACTAGGCATGGTCCTCTTTTGCACCCAAACACACAGAATCAGTCCAAGCTATGTTCAACCTACTCAATCCCTTAACCATCCAAAGTGCAAAAGGGCAACAATATTTGATGAGCTATTACTTTGAAAATTTGGTGTTTATGAAATATCTATCTAAGCCTATGGGATTGAATTGGGACCTTCTAAAATATCCTCTCTTGGTTTTTGTTATCTTGGGGTGGTTTTCCTATGGTGTCTAGTTTTCACTTGATGGAACAAGTGTCAAATGCGAGCAATGCAAAGTTGCAAATTGGTGCAACTTTTGTTTTGTAACTCGTGTGACCAAAAGAACTATTTCAAAACATATGTATGGGTGATTTTATGCTAGGAATAGTCCTCTTTTTCACCCAAATATGTAGAATCACTTCGAGCCACATTCAACTAGTAGAATCCCTTAAGAGTCCAAAGTGTAAAATGGCTGCAAACTTCAACATGTTACTCGGACATCGTGACATTTAGAAACTTATTTTTTGACCTCATAGGATCATATTGGACCCCTCTACAATAACCTCTCTTATTTTTCATTATCTTGAAGATATTTTCCTATGGTGGTAGATTTTTCACTTGGGGAAAAAGTTGTCAAATGCAAGTAGTTGAAAGTTGGAAAGTGGTGCAACTTTCATTCTATAACTCATGTGTCCAAACAGACTATTTCAATGTGTTAGAATATGTATGTTGATGCTAGGAATTTTCCTCTTTTACACCCAAACATGTTGAATCACTTTGAGTTACGTTCAACCAAATTAATCCCTTAAGAGTCCAAAGTGCAAAATGGCTACAAAATTTAACATGTTGTTACTTAGATACAATGATGCTTAGCAAATTTTCATCCAAGCCTATGGGATTGTGTTGGGAACCTCTACAATAACCTCTCTTAGTTCTTTCTATCTTAGAGGTATTTTCTTATGGTGGAAAATTTTCACTTAGGGGAAAAGTTGTCAAAAACAAGTAGTTGAAAGTTGCAAAGTGGGGCAACTTTCATTCTGCAACTCCCGTGACCAAATGAACTATTCCAACACATCTGGATGGGTATGTTTATGCTAGGAATGGTAATATTTTGCACCAAAATAGATTGAATCACTCTGACCTACATTCACCTGGTAGAATCCCTTAAAAGTGCAAAGTGCAAAATGGCTACAAATTTTAGCATGTTGTTACTTAGATACTGTGGTGCTTAGAAATTTTTTTCTGAGCCTATGGGATAATGTTGGGCCCCTCTACAATAACATCTCTCATTTTTTCTATCTTGGAGGAATTTTCCCATGGTGGAAAATTTTCCCTTGGGAAAAAAGTTGTCAAATGCAAGTAGTTGAAAGTTACAAAGTGGTGAAAATTCCATTCTGCAACTCGTGTGAAAAAATGAACTATTCCAATACATCTAGGTGGGTACTTTTATACTAGGAATGGTCCTCTTTTTCACCCAAATATGCTGAATCACTTTGAGCTACATTCAATCAACAAAATCCCTTAAGAGTCCAAAGTGCAAAATGGCTGCTATTTTCGATGGGTTGTTACTGAAACACTATGATGCCTAGAAAATTTTCATCTAAGCCTGTGGGATTGTGTTGGGACCCTCTACAATAACCTATCTTATTTTTTTGTATCCTAGAGGCATTTTCTTGTGGTGGTGAATTTTTACTTTGGGAAAAAGTTGTCAAATGCAAGTAATGTAAAGTTACAAAATGGTGTAGCATTCATTCTACAACTCGTGTGACCAAAAAAACTATTCCAATGCATTCGGTTGGGTACATTTACACTAGGCATGGTCCTCTTTTGCATTGAATCATGTGGAATTACTCTGAGCTATGTTCAACCAGCTTGATCCCTTAAGGGTCCAAAGTGCAAATGGGTAGCAATCTTTGATGGGCTATTACTCAGAAACCGTGATGCTTATAAATTTTTTATCTGAGCCTATAGATCCTATTGGGCCCCTCTAGAATAACCTCTCTAGGTTTTTGTTATCTCAAAGTCATTCTCCCATGGTGTCCAATTTTCACTTGATGGAAAAAGTGTCAAATACAAGCAGTTTAAAGTTGCAAAGTGATGCAACTTTTGTTTTGCAACTCGTGTGACCAAAAAAACTACTCCAATGCATATTGAAGGTACGTTTATGCTAGAAATTCTCATCTTTCACACAAAAACATGTGGAATCTCCCTGAGCTATGTTCCATTGGCTTGATCCCTTATGATGACATGCAAAACAATCGAAAAGAGAAACACACACATGATGGTTGAGAAGTCTGAGTTTTCCACACAAAAATCATATGATAATCCTCAATTCTAGAAAGTGCAAGATGTTTTTAATTATCCTCCTTTCCCTTACAACAATATACAACCAATTGTAAATGCATATAATGGTGGAACTTGGAAACATTTTATTTTTCCTCAATTAACAACTTTGGTTGTGAAGCATTTTTTCATTTTCATTTGAAATGATTTGCCATGCGTGAAAATTGGAGTCTAAGAGAAACAAGTGATGCTCTTATGTGCATTTATTATTTGGTGTGATAAATAAAGTTTCCACCATTGAGTCCATTTCTTATTTGTATTATAAATTATAACTTGCTTTCTCCCAATTCCATTTCCTATTCAAGAAATAATATTGCAAAAAGTTGACATATACATATTTTGAAGTGTTTATATGGTGATAGATCAAGAACATAATAATTCATTATGTACTATGAGGATTATGCTATGAAAATGTTTAAAGACTACTCAAGTTAAATGTTTGTATGATAGTCTATCAAGAAGTTAACTAATCATCATCTACTATGAATATTATAAGTTGCAAGTGTTGTGAAGATTATGTATGCTTTCTTTAATTGAGTTGTTCCAATCAAAAGATTAAATATATTTGAATATTTTTATTAAACATTTCATGGAATACCAATTGAAAACGTGTTTTTTAATTTTAGATAAAACATTTCATGGAACTCTTTGGATTATACTAAATTGAGATATGTAAGAACAAGGGAGCATTAGGAAATACATTGCTCAAGGATCTTAAATAAGCCTTCTCTTCCATTGCAATTTGTGGTGGATTATTACTTTCAAAGTATTGGGAATGCTTTTCCTATTTTCTAGTTGGAAGTTGCCATTCTAGAAGGCTCATCTCTTGATATATTTTATACTCATTCTTAATTAATTATCGAGTTAATAATAAGTGCATTTAATTACAGTTAATCTTTTCTTTTCAATTTGTGCAATTTTGGAATTTGTAACTCTACTACTATTCCTAGAAATATTGAAGTTGTTTAGCATTGACTAACAAATTTGTTTAGCATCAATCAATTAATATTCATGACAAACCATGAAGGATAACAATGATCAATGCTAGGGCTAACCAATTAATAAGTACACACATGAATAAGTCAAGCATGCACATGTTGATAAGAGAAGCACAAGTACTCAAAAAGACGTAAACCCTGAATTATACACACAAATACATAGTATACACAAATTAATACAAGTATATGCATGAATACAAGGTACACACATGAAAACACGTAAGTCATAAAGTATACATTGGAATGCACATAAGTCACAAAGTATAGACATAAGTTGCAAAGAATACACTTGAATACACGTAACTCATATCTATTGAACCATGAATTTATAATGCAAATATGGAAACCATCGATAAAAATTATTTGTATTAACCAAATAGGGCCATGTAGGAATACATCAATATATATTGATATAAGTATAAAATATAGGTATAAAATGGCCATAGAGGATTGTGAGAATTTCATATAGGCATACAATTTTAAATATATCCAATACAAAATATGTACAAAAATGCCATATAGGCATAAAACAAAGGGCTCTGGAATCAAATCATTGTTATCGATACTCTCAAAATAAACTCTTGCCCTTTGCTTGTCGATCAGATGGTGATACATATATCACTCATTTATGTTGTGGTCAAGGAGTGCTCCTTCTGCTCTTCCTAGGGTTTAGTTCTTGGTCAAGTCTTATGTGTTACAATAAGAAGTAAAGTCATTAATATATAGAAATTACATTATAAAACATGATATATTTAACAAAATAGTCACTTACAACCATTTGATGATCACTCTCCATGAGGGAAATATTCAAATGCTCATGCTGAAGCATGTTGAAGCCTTGTATAAACCATCAACATAGAAATTAAACTACAAATCAATAATGGCTTCAGTTTTCACTAACATCTATAACAACAAATGTAAATTGAAATTTAGTAATTTTCCTCATACCTCTCATGTGAGAGCCATCGATGATTCTATAGAAAATGAAACACTAATCTCCATTTCCCTCCGATCATTTGGAGGTGTATCTGCTTGCAACATCTGAAAATAAAGCAACAAATTATTCAATCAAGAAAACTACAATAGTGATCTACGTCATGGCTTATAATGTATGAGATAATGAACAAAATTTTGAGTACTTATTAAACTCTATATTTCTGAGTATCATGCTTACTATTTAACCTACCCATATCTTGTTTGAAAGCATGTGTTTTTAGGCTTTTACCCATAGTAGCAAGCCGATGAACCATTTGATAAAATTTTTTCACAGACATGTACGATAACTATGGTGGCATAGAGAAGGCAGTGAATTTTTTTTAAAATACCTCAAATAAATGGGATCTCATGGTGATGGAATGCCATTACAAATAAATGTGTCATGGAATTCCATCACCATAAGACAGTATTTCTTTGAGGATTTTTTTCAAACATTTCATTGCCTTCTCTATGGTATTATGTTGGGTTGGAGTGGATGGTATAGTATGGACTTGGCTCTGAGATGGAGGGAGATCATGACATGAAGAGGGAGGGGTGGAGACATGAAAAAGTGGAATAAAAGGTGGAAGGTTTCATGGATTGGTAAATTAAGGACGAGGACCTTGAAAATAATTTGGAGGGGAATTTTGGCTAATGGGTTGGTTTCTATTCTCCAAGTAGTGAGTTGTTTGAAAAAATTCCTTAGAGAAATGTGGTCTCATGGTGATGTAATAGCATTCCATCACCATGAGACCACATTTCTTAAAGGCATTTTTTCATACTACTCACTTCCTTAACTATGAAATTGCTTACTATTATGCTTTCATAGATTTTTTCCAAGAATCCATAGTTTGTTGGAAAGCACATATTTTAGGCTTTTAGCCATTGCAACAAGTGAGTAGTTTGATAAAATGCTTTGGTACACATGTATGGAAAATGAGGTAGCATAGAAAAGGTGGTGAGTTGTTTGAAGAAATTCCTGAAAGAAATGTGGTCTTGTGGTGATGGAATGGCATTTCATCACCATGAGACTGCATTTCTTTAAGGCATTTTTTCAAGCTGCACATTGCCTTGTGTATGTTATTGCTTACTATTATGATTTATATATTTTTTCCAAGCATCCATAGTTTTTTGGAAAACACCATTTTTTATGTTTTATCCATAGCAGCAAGGAAATGAACAGTTTGATAAAATGCTTTGGTAGACATGTATGGAAAATGTGGTGGCATAGAAAAGGCTGTGAGCTATTTGAAAAGGTGCCTTAAATAAATTAGGCCTAATGGTGATGGAAAGCACCATGAGACCACATTTCTTTAAGGTTTTCTTTCAAACAACTCATTTCCTTTTCTATGATATTGCTTACTATTATTCTTTCATATATTTCTTCCAAGCATCCATAGCATAGACAAGGTAGTGAACTATTTGAAAAGGTAAAGAGTAGTCTCATGGAATGCCATGATAAGAAAATGCAGTTGGAAGTTGCTCCTACTTATTATTTACGTTATGTGAAGTAATTGCATCACTTCTTATATTGACTTTCTAATCAACTATACTATAGTTGAAATTTTGTCATCTATCAACATCTAGTTATTAGTTATAGAATGTCAAGTAATGCTTTGAGATTGAAAAATTCACAATGCAACACAATCAATGATATGAATATAAGATACACAAATATATTAAGTAGAATTCATTAGTTAAACTCTTTATTCTATTAGCTATGTGTAGGTTTGTCTAAATCCACTAGCACTAGGAGGTGTTCCCTCGAAACCTCCAATATTAGCCTATTCAACATCCAAAATCCCATATTAAAATACCATTCATAAAACAGTGCTATTAACATGTAATAAATTTATAATTGTTTACTAGTTACATACCTCAATGGTAGATGCAGTGGAGAAATAAGAAGGTGTAGGGCTAGTGTATCTAGTATCAACAGTATGACCCTGAAGTTTTATTAAAACCATAAAACTATACTAGTTAATCTTGCATTTCAAAATTGAAATTCAATGAACATGTCAGCATTTACCTAAGTATCAATGCTATAGGCCTCATTCAAAAAGTCATCTTCCCTCACCATCTCCACAGCTACAGATGCATCTTGCGCAACAACCTCCTGAGTGTCGGTGGGGTCATACGAACAAGTCACCTTGCAAGACTAACACAAATGGGATTGAAGCCAACCACTCAAAGATTTCCCTGGATGGCATCATAGTATAGGGCTTGTCACGACCCCTATTTTATGGTTTGCATTTTATAATGTTTGACTAAATTAATTGGTGGTGAAATAAAAGTGTAATGAATTAATTATAAATTACTTATAGATTTATTTATTAAGAATAAATAATAACACTTGGTTAATTTAGAGTAATTATTTTATTCCCAATCGAATTAACTTTATTTATTTATTTGGAGTAATTAATTTAATCTGTCTCACTATTCATTGTGGTAAATTTCTTAGTTGCAATTATTCTTTATTATTATCGAAGGTAAATAATATGTATAAAAGAGATATTATTTAATATTCAAGATTCAGCGTAGTAGCCCTCTGCTTTTGGTCCTTCGCGTCATGTGAGTAAGTGGTTTATTTATGTCTGGTATTTGATTGTTTCCCTTCATTTTTCTATGCTCTCAATTTGAGGTTTGGTTGTGGTTGCATTCGATTTTCATTGTAGTATGGGTTTTGAATTGAATGACAGAAAGGATATGTTATTCTTTATTTGATGATATAGTTTACTTATATATATATAATTAGGATTAAAGTTTAGAGCATAAATGTTTTGGAAAATATTATTTAAATCGGGCATAAAATCAAGTGCATTGAATTGTTCAAATACAAGAAAAGGGAATGATATCGATGAATTTATGTGATTATTCAAAATAAATAAATAAATAAATGATTATATCTAATAATGAATTGGAAACATTGGATTGTGAGAGGGAGTAATTTAGCTTATGGTTAGTTGAATATGAAGATAAATAATTTGGAAGTGACTATTAGGGAATATTAAAATACTTTTAAGAAATTTAATTGGAATTGTAAATGATTAGATATTTCCTAAGGATTATTCAAATGGTCTTTTAATTGATTAACTAGGAATTATTGGGAATAGGGGCCACATTTCTTTGAAGCTTTCTGCCTAACCGTTCCACGTGCCTTGTCCTTCAACCACATTCTGCATGCATGTCCTTGGGATGGAAGCTACGCCTAACGTGGAAGGAGAGTAATGCGCCTTGGGGAGATGACATTCTCTAGCAGAGATATTCTATAAAAGAGTTCACGTGCCTTTTGCATGCGGGGGGGGGAAGCATTCTTGCAAAAAAAAACAATGCACACACCTTGTCTATGTTTTTGCATTTTGTCTTCCAAAGGAATTTGTGTCTGTACCATCTGCTAGAAATTCCCCTTCCATTATTCATTCGTGGACTTCCAAATCATGTTCAAAAGCTCCCATTTTGGCAAAATTTTAAAAACATGAATTCCTCCAGTACCAATGTTACAGGCAATGAAACCTAGGATTCACGCCCTCCTAATTCATCTTTGAATGAAAGGAATCTGGCATCTTTGTCTGGGAGGTCGGTGGCTACACATCCTTGGCAAGATTTGGAGATTGGTAAGGTCCTTTGTTGCTCTATGCTCATTTCTGTTTATAGGAAAATGTAATCAGCATTCTAGTCAAGCTATTTGCACATTAGAATTGTAATGGTTGCTAAAGATAATTTCACATAGAGAGAGAAAATTTGATTTGAATGTGATACTTAACTATAAAAGTCTTCATCTTTATCACTCGAATTCTTCGTATGTGAGCATCTGGTTTCGCTATGAATGGTCCCTTGCTAGGAAAGGTTTCGGAGATGGGCTTTACACCTACCAAATGATTTTGCTTGAAAGATCTAAAGCCTTTTCATCAATTTTGTTTTGCGCATATTATGCAATCATAGCAGTCGATGAGGTCATATTTCTTAGAGGCATTATGTCAATCAGTGCACACGCTTTTTCATATTTCTTTGAGGCTTCTATCAAATAGTCACTTCCCTTGTCCATGTTACGGACATGAAGGTCAACCATGCACTCTTGTTGATCAGCTATATCTGTAATGCAATAGGGGCGACTGATGTGTGAAATATGTGCAGCCCTCATGCGATAAACATGCCTTCTGTGCACCTCCTACACAAGAAAAGCTTACTACAAAAGGGTGTGCTGCAGGGTGCTTCATTAATGCTAAGATTTTGAGAGTTTCCTTGCAAAATCCATTGTGTGCATATCCTGCAATCATTGCATCCCCCGAGACTGCATTTCTTTGAGCTATTTTGTCAAACAGATTACATGTCTTGCAGCGGCAGTGTTCAGACTGTGGAGGGTGTATAACTTTAAATAACCTCCCTAATACCATTCGTAATCTGTCACAGCAGCAGCACTTGAGAATAGAATGTTGTTGATATTTAAATAACCTTCCTGACACCATCAAAAACCTATCCCCGCTGTAGTGTTGAGACTTTGGAGGGTGTGTAAATTTAAATGATGTCCCTGATGCCATTTGCAACCTGTCGCAGTAGCAATACTTGAACATAGAAGATTGTAGAGGTATAAATAACCCTTATGTTTCAATGGGAGCCTGTCACATATGCAGCACTCTAAATTAGAATGTTGCAGAGGTTTAAATAATCTTCTTGATTCTATTGGCAACCTATCACATCTGTAGTACTGAAAATAGAATGTTGTAGAGGTTTAAATAATCTCCCAGATTTCATTGTCAACCTGTTGCAGTGGCAGCGCTTTAATAGGATAGGGCGCATAGATTTGAATAAAATAAAATAAAAATATAATAAAATAATCTCCCTTGCTTCATTGGCATCATCTGCCAATTGCATTGTCTTGAAAGTTTCTAAAGCCTTTTCTATGGAGGCAAACTCAGAAAAGACAACATAGAAATGCATTTATTTTACTTTTTACCACGGTGAATTTATGTATTATTTATTTAATATTTTCATATGTTTAATAGTGTGTTATAAGGATTTTATGCCAAGAGTCCAATAGTAAATACCTCATTTAGTCTCATGGTGTGGTGTACTCCACTTATGCATTAGGAATACGGTTTTTATTTATAAGGCTAATGTACATCAAACTACTGGGTCATGCCTAGAAAGCTTGTTCATTCATGGGTGAGTGACATCAATTCTAGTGATGCTGAAACAACTAATCTTAGCCAATACAATTAAGGAAAAAGTTGTTTACTGCAAGCATAACTTGGTTTACAATTATGATAGTTCAAGTGAAATAATGAAGAGTACTTTTACTACACAATGAGTGGTTTAACGTTAAAATGTTTCCGAATATGTTGTCTATATGGAATCTTGTGTCCAAATAAAAGGTATGTTTGGTCATACTAATTCATTAAATATATATGTAAGAAAAGATGAGGAAAACTAGTAGAAACATACTTAATGTAGTTTGATAGCTAATATTGTGAGCATGGAAGATTATTATGAGACAGGTATCTCAAGGAAGATGGAAGTCAACATCTTCGAACAAGGGCCATATAAGAAGTACCATTGATCTTAACACACAAGTTGAGCTGGTATATTGAATGAATCCATGATCCAAGAAAGTATTCAAGTCAAGATCTATCACAATCAAGCAAGAGCTTATCTGTTTTGGTGAGTTGCAACCTCATAACCTGTTCATCCATTATTCCCTATCTTATTTTATTTCATTTCAAGGTTTGATTACCAAAACGGGGTTTGACCGAGGCAAACCCCTATTCACTAACATTTTCTTGTAGGTCTAGGTGGATGACACATGGATGAGTAAGCTTCTCTTGTGTAAGCAACCTTAGATTGGTCAGCCATGTTGTACCTGTAAGTTACTTACCTTGAATATAGATGAATCTCATTTACACTAATAAATCATGTACCTGAGACTCTTTTGCAATACCTTAATTTAACGATGTGTAGGTTATTCCAGTTGAATAAGTGATTGAAAACTATCTAATTAATCTTCTTTATTTCCACCCTTATATAAGTATCTGGTTCTATTAAATTAGTATTTTTGGGTTTAAATAAGTGTGATTTGTGGAGTCTTTACATTTGGTATCAGAGCACTCAGGTTCAACACTCGGACCTTGAGTCTACTGTGCTTAGGTTGTATAGCATATGAACCTATTGTATTGATTAGAAAACACAAGTTATGGGTCATAATTATTTTGATGAATTGGTGATTCATAGATGGTTGATTGAAACCGATTAGAAGCTTAGACGTAGTTTGACCATTTAAGAAATCTAGAGTTGTGAGGCTTCTTTGTTTTAGCCACGTTTACATATGAATCTCTTGTAATAGAAATGGTGAATATTGGAATGAGAAAAAATGAATAATATATGGTGGTTATTAGAAGTAAGTTGAATAGATCTACCTGAATTGATATAGATAAGATATGGTGACAATCCATAAATGATGTGTGGCAATAAAAGTGAATTAATAAAAGAAGTATATTATGAAGAGAGATCTCTCTAATGATGTGAAGGATGAATAAGTTGATAAGATATAAGGGATGAAGAAAAGAAGAAATTCCTGACAAAAGGAAGAAGAACCTATGAAGTAATTATGGATAGATATTGGTTGAACCTTCTCGAGGGTAGGAAACCTAAGAAGTATGTTTTAAAGGTGAGAATGGTTGCATCAATACTAAGCATTGTGCGAATTGCTTTTTGAGCAAGGTTTTATTCTTACAAGTTTTGGGACCTAGATGAATCCTTGAGTTCATGGGGAAGTGCAAGGTTCTAATGTCTTGATAATCTTCATTGGTAATACATGATAGAAGTTGATTTGATAAATAACTTGACCTATCTATTAGACAAGGCAGAAGTGATTGAGGTAATGAACCTCATATGCTTGATTGTTTTTAGTGAAAAGTACTTGAATGTTCAATATGAGAATGATACTTGTGCAATAATGCACTTCTCATGATCTGTATGAATATGATGAATATTGTAGAAAAAAAAAAATTGTTACCTTAACTGTACTTATATCTATGCTGAAACAAGAATGGTTTGCTATACTAATATGAGTGATGCACTGGAGAAAGTTATTGATCCCCTTGTATGAATGAGGTAGTTGAGTAATGATTGAAATTCATAAAATTGAGTGTGGGATATCCTTTTGATACTCATTGTGTTTATAGGATCGAGTAATGATCACTATAACTGCACTACTGTAATTTATGCATATTTCACCTTTAGTGCAAGTAATGCATTTGTGCGAGAAATGCACTTACCATATTCATTGTATGAAAAATTGAATGAGTAATGTTCATTGTATGTAAGACATGTTCCAAATTTGTGCGAGTGAAGCACTACAAGTAAATTATATATTCATGCCCTGTGAGAATTGGGCACCAAAGGTTAAGTATTCTTGTTTATTGTATCATTGAAATAGATGATTTGTAACACCCTTATTGGTGTATGCACATTGATAATGTTATATGAAAATTTCTCTAAGCATTATTGGATAATTCATGGAATACATGTTATGTATATATATTTCATATTATGGATGTACCTCTATCTCCTTACTTGAAAATGTGTGGTGTGATAAATTTTAAGCTTACCTTCCAGGACAGGATGCCGAATGTGGATTAACAGAGAAGGTGATCTTCTTTTCCAAGATCAACCAAATTTTCTTTTATACATGCTTTGGCCAAAGCGAGTTGTACCATTGAAATAGACAGATAATGAATGCCTAGAATTTATATATATATGTTTCTCTGCCACATCCTGTATGCAAGAAATATGTTCATTCTAGTATAAGAATGCATATAAGGCATCAGGCATGCATCGATAGTTTCCCTCCTGCCCTATTATTATTGGTTTCTAGGCACCTCATGCAGGGCCGGGTGTTCTTCAAGTTAGGAAGAATCCCGGGGAAGTGTTATGTTTCATGGTTGGGTGGGAAAAGCACCTTAACCATGCTTTGACCTTCAGCTTGTAGAAGACCATTTGGTTATGGCAACTGAAGATTGATTAAATATTTGATTTTCATTTATGTAATTTAGAAAATGGATATGTAACATTATATAGTTCATTGCATGGCTTAATGCACCTCTCTTTGATGCACTCTTGTTTCTTTGGTAAAACAGTAAAGGATTATACAAAATATACAGTCATGGATATCCTTGTTATAAATTGAAATCTACTTTTCAATGTGAAAATTTAGTAACTAGTTGAATCATGATCTACTAGGTTACTATTGAAATAAACTTGAACCTTTTATGTTAACAATGATGACTTTTTTGTGAGAATTATCTTCCATGATATAGCATTGAAACCTTGTGGACTTTTGATGATCTTCTAATCTTTGATGGTCTTATCATATTGATGATCTTTGGTATGTTGATAACTTGTTGATCTTCTTCTCTTCCATGTTACTGTCCAAGATGAAGATCTTGTTGGGATTGGTTTGACATTTGTAAATTGTTGAGACTTTTCTCTTTTTGTTTATCATCATAAAAACAATTTTTCTGACATCTCGTGTAAGTAAGAATGTTGACAAAATGATCATTATTGTTATTTATCTATTAGTAAATATCTTGGGATATGGAAAGGATTTGAATAAGATTTAGCAAATTATATGAAAGAAATAAATTAGTTCAAAGTTTTTTTTTATTAAATAAAGTAAATAGAGTGAATTGATAAAGCCATGACATGCTAACAAGGTGTGCAAATGTATGAATGCTAGCCACAGGAAATTTATGTAGTTATGAACAATCAGGTGCATGGAGCAACAACACAATTGTCAGGTGGGCTGATTTGACATCAAGGAAAGAGGTACGACATTTTATCTTTACTTAAGTTGATCATCGAGATGATGATTCTTAAGGGGGAAAGGATGTCACGACCCCTATTTTATGGTTTGAATTTTATAATGTTTGACTAAATTAATTGGTTTGCATTTTATGGTTTGCATTTTATAATGTTTGTCACGACCCCTATTATAATGTTTTCATTTTATGTTTGACCCTTATATAATTATCTGGTTCTATTAAATTAGTATTTTTGGGTTTAAATAAGTAAGTGTGATTTGCAGAGTCTTTACAGGGCTAGCATGTTGGATGACACTCTAGGTCAAAGAGCTAATGGCCTACAAATTCTCTACCTCAACACTCTCCTTCACAATGGAAGGAATAACAATGTTCTCATGAGGTGGCCTTGCGAGAGGTCATCTCGCTTGCCACATAGGATCCGTATACGCACTGGTTCTATCTTGAGAAGACCCCCCGCCTCTCCCCTGGAAGTCCCTCATATCAAAATAATTTAAGATTTTGTTTAAGATGAATTCATAGTATAGTTTTCTCAAGAAATATTGTAGGAATTCACAATTGTTGCATGGTGGGTAATCAAAAACCATGTACCACCTATCCCACAATAGTTTTGTAATCTATTGGTGGTGGCACCAATTGATAGGAAACCTCTTCACATTGAGGGTAAGATTTGAATTTTTGTGTGGGTCAGTGAATAATGAGCACAAATCAAATTTATCCTGGTAATAAGCCTTAACCACTCGCCTCCTATCTTGCCAACCAGTTACTTGGTTGTTGATTGACTCTACATGTTTTAACATTTCTTTGAGTGAAGTTTCTAGGGTAATTCTTCCCATGGTTGAACCGTTTGGATCATTCAACCTCCTGATTAAATCCTCAATTTTTTTTTTTTATTGTTTTCAATTTTACTCATTAAGTTTTGCTTAGTGCCAAGAGGATGTTGAGGGATTGGTGGAGGAGATTGTTGTTGTGGTTGTTCAACTTGAAGATTTTATTATTATTATTCTTATTGTGCTTGTTGAGGATTTTTATCCTCTTGTTGTTGTTCTGTTTGTTGAGTATTTTGAGGAGAGTTTGTACATTCATTAACATCTCCTACAAATTCAAAAAATAAATATAAAAAACAACCTAAAACTCACAAATTCACAACAAAAAACAAACAATACTTACCTCTCAGACCTCCTCATTGATGTTGCAGTATCTTGGCAATGAAACAATAAAAAATTATGAAAAATATTGTAAGATGGCTCCTCCTAGAACATGAGCATGAAAATGAAGGGATTTGACCATGGGTAGAAAAAAACACAGTCACAATGAAAATAATTTCGAATTCCTTTTTTGTTGCTTTTAATACCTCATAACATGAGCACATTATAACATGCTTATGTTATAACACGCCCGAGTTATGGTTGAGCCTTAGGCTCAATACACCATGCCATAACATGAGTGTGTTATAACACGCTCACATTTTGAGCTTTCAATTTTTTTAAAAAAATTTGGACACAAATTGGTTGAATCCATCTTTTTGCACCAGACCATATACACAACAAGTTAGGTTGTGTGATACACACACATGTCCCAATCATATTTGCAGTGAATTCAAAAATTAATTAAAAATATATATATGTAACAAAAAATTATGAAAAATATCATTTCCCTAGGTATTGATGTTGAGAATCTATATTTCAAAAATTAGAATTTTATCCTTTATAGAAAACAATTAAATGTTGTATGACAAAAATGTTACTTTCTAAAAAATGTTGTTTTCTATTTAAACCTACTTATTAAAGGACATGTTGAAAGATTCATGATTTATTTTGGTTTTTTTTAATAATATTTAGTATCTACACACAAATTTCCACAAATCACTAGTTCATATCATCTTTAAATTCTTAACGGTTTAGTTGCTATAGATCTCAAAAGATGAAGATTTAGTTAAAAATATTGATGTAAATGTCCATCTTGGGAAAAAAGTGAGACACAATATTGTGATTTCACCCTGAGAAATACTATTTTAAAGGAAAAAATATATATGAATTTATTGATAGAGTAATCAAACAAGGTTCACAATACATGACCCTTGCAGTGGAGAGGATTGCCCAAATATCAAACATAAATCTAGAGATGGACAAGACAACAAGTACACTTTTTGTTGAACAAAACGAAATGGAGCAAAATCTTGAGTCATGGATTTAATTGAAGAGGGAGAAGTTGAGTAAATTAGTGGGAGTTGGGATCATTCCTAACAAGGGAAAGTATGTGGAAATTAAAGAATCTATAAAAAATCACATACAAGTCATCAAGACTCTAATCAAGGATGTTGAAGAATATCATGTTGTCATGGTGAACAAAATTAAAGATTTTCTAAGGAAACTTCTTGATGACAATCATACATTTCTCTCAAAAAGTGAGTTTGTTCAAGTATTCAAGGAAGCTATTCAGAAACAAGTAGAAGATGAAGCATTTTCACTATCTTCAATGGAACTTTGTGTGATGTATAGTTAGCCTTGGACAATCTCAAAATACATCCGGATACATGTAAGAAGGTTTTTTCTACTACAAAGAAGTCTGTCATGAGGGTTCACACTATTAGTTATTACACTTATCAACAGGATGCGATAGTAATGCAGGGAACCTTAAAGGAGTATGAACATTTCCAAGCAAAAAGGAAGGAACCATACACCATTTTACATTTTTAGGGATAGTTATATTTCATGCTTTTATCATGCTTTGTGTAAATAGGTGTTGAAATTTTTACATTTCTCATGCAATTACATGTAAAAATCCATATTTTCTCCTACAATCATGGATCACATTTGAATAAGTGAAAAGTTAGTTATGGTTTTTCCTAGAATATCTCATTGCTCTCACCTATAAATAACAGAGAGTTGTATTATATTATTTACCTTATGTCTAATGCAACGAAGTGTTGCTCATATTTAAAGCAATTTTTGAGACTTTGAGTTCATATTGTGATACTATTTTCAATCAATAAAGAAGGATAAATTGCATACCAAACTTTTTGTTGGATCACTTTCAATGGATGTGAATATTCTTATCTCTTTCACGTTAGTTTATCTTATTATTCTATTAGATTAGCAATACTTTATTAATTGAGACTAGAGGGATTTCAAGTTGATTTGTGTAGACTTTGTGCTACACCATTTGCTTGGAATAGTGTAATTTATGATAATATTAGTGATTGATCTTCAATAATTTGTGATTGAAATTGTTTATTTTGTTCATGGATTTTTTTATGAAGTAGATTGAAGACTTTGTGCTCCATTTGCATCATTGCTTAGTTTTCTAAAGAACTCATCTTTTAAAAAAATTGAAACACTTTGTGCTTTTGTTGGTTTTCCAATTACGTATATTTGATTATACCGGTACTCCTAGAATATGCTTTGACAAGTTAGAAGTATTTGGAATTACTACTTAGGTTTTATTTAAAGTTGTATTGTATCAAGAAATAAAAATTGTGGAACATTGTAAACATATTCTCTAAAAGAAGAGAGAATCATGAATGTAACACACCGCCATATGATTAGTGTAGTGTGCTTATTATAAAATTTATATTAGTTTACTATCAATTGTGGTAAGTAGTAAGAAGGGTGCCTTCCCATTATGAGAGGAGAGATTTTATGTCACAACAAATGTGGCTGAAATTCAAGTTTTATAATTTGTAAAGGGATTACAAAATTTTCACCTAACTATTTTTTGGTGAATCTGCTAGGGAACAAGTCACACAATCAAGGCCTCACACTATAGATTGAAGTGGATAGATACTCTAGATTCTTATTATGAGCTTGTGCATATTTTTTTGCTAATATTTCTTTCATTTTAACTCTTCATTCTAGAAGACAGAAGTGACACATGGGTCTAAGGGCACAAGGTGTGGTTGATCCATTTTTCTAGTTGTTCTAGTGACATAACATTATTCCTTGTCCTCCACGAGCAAGGTCACCATTACAACGTGTTGGAAGAATGAAGAACGAGACCTATAGGTTTTTTTGTCATTCACACCAACATTGTTTGGTGACATTTTTTGACACTTCAAAAGGAAGAAAGAATATAGTACACCTGCACTAGTTGATGTTGCTATCTCTACCTATCCTAGTACCCATACATGTAAATGAAATGACATACCTCTTTGTTGCACCATCGGCTACTTTGGATAGAAGAAGATTAAAGCAAAAGGATAATAGGGAAAGAAAACTAAGTGATGCTATATATGAAGAAATAGATCTTGGCATGTAAGAAGAGCAATAGTTGAAAAGAAATAAAAGGACTAGTACCTCCAATAAAGAAGCAAAACCTAGAGTCAATATCTCAACAAATGAAGAGACAAAGGAAGAAGAGAATACTTAGAGAATTCATGTACATAAGAAGAAGAATGAAGAAGGCTCATCTAATCCTATGGAGGACATTCCTCCCTATCCTTTGGTAAGTGATCAACCATCTTTAAGTCTAGGATCCTTAGTAAATTATATGATTGACAATGATCTCATTCCAACTGTTAAGTTGTTTGATGGAGTTAATGATGAAGGAAAGGAAACCATTATTAATTTTTCATTTAGTATATAGTCATTTGGAATGTGAGTATGGAAACTATCTAGAAAAAAGTGAATGACAATTTCTAGAAATAATTAGTACAAAGAGGGGACAAGGGTGTAAATGATGAAGAAAAGATGATAAATTATTCCTTAAATTCCTATGGATCCTCTTTTTCTAAGGTAGAAGTGGCCATTATGCTAAATGAATTCTCTATAATGTTTAGAGTCAAATAGAGAGTCAACATGCTTATGAATAAGGAGGAAGATAGTATGGAAAAGGTAAGGAAAGAAACTTAGGATGTAACTAGAAAATTGACAAAGAGTTATGGGACATGAACCAACTCTTCTTCCCATATAGCTCTTGAGCACAAGAGCATGTTAATATCATAGAGGTGATGGATAATCCAGTCTTGGAAATTGCTGGTGAAATAAAAAAAGTCTTAGAGAGTCCTTCCCCTCTAAATGATACAAAAGAGACAACCATAAAATAGTCTAATGATCAACATAAAGATCATACTGGTAATGAACCAGAAGAACATCATGAATCTATTGGAAATAATGAGGAGAAAGATAAAGATGAAAATGAAGGAAGAAAGGATAAAAATAATAATGAAAACAAGGATAATGAGGATAAAAGGGAGAAATAAAACAAATACAAGCTCTCTAGAAAATACTATGGAGAAGAAAAAGAATAAGAAGAAAAGGAGGAGGAAAAGAAGAAAGAGGGAGATAAGAAAGAAATTTTTGATGACAAGAGTGAAGAAGAAAACCCCAAGGGTATTGAACTATCAAAACTCATTAGAGAATCATCCAGAAGCACTCTTAAAGGTCTACTATAAAGGAAAAAAATACTTCACCTTGTGCTTCCACCCCAGATAAATAAGCTTCCATCACATCCAAGTGATAGAATAAAAATGTATGGTACTTTTCTTAGGACTATCACACAAGAAACTACAAAATCATATCAAAAATGAAATGAATTGATAAATGAAGCTATTAGAGCTTTACATGAGACAAACCTTGGTGCCACAATAGATGATTCTTTAACACCAATTGAGAAATTAAAGATTATAGTTGATTATTTCAAGGAATACACCTCTAATATCAAGGTACAAATTGTGAAAGAGGTGGAGTAAGTCTTCTAGAGAAAAGGTTCCTATTTCTACAAGATATGTGTGTAATAGTGCATGATAGAGCTTTGTAAATTTTGAAAGAAGTAAGGGACTATGATGAGGAATCTTATTTATTAGTTGTTTACTACATGAAGTGGACTGTTTCCACTTGAGGTAATAAGGGTTTAATGGACTCACTAGAGTCTCAACTTGTTGATGCCTACAAAGATTACAAGGTTGCAGATGATAGAAACTATATTGGTTTGACTTCTATTAAAGACCTTTAGAAGAAATTTTTCATTCTGTAGAGGCAAAGAGAAGATGTGATAAGGAAGTTTGGTCAGATTGAAGATCTGTTAATGTCCAGATATGTTTCCATATCAGGTAATTTTATTGATGCAGAAAAATTGGAGAAGATAAACTTAATTCTGACTACTCCATAAGAAGGAGAAGAATGTCTAGTGGAACTAGAATCACTACAACAAAATCTTACCATATCAAAAGTAGTCTGGGATGATGGAAAGTTATCTTGGGAAGCAATTCTCAAGGAGTTACAAGGTGCCTCTTGTTCTTGATTGAAAGTATTTTTACTACTTCCCTATCCTTTTTCCTTGATATCAAAGGAGAAGATGATTCTATGTAGAGTTTGGTGTGTTTTAGTGTTTTGTTTCCAAAAATAGTTCTATGTTTTTGTATATATGAAATGGGGAGTTGAGTGCATCAATGTTGCACAATTTTGGTTTTGAAGCAAGCTTAATTTTTGATACATGTTTCCATCAATGAAAAAGGGAGAGATTGTTGGAAGAATGGAGAAGGAGACCTCTAGGTTTGTTGTCATTGATGCCAAGAATTTTTGGTGACGAGCTAAGTAAACTATGTATCTATATTGATCCGATAATATTATCTAGAAATTATCTCAGTAAAATATGCTTTGTGAGTTTTAAATATGTTGCTCAGGACTGTCAGTTATAGCTATGAATGAGCTTTCAACAATTTTGTTTGATCCGAATTAGATATATAAATGGAAGAAGTTTGAAATTATTTTGGCTAATAGGGTCAAGAATTGCTTGTCTCATGAATGTTTAAAGAATTCCTTATTAGGTTCAGGCCAACCTAATTTGTGTTTGATACATTTTTTTTGTACTCCAAAAAGACTTTTATTTTGGGCAAACAAGTAATTTTGAATTATGTATGTTTACATCCAATTAGGCCGACCTAATTGATGTATCAAGATGTAGCCATATATATGTATGCGGAGCATACTTTTTCAAGGTGTCTGGAAATAGATAGCGAATGGTGATGTGAGTTATGTGACAAGTGTTATGGTGGGAAGTTGTTGATTGTTGTTATGTACCTACAACTGAAGCATGATTTTTTCTCTAGACCTTAATTGGAACAAAACTCAACACTTTGAAGGTGTAATTATTTAGTTCTTTCTTGGCAACGTGCCATCTCTTTTGTTATATTTGTGGTAATCCATTTTGTATTCACTTCAGGTTGTGAGCCTTTCAAGGACAGCGTGTCCGGGAAGTGAGCCCTGTAGTATTTTATGACTGGTTATAATATTGTGAGTTAATCCTCACTGTGGTTTTTTCCACTATAGGTTTTCCATGTAAAAATAATGGTTTCTATGAGTTTGTGATGTTATGATCCATTTCATGTTTTTTCTTACAATTGCAACTAGATATGTGTTAATAATTGGATGGTTAGAAATCAAATGGTTTAGTAGAATATTAATTCACCATCCTCTCAATATTCGATGTATTCAACATAACACACTATAAGTTATCCTCCAAGAAGATTAAGATCACTACTTCCAAGTGAATCTTTTATCTTTCTTAGAGTTCTAGTCCAAGCACTTCTTATTCAACACATTATGGCTCAACATCAACCACCACCTCCTAGTCCTTGGGTAATGCATTTGGTCCTTTCAATTTGGCAACTCCTTTACGTGAGCTTCCACATGTTTCTAGGAAGAATATCTTGAAATTTTATAGTGATGGAAAGTAGCATTTTGATGAACACATCATTGCTTTCTATTCTATTTTTTGTGTTCTCAGTGTTGAACATGAGCATGTTGTAATTTTTCTTGTTGAAACTTTACAAGGATTAGCAATTGAATGGTTCTATATAATTTCTCTTGGAACTTTCTTCATGCCATTTTTGAAGAAAGGTTTAAGCCTACTAAAGATGCACATGCCTTGTTAGTACAACTTACAACCATGAGGAAATAAGGCCATGAAGCCATATGTGAGTTCATGGTCAAGTTTAGCAATTTCATATCAAGCATTCCCACATTGGATAAACTAACAACCCATAATCTTAAATGCTTTTTCATCAATATGTAACTTCTAGAAGTAAGCTTCTTGTTGCATAGGAAAGTGATACTTGATGTTGAAGTAGCTCAATAGTTAGCTACAAGTGTTGAAGATGATTTTATACTTGCTAGAAAAAAAATAACGAATACAAATGGAAAAGGGAAACCATCAAATTCTTCATTTTCAAATACCAATTCCAACTTTGTGGATCCCATCTTTCAAAGGTTGGAAAATAATATTTTGGCTTTGAATAAGTAAGTTTCTAATAATTCCTACAAGGATGTTCCTAGAAGGACTTTCCCCAATTACTCTATAAATAGAAATAATAATCATCTTCCTGCACCATAAGGATCGCACACTCTAGAAGCTTTGCCTACCAATACAATTGTGGAGTATTATGAAGAAAATAAAGATGAGTACACAAAACAAAAATATCCTATGGAGGAAAATGTTGATCTATTTTAGGACGAGGACATAGATTCAACTAGTGAATCAAATATTGGTTATTCGCAAATGTCAAATGAATTTGATGATGAGTACTTGGTAATTGATATGTACATGTTTGCTTCACATAGTCACAGTAGAATCAACTTGATCCATCTCAAGTTGATGCTCAAAAGGAAAAGGAAAAAACATCAATAACTATTGCAAAAAGAGGTTCTCTTTTGCTTTGGAAACTAAAAGATACATCAAATAAACAAGTAAGTGTTGCTTGTCCTCTTGTAGTTCATTCAATACCAAAATCCAATATCCAAGTTCCTTATACTAGTGTCCCTTTTTTAAACCCATCAATGAAGTTGCCCCATCTTTTTTGCAAGGTTCTATCCAAGCTTTGGACATTATTCACCATGCAAGGAGGACAAAAATCTAAATTTTTGAAGCTAAATACCTCAAGGCTAATCTTGATCAATTTGACATGCTTGTCAGGTTTGTTAGAGATAGGGGGATTACTCCTAGTAGGGATTCCTCTTCAAATGTTTCTATAGTTCCAAAGCCTAAGCCTCCTCAAAATAACCTAGTTACTATTCCTCCAACTGCCTCTAGAAGGATTGACCCATTTTATATTTGCTTACATGTCAATGGATTTATGTTGAGTAATTGTGTTATAGACTCCGGTGCATCTAAAATAGTTATGCCCATCAAGGTAGCTACTGCCTTGGGTTTGAATGTCACAAAAAAATTTGGTTTTTGCTCCTCTATGGAGAACAAGCAAGTACCTTATATCAGGAAGATCAAGGATGTGCAGTTTTCTATTTTTGTGAATACAAAAAAGAAGATCAAGATGACAGTTTTGGTAGCAGATGTTCCAATATCCTATGGTATCTTACTTGGACATAATTTCTGTAAGGATGTAGAAGGAAAAATTAACATGGATATGTTGGATGCTAGGATACCCATAAAGGGTGTGATGCAAAAATTGGTTCCTAAAAGGGAGTCCAAGTTCTCGGTCACTAAGTATGATGATCAAAGAGCTAAAATTTTATTTGATTCTTTGTGTGTTGGTACTTATTATTTGTAAATTGATGATGATGATATATCTTCATCAAATACAAAGTATGAGTCAAAAATTGTTGGATAATCTTCACCAAAAAATGAATCATCTTCAAATAATTTTTCCTTCGTAGATTATGAAGCTTCATCAAATGATGAAGTTACAGATTTTGAAATTGCAATCCCTTGTGATCCAAACAATGTTTGAATAATTGAGTTTGATGGCAGTTGTACTTCCACTGGTTTAGGAGACAAGATTTTTTTTGTCTTCCCAAAAGGGAAAATATTTCCTTTTTCTTTTAAATTATAGCTTGATAATACCAATAACATAGCAGAATGAGAAGATTTTTTTATTAAGCATGCAAGTTGCAAGTAAGAAAGGAATCAAGAATCTCCATGCGCAAGGTGATGTTGAGTTAGTAGTTTTACAAATAAGGAATTGATGCCAAACTAAGAATGACAAACTTAGGCATTATGATAATCTCATTTGGTATTTCATTGGGGAGTTTGATGCTTTGGATATGTCTATAGTTCTGAGAGAGTATAATGATAGTGCTTATTCCTTAGCAATTTTAGCCACACTCCTGATACTACACAAGGATTTTCATGGACCTACCCATACCATTGAGGTTGTTTTTCACTTGAGTGTTCTTGATAACTCTAAAAATTGGTAGGTTTTCAATGATGATCATCAAATTGTTGCCTTTTTGGAAAAGGAAAGAAATTTTGATGAATTGTACTTTGAAAGTAGTGATTCTCTATCCAAAGAATCTATCTCTGAAGTTGATCTAGTTATAGGTGAAGATTTTCTATAGCTCAAAGGAAATTAAATTGCCAAGGGGTTGGTGTCCCTTGAAAGACCTTTTGATAAACATTATCATTATTTCAAAAAGCAATAGTCCAACTCTCATTCAACCAATGATGTTGAGTAAATCAACTTGGGAAATGAAGCAAATCCTAAGATGGTGAATATTGGAAAGTGTTCCATAGCTAAGGAAAATGAGTAGTTTTTTGAATTACTATAGCAATAAATGGGTGTGTTAAAATATTCTTATTAAGGTTTCAAGTCTTTTCATCCAAAATAGGTACAACACAAGATTCTACTCAAATTAGGTGCATTGCCTTACAAGTAAAAACAAAGGAAATATAATCCAAAAATTCTTGGAACAATCCTTTCAAAAATTCAAAAGATGCTAAATGCGTGAGTCATATTTCCTACTAGCCATTCAACATGGATATAAAATATCATTATTTTTTCAAAAAGAATGGTGAAATTCACATATGTGTGGATTTCTGAAAGTTGAACCAATTATCAAGTTGAAGGATAGCTATCCTCTTCGAGTGATGGATCAAATTCTAAAAATGGTAACTAAATTTGAGATTCTTTCTATGTTAGATGGTTTCTCTAGTTACAACTAGATAGAGGTTAGTCCAAATGATCAACACAAGACTTCCTTTACAACACCATGGGGTACCTTTATGTATTGTAGAACTCCTTTTGGTCTTATCAACGTTGGTGCCACATTCCAACATGCAATGAATTTGGCATTTCATGACGTATTGGGGAAGTTTATTGTAGTATACCTTGATGATATTACAATATTTTTTAAGAAGCTTCAAGAACATTTCTTCCATTTGAGGAAAATCTTAGAGAGGTGATGACAACACATAATTTCGTTCAATCCCAAAAAGTCAATTTTTTGGGTTAAAGAAGGTAAGCTTCTTGGTCACATTATGTCCAAGGAAGATATTAAAATTGATTCTAAAAGGGTTAAGTGTATCCAAGATCTTAATTTTCCATCAAGTAAGAAAGCAACTCATTCTTTCTTTGGGAAGGTGAACTTTTTGTGTTGATTTGTACCTGACTTCATAGAGAAGACTCATCATATCATTAATATTATGAAAGGAACTTCCACATTTCATTTGACTATAGAAGGGAAAGTTGCATTTGATGATATCAAAGAGGCTATTGCTCACACACTGGTGTTAGTATTTCCAAACTACATGAATGAATTTATCATGTATAGTTATGCTTCTAAATAGACTCTCTCAACAATCTTGGTGCAAGAGAATAGCAATGGATTTGAATCCCCAATTGTGTTTATGAGTTATCCTTAGAAAGATGATGAATTAAAATATTCCCAAATGGAGAAACATGCTTTCACTATGGTTAAGGAAATAAAGAATTTAAGATTTTATATTCTTAACAACCATGTCAAAGCATTAGTTCTAGATTCAACTATCAAGTCCATCATGATGTAGTAGGAATTTGGTACGAAAAGGTGCAATTGGTTTTCCAAGATACAAGAATATGACATGTATAACAAGCCTAAAAAAATGGTGCATGGGAAAGGTTTATGTCAACTTATTACTGATAATAATCCTGATGAAAAAGTTGCAAATGAGGAGGTGAGTTCAAATGATTTTCCAATGGTTTCTTTTGCTAGTACTAATGATGAATTGTACTTGAATAATGCTCATTTCCTTACATACATAGAATGCTTGAATCACTTGAAACCCAAGGAGAAAATAACTTTCAAGATCAAATGTGAAAATTATGTCTTATGGGACAATGGTTTCTTTAAGCGTAGCTTGGATGGTACTTTCTTGCTATGTGTTGATAAGGCACAATAGAGAAAGTTATTGAAATATTTTCATTAATTACCATGTGGAGGACACTTCTTAGTACTGATTATAGCCCACAAGAGTTTTAGGGCTAAGTATTAATTTCCTACACTTTTTCAAGATGTGTACTCTTTGGTGCTTCAATGCGAACTCTTTGGTGCTTAAATGTGAACTATGTCAATAGTTCGTTGGAAAGCAATTTTTTCTTTCTCTACCCCTAAAACCATGTCATCATTGAATAATCCTTCTAGCAGTGGGGCATTAATTTCATTGGTGTAGTGAATCCACCCTCAAGTGTAGGGTGTATCTATTTCTTCACTGCTACTGATTACTTCACCAAATGGGTGGACACAATACTAGTAAAACATGCTACTTCAGAGGTAGTATACAATTTCTTGAAAGAGAACATAATATCCATATTTGATGTTCCAAACAAGATTGTTCCAAATAATTCTTCTTCATTCTCATCAAGTGAGATCACATAATTTTTTTTTAGCATAGAATTATACTGTCACTTTAATTTGATTATTATCCACAAGGTAATGGTCAAGATGAATGAAAAAACAAGAACCTGGTGACCATCATTCACAAGCTTGTTGATGAGAATCAATGGTTATGGCATAAGGCATTGTATGATTATTTGTGGGATGATATGATTAACCCAAAGAAAGTAATAGGAATGTCCCCATTTCAACTCCTTTATGGGTTGAATGCAGAAATTCCCATCACATTGGAACTACCCACCCTCAAGTTGGCCAAGTCCATTGAACATGATACTTTAGAAAGCTTGGTTGATAAGTGTATAATATTTTTTTATATGATCAGATGAGATAAGAAAAATTTAATTGAAAATGATAGCATAATAACATAGCAGATACCCTAGGAAAACCCTCCTCTTGAGGGAGAAAAACCCAGCAAAAAATATATTCTTATATATAAACAATGGCAACAATATTCTTTACAATGAGGCCAATCACAAGCCCAAGATTCTGCACCAACAATGGTAGTAATAGCATACAAGTAATATTCTCTTACTTGATCTTGAATCTTCCATTACAAAATTCACAATCTACTCCTAGAAGAATACACACTTGTATAAAGGAAGGACTCAAAATTGAATGATAATGAATGGAGTGAAATGACCTTTTATAAATACATAATGCTAGAGAGGTTGCACCTCTTCAAGAACTAGGTTGACCATCATGAGAAATGATAATAACAAATAATAATTATGAATTACAATGAAGGTTAGCCAAGATAAAAATTACAATGTTGCCTTTGGAAGCACTCCTTCATATTAATTATCTCAATTAAAATAAATAGCCAAAGGCTATATGAAATTTATATCTTCAAACATGGTTGGAAGGATGAACCCGAAGCTACTATAACATCAACACTCCCTCTTAGCTAGGGAGAAATACTTCCAGCTGCATAAGACATATCACCTCATTGTGATGTCTACCACAATGGCTACTCCCATATGTGGAAAGGAAATATATCACCTCATTGTGATATCAGATATCACCTCATCATGATATCAACAATCATGGCTACATCAATGCATGGTATGTACAAGTGTTCATCACTTAATGTGATGTTGTCACCTCCTCGTGGCATTCACCATTGCTCTCCTAGAGGGTGAAACATAAGTACAATAAAAAATCATCATAGACTCTCTTACGTGATGTTGTCATAGAGTCACACACATGACATCCATCATGGCTCTCCGAAAGGGTGGAATCAAGGGATTTCACCTCAAAATTCTCTCACAAAGAAGAACTTATTAATTAAGGGATTTCACCTTGAACTTCTCTCTCAGAGAAGAACTCGTTAATCAAGGGATTTCACCTCAAACTTCTATCTCAGAGAAGAGCTCGTTAATCAAGGGATGTCACCTCGAACTTCTCTCAGAGAGAAGAACTCATTACAGAGATCACTAATACTGAGACTCTTTCTTAGTTAAAGTTGGATTCTCCACCATACCAAGCTTATCCTGAAAGTACACAAAATTTATTCTAGAGAGAGGCTTGGTGAGAATGTCTACCATTTGCTCATCAGTGTTGATATACCTCAACTATATAGCTTTCCTCAATACCATATCTTTGATAGTGGTATTTTATCTCAACATGCTTGGTTTTGTCCTGAAACATAGGATTGATAGAAAGCTTCACACAACTACACTTATCATAATGAAAGATAGTAGGCTCCATTGATTGTCCAAACAATCATGCAAGGAGGTTACAAAGCCACACTACTTCTTAAGCTGCCACACAAGTTGCAATATACTCTACCTTTGTTGTACTCAATGCTATAGATGACTATTTCCTACTGCACCAGGAAATTATAGTAGATTAAAAAATGAAGCAACATCCAAAGGTGTTCTTCAAATCAGTGACACTCCCTTCCCAATCAAAACCAGTATAACCTTGTAGATCCAAGTCCACATCTAAAGAATATCTCAACCCATATCCAACTATGCCACACAAGTATCTCAGGATATGTTGCACTACAATAAGATGTACCTACCTTGGTTCACACAAGAACTGACTAAGTGCACTCACTACATAGTAGTCTAATGTTAACTAGATAGATCAAGGATCTAATAAATTGCATGTACATCATGGGATCCACTAGGTTTGAACTAGCTATATAGTGTCCTTCAACTTATGTAGGTTGGTCTCCATGGGCATATACATGGATTTGCAATCCATCATACCAAATCTCAATAGTGTACTTCCATCTTCTTTAGGTTCAGTAGGCTCCCTCTGAATCTTTAGGTACTTGTGTCAACCTTCTGACCTCTTCATCCAAGATATCCTACAACACTTTCCTTAGATAATAGTTTTTCCAGTGCACACCTCTAGTACTATAGAGAGTTCAAGGTAGACCTCCATGACCTCATTGTAGAACACTCTATTTTGAATAGGTTTGTGGAGCTACCAATGATAGATCAAGAAGATAGTCTTGAGCAATTCTGATCTCAACAACTGAAGGGATCCTCTAAGGGTTTGCAATACAGTAATCTTCACTTCTTCTCAATGAGTTACAAAACTACCTCTTGACCCCTTCTTCAGAGATTGCAAAGAAGACTTCTGGAAGTGAACTCCCTCTAGCCACCAACTCAGTCCCATGGCTAGAAGATGTGACTTCATGCTTGGTCATTTCTTTGGTTAGCATGGCTTCCTCATAAGATTCCTCAATATTTTCATCACTAAGCGATCTCTCAACACCTTCTACTCTTAGATCTATCCTAGAAGCATTTTAGAGAGAGATTAATAACTATTTATAACTATCCAAAGAAATATCAAGGCTAGAATCATAGAAAGTTTACTAGCTCAGGTTATAGCATGAATAGATAAGAATTTATGAACAATATTGAAACATGAATAAGTAAATCAAACTATAAAAGAAATATATCAAAGAATCAAAATGAAGGAATAAAGAAACTTATCTTTATTGAATTTTGATATAACTCTTTCTTCTAGCTTTTACTCCTCTCGAGAGTGCTAAAATTAGCACAACAAAAGACAATCTGAACAACTGCAAGTTTCTTGAATGTATTATACAGTTAGCATGTAGAACCAACTCTCTCCAAGAGTCAAGGACCTAGCATAGTTCATGCATTAGAGAATGATATCGATGTGATCAACCTATCACAATGAAAGTGTAGTTCTCTTTTTCATCTTAGAGTTACACTCGGAGATCTTCATAATTAGCATGAAACAACTCACAATGAATAATTTGAAATC
>VDFB02358134.1:42582864-42651039 GCA_007258455.2 Sequoia sempervirens
CATTTGGAGCCATCATTAGGATTCAAGAATCATATTAAGGATATTCTTGCATCATGTGTTTTTTTGAGCTAACATTTGTGATGTAGGGTTTTGATTCAAGTAGGCAATTGAAGTCGAGATCTATTAAGCATTTAAGCATTTCAGGATCCATGTTCAGGCTAGCCATTTCGTGAACAAGTTTGCATATTTCATAACAATGGTTTGGTGATTCATAACAGTGCATGTTGTTCATTCATCATTTCCCTCCATTATTTCATTTCATTCCAAGGTTTAATTACCAACAAGGGGTTTGACCAAGGAAAACCCCCATTTACTAACAAACAACATGTTTTTCCTCTGTTGCATGTTTTTGTTTGCAGATTTAGGTTGAAGATCATTTGGAGTGCAAAGTTGCAAAATTGCATTACAAAGTTGTCATCTTCATGGAAACTCGCCTATTGGACAGATTTGGATGTTTCAGAATTTGAGATCCAAGAAGAAGGAAGTGCAGACATTGAGCCTTAGGATCACATTTAGAGACTTCAAAAATTCAAGATGGGACTATGTCAGCAGCAAGGGTCTCTTAGTCCTCCAAGTGGAATTTTGTAGAGATTCTTTTAGATCATTTTTCAACATCTGAAGATTTTGCATTTTTCCCAAAAATAGCAATAGGACTAAGACAACAATAAGGCTTCTTACTCCTCCCAGGCATATTTTGATAGTATTTTTACATTTTTAGAATCCTCATCACATTTCCAAACTTCCCAGGTACACACATCCTAACTTGTTGTTGCTTAATTTCATCATTTGCACTCAGTATTTAGGTTGCACAATTATGTTTTGTGAGTTGAATGTTAAGTTGTCTTTTCCAAGCTTTTGGTTGGTGGTGAACCCCTCAAATATTAAAGAACTCCCTCCGAGGTATTCCTTGTTGAGAATTGACTCACATGTGGAGTTGATAGTCAATCAAATTTGGGACCTAGGACATATTTTAGTGATAATTGGAGAAGTTTGGTGTTTTATGACCTAGGTTATAAAGCATCCCCATTTCCTGCATTATTCATCATTATTTTGTAGTGCTTCACATGTTCATTTGTGGAAAAAAGGAGACAAAAATTAAAAAAAAATTTAACCAATGGCTGCAATAACTCTTGAAAAATGAAATCACATCCACTTACCTCTTTATGTTGGCCATACACGCTATTTGAGATGGATAAGTGGGTTGAATTCCTTCTCCTTCAATTGCAACTTCATGCTTGGGTGCAAGAATGAATTGCAATTCTTTAGTGGCCTCCATTATTGTTAGTTGTGTAATAGGACCTCTTGAAAGGTTAAACCTTCAGGTATCCATGCTGGTTTTATGCTTGTAAGCTGCTACTTCATCATCTTGCTGATTTTTGACAACAATCTCTTGTGACATTTTTGACAAAAATGTAGAAATTTATGCCTTTTTGTCTTGCTTCTCGGGATGATTTTCCTCTTCCATAACTACTAAATTGGCATCTAGATTCAAACAAAATGTTTCCGATTCATCCCAAAAAATATCTTCTTCAACCTCTTCTTTACTTTTCTATATAGGAGGACTGATTTTGACATCGTATTCATTTTGACCAGAACCCTTGCGTGTATCAACTTCTTCTATATTTTACCAAACAAGGCTATCTCATTTTTACTCCTTAAAAGCCAACCTCTCTTCATGCTGATTGTTAATTTCCACTTTCTCTAACACTTGTAATGTCATTGCAACTCGCATAATCTTTTCATCCTCATCAAAAAAACATGGAAGTTCATAAAAAGAGAATGCTACAACTTCGTTTACATCACCTCTTTCTTGCTTATTGTCTTACTTTCCCAACTAATTTGTTATCATAGTCGTTGGAATAATCTCCTTTTCTTCAATAAAAAATGGAAGTTCAATAAATCTGTCAAAACTTCATACTTAGTACCTATTTTTCTTCCTTTAGCCTACTGCCCCAAAAGACCATGATCTTCAACTTGTTGTCCTAACTGATCACGTTCATCAAACACTTGCAATACATATATTTTTTCCTCATCTACCTCATGTGCAATGATATCAATAGAAAAATACCTCTTCTTCTTCCCTGAAAACATTCTCTGATTTCTTACTAAACCAATTATCTTGGTAAACAATAGAACCGCCTTTATAGAGGCAAATGGTGATAGGACAAGAGGGCTGATTATAAAGGTCTTGTTGGGTTTCTTGGGGAAGTATACATTTTGGAGAAGGTTGTTCTTAAGGGATATTAGGCTTTTGCAAAAGATGTAGGTTCCTAAAACTTGGAATTTCAAACTTAGAAGATTGGCTTGAAGTCTTGAAAGGAATAACTTGTTTGAAACTCAAGATTTCATACTTGGGAAACTCTTCCTTTATATGCTGATTTGGAACACAATTGGATGATTGATTTTCTAATCTTTGCACTTGAGCAAGCAAAAGATTCATCTAATCTTGTTTTTTAGAAATCTCTTTTGCAAGAGGCTCCTCATAATACTTCCTCTAATAATATAACTCCTGATCATGTTGGTAGAATTAATAAGCCAACTCCTATAGTTGCAAATCAATTTTTTTTCCAATTACTGCTTGAAGTTTATCAACATGCTCTTGATATAACTAATCTCTAAATTGTCAGTATTTGGAAGATGGCTAGGAGAGAAACCATGTTGGTTTGGCATACGAATGACTTCTTGGGGTTGATTAAAATCTTACAATAAGATTCAGTAAGGGTGGCTGGGTGGTAAGCATGATAATAATGTTGATGAATTACTGTTATAGGGTCATTTGAGACAAAACTAGTAGTATTTCATGATAGGTATGGCTAGTTGAAGGGTATATGAACAAAATTTTCATGGAGTGGTTGATGATAAAACATATCCCCATGAAATGAAGAGATAGTGTGAAATATAAACAAACTAGAAACTCATTGAAAATTCATAGACATGAGCTCAAAAAATAAAAATAATAAAGTCTAATTTTTTTTGTAAAAACTAAGTAAATACCAGCACTTGGCCTCTTTGAAACCAATAGAATAAGTTGGAGTCACTAGGTGTGTGAGAAATATTTCCCCCAAAGGAAGAAACTATTGATATACACACCAAATATCAGTAGAAAAGGAAAAAATATTGAACTGAGATGGTTCAATCAGTCCCATCGAGAATGCCAAAAATTGTTATCACAAAATAATGCACCCTTGCTAAGTTACATAACATAGCTTATTGGTTAAACATTGGATCTCTTCCAAGTTTTTGGGTCACCTATGATTAAAGAGAACCTCAAGAGAGGGTTGGTTCCCTTGGTATCACCTAAGCTAGGTAAAATAATGATGCTAAGGAAAACAGTAAGAAGAAAACATGAAAATGAACCTAAAGTCTAAAAGGTGATACACCAAAAAGGTTTTCAAACCTATTCTACTATTTTAACACACAATTTTCCAAAATATCTAGTTAAAATTCACACAGCTCAATTGTTTAACATGGTCCTACATTAGTATTTCATAAGAAATTTGATATTTTTTCAACTTTAGTTGGAAGACTAGATATATCTTTCACAAATAAAGAGTGTAAAAATCAATGAAATAACTTATGACCTATATAAGAAATGTTTTCTGCTTAAAGTTGCTAGAATGAGATAACAAACTTGAGGATTTATACATAAAATTATAGAAATAAGTATCAATCATTCATAAACACACAATGAAAAAGCCATTGAAAAGGAAAAACTACTAAATTTTATTGATAAAAGAGGTGCTTACAAAGTTGTACAAGTTCGAAAATGAGCTACATCTGCTGCTCCAATATGAAAGAACTAAAAAAAAAATTCAATACAATAATCCAAGAGAGAAGAGAACTAGTGAAAAAGACTACCTAAGGCCTTTCCTTTATGTTGTTAAATAACTTACAAGAAGATAGGAACATGTGTGGAAGAGAAAAAGATAACCCTTCACATCATCTTGTTGGTTCAATCTCTTTTAGTCGTCCAAAACAATAATGCCTACTTTTTAGCCCCTCAAATTGCTCCAAAAGGTTGTTTGAGTGTTGAAAAATTCCTCCCTTGACCTTTTCCATCAACGAAGACCCCTAACACATCTCCTAGATGCCTTCCAATTCCTTTTAATGTGTCAAACTACTCCCAAAATATGTTCCAACTTGTTGGTCAACCTCCTCAATGAAAAAAATGTTTATGGAGCATGCAAAAATGTTTAGAGATGATCAAATACATTAGGAGGATATGGGAGATATTGAAGTAGTAGGAGATTCATATTTGTGTTACCCTCTCATAGCACCTTTTTTCTTGATCATAGTCACTCTTGAATCAATTGACCTTTGTGCACTTGCTGCTATCACCATTCATTCCCAAACTCATCTTTGAAGTGTCATCAAGGGTCTTTATATATTCTATATGATTCTTCATTATGTTCATGGCATATTTTTACAACTATCACATATTATAAATCACTGTCATGAAGTGACATTATAGTCACTAATGATATGGAATCCATAATATCTCTTAAGTTACACTCCAACACTATCCTCTTACAAAATGACTATTTAATCACTATCTTATGGAATGCAATTATCATTTTCAAAGAAGACCTTTCACTTAATTCACTATAACCGTCCTCTTTTTTTATTTAACTCTTTGTCACTAGTTTCATCATACGCCATTTTGGACCCTTTAAATGAACCTTCCTCAAGTAAAATAGTCTCTAGTGTCATCCTCTTTAGTGCACTTAGAATCTTAAATGCTTCTAGCTGATTGCACTAAACCAAATGCACTTTTCAGATTCAATGTATTTGTTCATATATCCTCCCTTTTTAAAGATTTTAACTTTCATTGAAGTCCTTTCAATAAAATGATCAATAGGATTTTCCAAAGACATATTACGCTCACTAAAATAATTTTGATCATCAAGGATCTGATCGTCCACTAATCCATAAAGAATAAGCTCCAAAGCAATAAAATTGAACCATCTTATTCTCTTTGAACATGTAGGGGAATGAGGCACTCATTGGATCAAATTCCCATTTGACCAACTTCTAACTTCTTTATTATGTTCATTTGACACTTTCCTTATGACAGTCATCATTAGATTGACTGGTACTTTTTCATAAACGCTTTGTCATATTCATTTGTTTTTCCTTAAACCTTTAGAAATTTTATTGCTATCTATCAATCATCATGGACTACTTCATAATAGTGAGCATTCAAAATTTAATGAAAGCTTTTTCTAGCACCAAATTCATGGAATGAAGATATAACTACATTATTTTCTATTAAAATACCCATCTGCTCCCTCTTATTGGCTACAAATTGATGCTCTTTTCCTTCTACTCAAGCTCTTATCATGTTCATTCATATTCATTTGAATCTCACTCCCCTGTTATTTCTCCATGCACTATCCAATGGAAGATTGTAACATATAGGATTGGCAGTCTAGGTTTGTCTTCATATTATATTCATAACTATAAACATAAATAACAGTCATAAACTACTCTTTGAAGTGTTCATCCATGAATATAAATGAACTTCATAGTCATGAACATAGTGATTTTCCTAATTGAACCTTCTCTTCCTTTTGATTGTGGTGACATTGCCAACTTTATCTTGATAATTACTCATTTTGACTTTATTGGGAGCCTTTGTTTGTCATGACTATGCTATGAACACAACTTTACACTACTCAAAAACAAGTTCATGATACTCAAATGAATGAGATATGAAACATTCATTACTTACATGATTCATTGGTCTTTCTAGTGTCCATCAACATCCTCACAAGTTTAGCCCATTGAACATCTTCAAACACAAAAATTCTTAGATATAGATCTGATCCTCCACTGAATCACTTCCCTCTTGCATCATATACTTAGCCTTCAGTGATGAAAACCATGGTCTTTATCTTGGAAAGTTAGATAAAGCTACCAAAAGTGATGAATCCATTGAATAGGGTTGGTGATTGTATAACCGATCCATGCTTTTAGAGATAATGCATAATAGAGGAAACAACCAAGCATCCTAACAAGCTCTTCAACATGCCCTGTAAAGGTAATCTATTGTTGTTCACAAATTATCTCTCACCTGTCTTAGTATCAAAAGTTGATAGGCACTATTCCTCCTAAAAGAAATGCGTCCTTAAGATCATTGAGACATGATATACATCCCATTTATATACTAATGATTTAGAATTTGTGTATTCTTTCCCTTGTAAAGAATGATCTTGTGTAGTCAATCTATGAACATGTTATGGATCTAGTTACTTGTGATCCTTTATGGAGAAAATGCTCAAGATGGCCAAAGAAAATGTTATGCATACAAGAAGACCTCTGTGAAATAACACTTCATCTCAAACACTATTGTCTGACACCCTGAAAGTGGGTGTCAATGCTTCAAGCAACTCAATACTTGATGGAACACATCTATTCAGTTAGACAAGTGAAATGATAAGGCCTATGAGATTGTCATGGTGAAAACCGACCATTAAGAGATCCAATGCTCTTACATACTCTTTAATAGCTACACATTCTACTATACCAAGCAAAATGCACATAGAGAGAGGCATTAGGGAAGAAAAATTCCATCCCATTGAGTAAGAATGGTTTCATGTGACCACACAACTACACCGTGAAACTGCTAGCAGTCACTTCCTTGATCCCAAGCAAGATATGTTCCTTTTTCTAGGATACGGGTCCATCAGGGTAGACACAACAAGATACCACCATTCATTTAAGATTCTCCAATAATCATGTTATTCTACCTATGCTTAATGTCACTTAAATTTTCACACTTGACATGTGTCATTGTAATGGAATTCCTTGAGCTTTCACCTATCTATCCTAAAAAATTCGTTGTCTCATGCAACAATAATTATTTCTAAACATCAATGAGTCAAGCTCGATTGAATCGAAACATTGATACCATTTCTTCACCTTGATCCAACTAGATCATCCAACTATTCTTTCTGATTCAATGTTGACATCCCCTCTAATATTTCCCCTATGTCTTTCCTTTGTGACAAAACCTTTATGAAAGAACCCTCTAAAATGACACATAAATCCATAAACTTTGAAAACATGAAAGAGCCTTAAAAGGATTTATGAAAAAATCTATAAGACTTCTACAACTCTTAAAATGCACTATTTTTAGACAATAGACTACTCTATTTGTTGAAACTGTTGCATATTTTCCTTTCTAACATTTTCAACGGGTTCCATACACCTATCAAAGAAATGGGAATTCAAGCTTTTCTTAAGGTTATCTCCATCTACATATGATATTAATTCATCTTAGAAATAAAATATATCTTCTCTTCATCTATTCGCAAAAAGAGCATCCTTGCATACATGAAGCTTAGGCAAAAACTATTTCTTATCAAAGGAATTCATTCTCCATCTCAAAAATTGATTATTCTAAAGTTGTGGTCTTACTCTCCCTTTGTAGAGAAACCTTCCAATAATGAAAAATGACTAACTATGATAGTGGTGAGAATGCATATGCAACCCCGTCAATCTTTTTTTTCAATTTTATTGTCTTAATCAAGTTAAAAGAAACCATCTAGCTAATTTTGAAAGGAATTAACCCACTTGGTGTCATTTATTCTCATGTAAGATCTATTTGGATCAAAGTGATGCTCTTGAAACTAGTACATAAGTGACTATGCTCAAAGAATTGATGCAATGACATGCAGTTCTTAATCCACTCCAAGTTAGACCTTTCTCATTGCAGCCTTTACATTTTTGTAGTTATTGTAATTGTGGAAAAAGTAAACTAAATACAATTAAATACACCTCTTAATGAAACATTGTATCAAGATTAATCATGAATTAAACTAATTTAAAATAGAGAAAAGCTTGAATGTGTCCCACTATCTCCTATCTCCAAGCATTTACCAAGTTACAGAGGCTCTCAGATTTGTAAGCACCGTAACTATTTAAAATGCCTATCTAGAGAACAAAATGATGGTAAATGTTGTGATGTGATGATTGCTAATGATTCCTAAATGATATGGAGCTACCATAAACTATCCTGACATGAAACCCGCTAAATGGAAGTTACAGTAAAAACTAATGATGCTACCATGATTCTAAATCTATTGATGCTATGCTAATATGCTAAATGATAATTGATATTAATTACAATTCTAATGCTTAAGATGCTTGAGTGATAAATACTGTAGAGTAAGTTTTCATAAAAGATGATAATTCTCATGGTCCATTCTTTGCTTCAAAAGGTTGTATATATAGATTTCCGGTAGTAGTTTTGCACAGGGGTAACACAGCAGAGGTTGAGATTCAATCTAGAGATGAGAAGGTGGAGCTGATTATGGGGATTGTTCCTCCCCATGAAAACACTAGGCAAGATGAGAGGAAATATTTGAGGAAGAAGATTGAGAGGATTGCTTGTAGGTTTTTCCCTGAGGCTTTTCCTATGAATGCCAGTTAAATTAATTAGATTTGAAAAATCTAATTTTATTGGTGAGTGAATAGAGGGATATTTGATTTATGCCTTTATTTAAATATTTTTTATTTATTTAATTTAGCTAAAAGGGAGACAAATAATAAACTATATAAGTTTGTTTATTAAATTAAATGGAAGAATTATGATAATTAAACAATAAAGTATAAAACTTTATTTATTTAATTAAGATTGAATATGATGTGATAATTAAATAATGCCAAATATAAAGTTGTTTATTTAATTAAAACTGAAGAAATAGGAGAATTTAGAATGTGAACTATTTAAATAAGTATTTAATAATAGATGAATTTGAATATGATATTTAAATAAAATTTGTTTATTTAAATAAGATGAAAATAATTGAATGAAGATTGAAGAATTATGATGAACTATATAAATACATATTTCCTATTTATTTAATAGTAGAGGATTTTAAGGATTAATTAATTAAATAAGTTGTATTTAACTAATCATATTTCTC
This sequence comes from Sequoia sempervirens, assembly GCA_007258455.2. NCBI lineage: Eukaryota > Viridiplantae > Streptophyta > Pinopsida > Cupressales > Cupressaceae > Sequoia > Sequoia sempervirens. Next base: position 42,591,795 of record VDFB02358134.1, read on the forward strand.
AAGACTATTTTTAGGTGTATACATTTTTCCCCTCTTTGAAGTGATATGTTTATGCATTGCTTCAAAGAAAATTTTGTGTTGTTGCTACTAGTATTGACGAGAAATTTTTTAGAATGCCCCAGACATGATTTTTAGGTGATTGAAGGATATATATGCCCCCTTGGGAGATTAATTGATGAATTTTTTATTTTTTTGAATTTTTTTGGAAATTTTCAAGTTTTTATGATTTTATGATGATTTGATGTAGATTTGATGAAGAGTTTATATTGAAATAATTTATCTCCTAAAAAAGAAAGATTGACTCTACAAAATTGATTAAATTGATGCCCTATTTTGCCTCCTTGTGTTTGATGATTGATAATCAATTTAGCTGATTTTTTGATTTGATGATAGGATGATGATTGACCTAATGATAGTGGATGATCAATGATAGGATGATGATGATTGATCTCATGATAGGTGAGGATCAATGATAGATTGATGATTGACTTCATGATAGGTGAGGTACGGTGATAACTTGATAATTGTCCTCATGATAGGTGGGGATCAAATGATAGCTTGATGATTATCCTTATGATAGGCGAGGATCAATGATAGATTGATGATTATCCTCATGATAGGCGAGGATCAATGATAGATTGATGATTGCCCTCATGATAGGCTAGGATCAATGATAGCTTGATGATTGACCTCATGATAGGCAAGGATCAATGATAGATTGATGATTGTCCTCATGATTGACGAGGTTCATTAATAGATTGATGATTGAACTCATGATAGTTGAGGATCAATGATTGATGATTATCCTCATGATTGGCAAGGATCATTGATAGATTGATGATTTTCCTCATAATCAGCGAGGATCAATGATAGATTCTCACAAGATTTGATCAAAGTATCACCCGAGCCAATTAGATTGATAGGTTGATTGATTTTTGATTTGATAATATTGTTGATTTGCAATATGTTATGATCACAGGAGGATTTTAGAATTCTTTCCAAAGATGTAAGACATGATTCTGCATCTGGTGTAGGTTGATATAGATATCATCAGTCGATGTAGAAAATATATAATATAGATGCAAAACTAATATGAATGAAATCTAATTTAACCATGCAAATCTACATATGCAAGCATTGGCATCTTAACAGTACTTTTATTATGCTTTATATCATCATAGAGCTTTAAAATGTTGAGAGTGAGTACAAGCATCAATGGTATAATGTAAACCAATGATGATTTGAGTACTACTCTCATGATTTTTGATATTGTAAGTGAACACAAGCATTGAGGTATAATTAAACCGAGATGACCTGAGCATTTCTTGCATAAATAGACAAGAATTAACCACTTTCATATGTGAATTGGAATGTCATCAATGATACTTTGTAGAGCACATCTTGCGACAATCCACACAGTAATGATGATTAAATCACAAAAAACATACAAAGAAAACACCATACTTCTTGCACACAAGAAGATTCTCATCCTGATGATGGATCACATAGTGTGATCCGAAACGTTGATGTAAAAAATTGCACACAATCAGATCCAGAAGTATTTGGAACAATACAGTATGGATTGTGGAAACTTGATATCATTAACCATACTTCTTCCTAGCTTCTCTAGTTCAATACATCATCGAGTTGCTCCAAAGAAATGATAACAATGATCAAAGTACAACATATCTAAATTTTTCTTAAAGTATTTCAATCATTATTTATATTAGATCATCCATCTTGATTTTGTGATGTTTTTGTGTTTTTGAGATTTTGGATCAAACCTAGCCTAAAGACCTGTCCTACAGGCCTCGAGGGATGATCAAAGATTAGCCTTGCCTACATTATACAGGCAGAGAAAACGTAGTTTGACTAACACAGACTCATGTTTTTGGGTTTTTGATATTGACCCATTCGACTTGTTTTTGGATTTTTCGATGTAATATGGATGTTTGATACATTTTCGATGGTGATTGATATTCGATGTTGGGTTGTGTTTTGATTTTTTTTTTGTTGCTTTTGGCCAACCGTTGTTTGTCTATTTGATTAAGCTCAATGTTTGTTGCCCCCAGTGAGTTACATATTTTTCCCCCAAGCTAGGGTGAGACATAACCATGTGATATGATATGTACATGAGGTTTACTTGCACTTTTTTAGATTTTTCAGATTTTTTTCTGGAATGATATAATATGACTGATTTAAGGAATAAGATGCCCCACAATAGGGGTAATGCAACCATGGATAAGTGATAGATCAAAATGAGAGATTCACTAAAAAACATGTCACACAGGCAACATATATCTTACCGAAAGAGGATAATGGTTGATTGATTAAGATGCCAGGAATGATTGATTCCATAAGGCATGATGATGATAAGTACTTAGGATCATCGATTCCCCTAAGTATGATAAGATTGATTATTGTTGATGATTGATTGACAAAAAATATGAGGATTGGATAATATTTTGTAGCTAGGGTCAAATATGATGTGCATGATAAGATTCAAGGTTGCAAAGGGACAAGATTACATGGATTTTGATAAGATAGGATATATGGAATGGAAGAAATAAAGGATAAAGGTAATGAATGGAGATGATCAAGATCAACTAGATAAGATATAGACATAAGGCCCAAGTATTTTTCCCCTATTCCTCATCAAGACCGAGGAAAGGAAGAAAAGGATGTATTTAGTAAGAATGATGGAATATGGATAAGATGAAAGATATGGTATGGAAGGTATGGATAAAATGTATAAGATAAGATATATGATGTTCGAGATGATCCTTAACCTTTTCAAGATCAAAGGTTTCAAATGTAAAGAATTAGCAGAGAAAGGATAATGACCATGAATGATACGATGGACAGAACTTGTCCCTAAGTGTAGAGTGCAAGAGGAATATGGAACATAGGATATGGATGGTAGGGATATAGAGGAAGGACTTAAGCATCAAGTTTCACAACCAAATATCCCTCTAATAAACCATGGAAGTGGGAATTAAACTCCTAAATGTTTGAAAATTAATGATATGATGGAAGAATCTAAAGACTTATTGGATTAAAGGAGAATGATGGGGGATGAATGTTGGATAATGAATAGGAGTTTGGAAGGCCTATTGATGTATAGATGGAAAGGATGATAAGATCAAAATTTGAACACACCTTGAAGGGTGGTGGAGTGATGGAGGAAAAATGGATTTCAAAGGTGATAGGTTATTAGATGGAAAATTGGAGGAAGCTTTTGGATTAGAAAATTTCAATGCCAATTTAGATTTTATTGCTTCTATGAGAATTTTACAAATCCACATGACTTTTGACTTTGATTTTTTCTTTGTGGGCCTTTGTGACCTTTGACATTGTTCTTTTTGATTTATGGACCTTTGTGGTCTTTGCAAATTTCCTTTTTTCTTTGATGGGCCTTTGTGTCCTTTTAGATTTTTCTTTTGATTTTGGATCAAATTTTCTTTTATTTTTGCATATCTCTTAGAGGAGACATGTTGATACTTTGATACATGTGGATTTTCATATAGAAGCTTTTGATATTTGGCACCCAAATTGCTTCGAAGAACAATAGGAGGGGTGGATTGAGATGAATGATATGGAGGTATTATGGATGAGTTATTGTGGGTATAATTTTGAAAGGGCATCAAGGATGTGTGCCTTTGTTGTTCTTGAGAAATAGGATATGGACCTAGGATAGGGGGGAGGTTTGATGGACTAGCATGAGGACCTAGGATAGATGGAATTTTTAGTGGATTAGGATGAGGACCTAAGATAGATGTTAGGTTTGATGGGATAGGACACTCAGGTGTATAACAAAGTTCGTGGTGATATGCATTTCTTTGAACAAAAAGGGGTTCTAGGATACCTTGCGCATGAAGGCCTAATCCTTTTCCTTTGTAATTCATACTATGGCACATTTTTTTACAAATGGGATATGTATTGTTTGTGAAACAAGATGCGAGTCCATTATGAGGAGGATATGATATGGATGAGAGGATAGGTGTTGGAAGTAAACCATAATGGATAAAGGTGGAGGATCCCAATTTATAGGTGTGGTGTTCATGGATAGCTTGAATAGGTGTGATAGGCTCTGACATGGGGATGATGGGTGTGTTGGAACTATAAAAATATGATGATTTTACATGTTGATTTCACTCATAAATTTCTAGATTGGTCCTACCGTGTGCATATTTCCCCCATATTTTGCATATATTTATCCCATGGATCCATCAAGTCTACATTTTTCACATTCTTGTTCCTATCAGCATGAGTTCATTATGGTCTCCCCGACCCATTGAGTATTATTGTTAAAAGGAGTCTATGTTGCCTATTCGCAAGACTCCTTTTATATCACAGCAACTGGATTTTACCTACAGGTCATTTGCAGGACCTCCTCATGGTTTTAGCGACAGAGGATGATACTTATCGGTAGGAGTTATACCGTTGGGATGATGTTTTATCGAAATCAATATGTCTCCTCGAATAATGCATGGAAAGGTTCATTAACGGGAGTTAGGTTGTCAGGGTAGTGTCTTATTGAATGTAAAATGTCTCATCGACTAATACATTATGGGATCTCTTCGGCCAAGTGGGTTGTTTTCGGTGTGAGTTCATAGCAAAGTTTTATTTTCTCACCAACCAGCAGTGGAAGGATTGGCTTATCAGTAAGAGTTAGTGACATTTAGAGGGATGTCTTCATGACTTCATTGGGTCTCACTGATAAAAAAATGCAAAAGGTCTCTGTCGGTATAAGAACTGAATTCTCTCGACAATCAAGTGTGCTCGGGGTGTTTCAGTAAGACAAAAGTATAACCTACAAGATGTCTCCCTTATTTTGTTTGGTCACAGTGACACACGAGATGGATAGGGCTTTCGGTGAATCATAATGTGATCTACGAGAGGTCTCTCCGATATCACAAGGCTATAGCAAAACACAAGGAACACAGGGCGACTGACAACATTATCATTGCCTTCAACATACTTATTGGGATGTCTCGATGACTGTTCCAGTGTTGATTAATAAAATTCATATCATGTTAGCCAACATGAAATGAGCCCGATTGCAACTAATCACTGACATTGGAATATGAAGCGATGTGTCTCTTTAGATACAAATGTATAAATTCTCAAAGGATATCATTAGAAATTATTAGATTAGATTACAGTAGGTAGATTAGGAACAGATACTGTAGAATAAAGTTCTCATATCAGAGACTATGATGCATGTTTTCAAATGGCAATTTCAATGAAAATTAGTTGGTGTGGCAAGTTATTTCTGGTGTCAATTGCATGTTGAGTTTATTGAAAAGTATTGCTAAGCTGTCTCCAAGTTGATTTTTTCTGGTTGTTTAAATTGATATAACAAGTTTATTTTTAGTTTATCAGTGCACATTTGTTGTATCTACGTGATTGATTGAATGGTTCCTTCAAGGAGAGATTAAATCCTTTTGGTTGATCATAGTAATCAGGGAGATTCATATAGATTATTTAATTAGAGCTTAGTAGTCATAATCTTGCATGTTTATACAAGTTATAAACAAAATATATGCCAACAACTTGAGTTTCTGCCAGAATAAGTTGCCCACTTATGTTTCATTCGACTCTGTATATCCAACAAGGCACTAGTCTCTACAATTTCATCATTTAGATTTATTCATTTTCTTTACATTTGTTAATTGAGCATAGTAGGATTTAGACTAGAAGATTGTTATTGCACTTGAATTCATTTGTTCACTTCCATATGCCATTGGGGAAGAATCATTGCAAGAAGGATAATCATAAGTTAAGTCTGCCCAATTCAGATAGGTATACTCACCTAGGTCTGGCAGCACCTGAAGAGTAGAAGGTTTAATTCTTTAGACCTTGTCTATTACCCTAAAGCGTATCAAGAGATTAGCAGCCTCTTGAGGCATCCCACCTGCATTTTTGAGAGCTAACAAATTGGTGACTCTACTAGGGATAAGAAATACATTTAGAATCAAGGCCTTAATCATAGAGTCATGAACTTTATATAGACTCTGCTGGGAATAAGAAATGTCAAATATTTTCTCACTTGTGAAAAAAGTGAGTGGCGACTATGAAAGAAACATTGCATTTGTTCAAACATGAATGGAGGAGGATCTCGATACAAGGGAGGTCATACTGGAGGTCCTCCTGGAAGCAGTAAGTGGACACACAATGATCTGAAAATGGTGGGTAATCTGAGTGGACCTATTGATCATGAAGCTCCACATGATGATTGTGAATCTTTAACTTATAATGAGGTCAAGGAACTATTTGAATCTCAGAGGATGGAGATAGAAGAAGTAAAAGCTGAGTTGCAGAAATCCCAACAGCCAAATCATCCTCCTTATATTCCCACACAACATGCATACACACAGTCACCTCATGGTCAACATTATATCCCACAACATTATGCACAATGCAATAGTCCACCATACCAATATCAGCACCCACCTAACCCTCCCCCTCACCAGTATGCAACAATGATAGTTAGGCAATTTGATCTAACATGGTTTCAATTGTACCCTTACCCTATAAATGGTAGTTGGAGAAGTCTTGTTCCAAAGTTTACGAGGAGTAGTCCCATCATTGTTGAAGATCATTTAAGGAGCTTCAATGATTTTTTCAAAGACATAGATGTGCCATAAGAAGATTTACACATGAGGTTGTTTATGATGTCACTCATTCATGAAGTTAGGGATTGGTTTAATAGCATGTCATTTGCTTCTATTAAATCTCTCCAAGGTTTTCAGGATCAATTTCTCGAGCAATATGGAAATCTGTCTACACTAAATTAGGCTTCCCATAGGTTCGTATAAATTCAAAATCAGAATTTGCAGCAATATGTATGCTAGGAGCAGCAATTTGAAGAGGAAGAAGATGAGTATATTCAAAGCCAAGACTTCATCACAGAATCAAGATACAAATTTTCCCCCTTGGATGCATTTCTTGATGTAAGGAGGTATGAAGGAGAAGATTTGGATTGTCTGTACAATAGAATGACAAATATTTTTTTGCAGGTACTTTCTCATTGTAGGCCAACAAGGGCCATGTTTATTGAGCAATTTATAAGAGCATGGGAACCTGAATCAGTTTTTTCCCAGAAAAGCAGCATACCTTTGATTGAGTGAATAAATTCATTGATGCCATGGAGAGGATAAGGTATGAGAACACTATCAATGTTGAATCCAATAGTTGTATTTTTTATGAGTATAGAGAAATTGATCAAACAATGTATCCAATAGAAGATGAGATATGTGCAAGTTAGTATGATTCTTGTGATAACTTGCATAATGAAGATGAAGGTACAAGATATATCTCTTGCATAATAGATCATGACAGGGAAGGCAGTGTGTGTTATGAGGGATCCAATGAGTATTCAGATTGTGAAGATGCACCTGAGTATTTTGATCTACAGTCAAGGGATTCTTCTACCTCTTATGAAGATCAGGATGAAGAGGAAATGGGTAATGTTGATTCATTTGATAGTGAGTATACGATACCTCCAGCTACAGTTGAAAGTTACGAAGATACACTCGATGAAGAAGAGGTTTGTACATTTGAAAATGGTTTCCAAAATTTTTCAAACCCATTGTATGATGAAGTGATAAAAGAGGATCAAATGATATTTTTCAAAGGTGTGTCCAAGAGTGAACTTCAAGTATTTTCAAATCCACTTTATGATAGAGAGGAGATAATTTTAGACAAGCAAAATGATGGAATAAATGACTGTGCTGATAATGTTTTTGATTCTTCATTCTTTGATGATCTTGGGCCTCTTTTTGATGATGACAAAAGTGAAGAATATAACTGTAGTGATGAAAATGTAGAAACATGTTCACTTAGCAGTCAGCAAATTTTAGATTTGCTAACTCTTGAATATCAGAGATGTGTACACAAGCATGATTCTGAAGTCTTGTGTCTAGCTTACATTTGTTTTGACAGTGAAGGTTCTCTATGTAATGATTCATGTGACTCTCAGTGCATTTCTCAAGTTGATAGAGAAGCCTTTGAAGTTGATCAAAAGTTTGTGTCTATTCATGATAAGGTATGTGATTTTGAAATGTTTAACTCATGTGGAGAAGACTTTTATTTGCATGCCAAGGATGATAGAGGTCCAGCACTGATTGGTTCGTATCTGCATGATATTAAAGATATGAGACATAATCAAATGTCATTTCCAAATGATAGTATCAAAGAAGTCCAAAAGGTTTTAGATTTACGTGTTTCAGACAACGTTGATATAACAAAACTTTTTGTTTCTCAAGAAAGGCACTTTGATGATGATTTTTCAATACAACTAGGAGAATGTTTCACAATTCATAACAATGAGAGATATAATATAAAATATTGTATTGAATATGCATACATTTTATATATTGAAGATAACAGGGGTATGTCCCATGATGATGAAGAATTTGAATTGTAGGATGGTGTAGGGATTTTGGACCAAACTGAGCTCGATGATTCTCTAAAAACTTGCAATAAAAGTGATAGGAAAGGTTGCATGAATGTATTCAAGATAAATATGATGAACTCAAGACAAAACTAGGTATTTGATAGGGGAAAGTGTGGTTTGAGTTTTAGATTGTAATAGCTCAGAATAGGTGAAATGGAAACATAGAGGATTAAGGGTTTCCAGTGCATGGACAACTCTTGCTTATCCTCTCTAAAATTATTTTCCATCCACAATAGTTTAGGGTTTTCGTTCACCTCCATTTTGCATTCACTTTCTTTTCATTCCATCATGCTACATGTCCATTTCCATTATGCTCACTTCTTATCACTCTGTGTCTAGTCTACTCACCCAAAGATTTGGATCCTTGTAATGATCTTGCTATCATTCATCCCCAGACATAGCCACTATTGGAATTGTAAAAATCTAATGATTTTACTTGTTGATTTCACTCATAAATTTCCTGATTGGTCCTAGCATGTGCATATCTCCCCCATATTTTCCATATATTTATCCCATGGATCCATCCATTCTGCATTTTGCACATTCTTGTTCCTATCGGTGTGAGTTCATTATGGTCTCCTTGACCCATTAAGTATTCTTGTAAAAAGGAGTCTATGTTGCCTATCGGCAAAACTCCTTTTATATCACAATGACTGGATTTTACCTACAGGTCGTTCAACAGGACCTCTTCATGGTTTCAATGATAGAGGATGATACTTATTGGCAAGAGTTATACCGTTGGTATGATGTTTTATTGAATTCAATATGTCTCCCTAACTAATGCATGGAAAGGTTCATCAGCGGGAGTCAGGTTGTCAGGGTAATGTCTTATTGAATTTAAAATGTCTCATCAACTAATACATTATGGGATCTCTTCGGCCAAGCGGGTTGTTTTAGGTGTGAGGTCATAGCAAGGTTTTATTCTCATTGACCAATGGTGGAAGGATTGGCTTATCAGTAAGAGTTACTGACATTCGAAGGGAGGTCTTGGTGACTTCGTTGGGTCTCACCGATAAAAAATACAAAAGGTCTCTATCGGTATAAGAACTAAATTCTCTCAGCAATCAAGTGTGCTTGGGGTGTTTTGGTAAGACAAAATTATAACCTTCAAGATGTCTCCCTAATTTTTTTTGGTCACAGCAACACATGAGATGGATAGGGCTTTCGGTGAAACATAATGTGGTTTGCGAGAGGTCTCTCCAATATCACAAGGCTATAGCAAAACACAGGGAACATAGGGTGAGTGACAACATTATAATTGCCTTCGACATACTTACTAGGATGTCTCAGTGACTGTTCCAGTGTTGATTAATAAAATTCATATGATGCTAGCCGACATGAAATGAGTCTGATTGCAACTATTCACCGACATTGGAATATGAAGCAATGCGTCTCTTCAGATACAGATGTATAAATTCTCAAAGGATATCATTAGAAATTATCAGATTAGATTACAATAGGTAGATTAGGAATGGATAAAGTAGAACAAAGTTCTCATATCAGAGACTATGAGGCATGTTTTCAAATGGTGATTTCAATGAAAATCAGTTGGTGTGGAAAGTTATTTATGGTGTCAATTGTATGTTGAGTTTATTGAAAAGTATTGCTAAGTTGTCTCCAAGTTGATTCTTTCTGGTTGTTTAAATTGATATAACAAGTTTATTTCCAGTTTATTAGTGCACATTTATTGTATCTATGTGATTAATTGACTGGTTTTGTCAAGGGGAGATTAAATCCTTTTGGTTGATCACAGTAATCAGGGAGATTCATGTGGATTATTAAAGTAGAGCTTAGTAGTCATAATCTTGCATGTTTATACAAGTTATAAACAAAATATATGCTAGCAATTTGAGTTTCTGCCAGAATATGTTGCCCACTTCTGTTTCATTCGACTCCGCATACCCAACAAGGCACTAGTCTCTACAATTTCATCATTTAGATTCATTTAATTTCTTTACATTTTTTAATTGAGCATAGTAGGATTTAGATTAGAAGATTGCTATTGTGCTTGAATTCATTTGTTCATTTCCATCTACCATTATGGAAAAATCATTGCAAGAAGGATAATCATAAGTTAAGTCTGCCCAATTCAGATAGGTATACGCACCTAGGTCTGGCAGCACCTGAAGAGTAGAATGTTTAATTCTTTATACCTTGTTTGTTACCCTAAAGCCTATCAAGAGATTGGCAGCCTCTTGAGGCATCCTACCTACATTTTTGAGAGCTAATAGGGTGTTTTGATCTTAACTTGGAAAAGGATTATGAAGTGGTATGGAAGGAATATCTTGATCATGAGAAGGATAATCATCTTCATGGGATGAAAGGGTATCCTTGAATGGAAGCATATCTTGGTCTTGATGAGGAAGGGAATCATGAGATTTTGTAGAAAGCATATCTTGACCATTAGTTGGTAAGACAACATTAGATAGGATGGAAGAACTATCATGTTCTTGTGATGAAATATAATCCCGAGTTGGTATGGATTGATTAGATGATGTGGAAGAAGAAATTAGAAGGATACTTATCTCTTGAGATGGAAGGGAATTATTTTGGATGAAAAGTGAAAGGAGGGGATTTTCATATGATTCTTGAGAAATGGGATCATGATAAAAGACTTGAAGAATTTGTGGAATTTTGATATCATTGGATGGAGTGGAAATAATATTTTGATCTTGATGTGTAGGGGAGTCTATGCTAGCATGCTTTGGATTGAGATATTGAAATGAATCATTGGATGTTGAAGATATGATAGAAGAGGATGATTGGATGGAATTATTGACTTGAGTGAGAGAATCTTAAGGTTTATTTTGGCTTATGGTGGATGTAGATAAATGCATGACATGATAGGATTTCTCAATATCATTTGTGTTTGAGGATTTAGATTTGGGCTTATTGAAATTTTGTAAAAATTCAATGACATTGAACTTGGATGATGTAGTTTCTGGTGAAGAAGGTTTCATGTTCATTGTTTGGTCAAGAGGATATGGGTAGATTTCTAGCAGTAGATATCATTTTGTGGTTTCTCTTTGTATGTCTTGGAATTGTTGTTGAAGGTTTTCCATATATTGATTAAAGCATTCAATTGATCCTCATCTATTTCATCCATGGTGGTTTGAGTTTCAATTTCTTGTTCTTTGGATTTTTGACTCTTGTTGTGAGGGATTTCTTGACAAACATTGTGGATTTTCAATCCCTAATCATAAATTTCACTGTTTGATTATGTTTTGAATCTTTTGTGTTTTTTTTTTGGATGATCTTTATCTGGATTTTAATGATTTTGAAATACACAACAATCAAATGTAGATAGTTGTTTTTAAGAATAGTAATCTAAAAATATAGTGTAAGTTGAAGAGAACCACGTATGGTCCTATTTTCACTGGTTTGATAATAAAAATGCACTTTAGATAGACTCACTCTTAAGGTCAAAAGGTCATCATTATACTCAATAGCCCGTAGCTTAAAATTGTGTTGACTCACATAGCCATGTCACCCCCTAGAGGGCACCCATTTTTTTGTCTTTTCTAGGTGCACACTCAAGGTTAGATTTCTCGATCCCCTAAGCAAATAGTCCTTGGAAATTATATGGTGAGTGTGTTGGGGGAAGATTGTACCCTCCCCTTGCATTGTGAGTGTTATAATGTTTGGTTACTGACTCATATGGATACTACACTAGGTTCTTAGAAAGGGTTTCCGTTTGGAGCAACAATAATAAACTCCCTCAGGAGACCTCCCAACCTTTAACACAAAGGTTTTAGGGATGGTTATCTTGCACACTTCCAACAAAAGTGGGTTTCCCCAGATTTGCTTTAAATTTTATAGTGGGGTTAAAAAACTTGGATTTGGTTTGAACCCACTTAGGTCATTCCTGTAGGGTGAGTACCTTTTCCCACTATGACAAGCCTTCTAAAGGATGTAATAAAACTTGAAGAATGCATAAAAAGGATGAGTCTAGCTTTTTGGATCACCCAGTTAAGGGGAGAGCATATGCTTATCACCACACAAACACATAAATCAAGTTGTTAAATTTTTAGAGCCCAAACTACATTTTTCTAATCTATGTGAAGATGTTGCTTCACAGTGAAGATGTTGCTTCACAGTGAAGATGTGGCTTCACAAAAATACATGGTGTTCATTTTTAAATCCCAAATTGAAAATTCTGGTAACTACCCTAAATTGATAAATTTTTAATCAAGTGACTTCCCTAGGATTGGTTCATTTTAATCCAAATCCAAAAACTATTGAGTTTCTAATGTTCTTTTTAACCAACTTTGATAAATCTTGTGTAGAAGGTTATTTTTAATCCCAAATTAATGCTAGTTGGTCCTAAAATATGAATGAAAAACAACATATGAAGGGTTATTTTCCCAAGAGTGTTTGAATACAGTATTATAATGGATATCAAATGCTTTTTATTTCACTTCAATGCTCCATTTTATTCTTAAAACCTATAATAAATTCTCAAAAATGTTAGATGAGATCAAGAAATACGAAGATATAAGGGTTAGATGAATGATTAAGCATAAAAACCCTAAAACTTAGACCAAGTTACAATGTGATTTGAATTTAAATGTAGAAGTGAAAATTTTAAGTCTACAAAAAAGTGAGAAATACCTAGACCATTTCATTTCTTATGAAATTCTACACCATTTCAAAAAAAAAAGTTTCAAAAAGACCTTTGTATGACCAAGATATGGCCATTTTAAGATTGACTGTCAAAGTGCTCAAATAGAGGTTAGAAGCACTACATAATTCATTAGAAGTCCTAAAAAAATCAGAAGTGCTCAAACAGACTGCAGAAGTGCAACAAAATTTATCAGAAGCACTAAAATATTCAAAAGCACTAAAACAGAGGTCAGCAGTGCTACAAAATTTATTAGAAGTGCTAAAACAGCCAAAAGCGTCAAAATAGAGGTTAGAAGTGCTACAAAATTTATCAGAAGGACTACTTCATTAAAAGCACTAAAAAAAAGGTCAGGAATGCTACATTTTTTGTTGGAAGTGCTAAAACAAACAAAAGTGCTATAGTTTCTGGCAGAAGCGCTATAGAATCTTCCAATCGTGCTAAAAGAATCATGCCAAATTCTTGTACGAAAGCTTTTCAAAAAAATCTTAAAAACATGGGGTACGGCCCCACGATGGGTTCCAAAATGTATGTGTGGAAAAATTAAACTAAATACAATTAAATACACCTCTTAATGAAACATTTTATTAAGATTAATCATGAATTAAACTAATTTAAAATAGAGAAAAGCTTGAATGTGTCCCATTGTCTCCTATCTCCAAAGATTTATCAAGTTACAAAGGCTCTCAGATTTGTAAGCACCATAACTATTAAAATTCTTATCTCAAGAATGAAATGATGCTAAATGATGTGATGTGATGATTTCTAATGATTCCTAGATGATATGGAGCTACCATAAACTATCCCAACATGAGACTTACTGAATGGAAGCTACAATAAAAACTAATGATGCTACCATGATTCTAAATCTACTAATGCTATGCTAATATGCTAAATGATAATTGATGTTAATGAAAATGCTAATGCTTAAGATGCTTGAGTGATAAACCCTACAAAGTAAGTTTGCATAAAAAATGATAATTATCAAGGTCCATTCTTTGCTTCAGAAGGTTGTATATATAGCTTTCTGGTAGCAGTTTTGCATAGGGGTAGCACAGTAGAGGCTGAGATTCAATCTAGAGATTTGAATGGTAAGAGATGAGAAGGTGGAGCTGATCATGGGGATTGCTCCTCCCCATGAAAGCACCAGGTAAGATGAGAGGAAATATTTGAGGAAGAAGATTGAATGGATTGCCTGTAGGTTTGTCTGTGAAGTGTTTCCTGTGAATGCCAGTTAAATTAATTAGATTTGAAAAATATAATTTTATTGGTTTGGGAATAGAGGGATATTTAATTTATGCCTTTATTTAAATATTTTTTATTTATTTAATTTATCAAAAAGGGAGATAAATAATAAACTATAGAAGTTTGTTTATTAAATTAAATAGAAGTATGATAATTAAATAATAAAGTATAAAGCTTTATTTATTTAATTAAGATTAAATATGATGTAATGATTAAATAATGCCAACTATAAAGTTGCTTATTTAATTAAAATTGAAGAAATAGGAGAATTTAAAATATGAACTATTTAAATAAGTATGTAATAGTGTAACGCCCCGCCGTGCAAACCCCAAAGGACAACAACACAATAATTACAGCACAATTTTTTTTTAAGTAAACATAACATACACATTAAGTCATAACATGAATTTCATTTAAATAGATTCATTAACACTTACATCCCTTGGGGTACACGAAGAGTCATTACGCGAATTAGATCCATACAACAACAATAAAGAATAAAAATCCAAAGATATAAAGTAAACATTATCAAATGAAGCACATACATGATAAATCATTGATAAGAACCATTTGCGTACATAAATACAACATATGCATAATTAACTTAACACAATGAATAACAATTTTCCAATAGCCACATAAGGTTTAACGTTACATTACAATACAATGTTCTAGAGGTACAATGGTACATTAGTGTTTCCAATCATGAATGGAAACCATACAACAAGATAACATGATGCACAATATCATAACTGGTTCCAAGACCGATACAACTCTGGAGTCACCGCAACAACACCAATCCACACCTCTCAATCCTTGACTGGGGACCCAATGGGGTGCTTAGCACGTTCTACCCGACCATGTGAGTCTGAAGACCCACCCCCCGTGCTAGGAGCTGACAAGAAAGAGACCTCAACCAAGAACATTCAATAGGGAACCACAAGACTTCAACATCATACAAAAGTATCATAAAACTCAAGGATTACAAGGGTCGACATAATAACTTAAAATCATAAATTCCATCACATAAATTAAAGCAATGACCAGTAAACAAGTAATCAAAGGATGATCATGAAATACTTCCAAATTAAACTGAATAAACATAATACAATTCCAAATTTCAATCAAATAATACAATAACATCATATCACAGTATCATAAGATACAAGATTGTAAATCAAATGTAAATGAGATCATACAACGCATGCTAAAGATGTATCAAAACAATAATCATAAATCAATTTAAATCAATTCAAACAACAATCTAAATCAACTCCCAAAACCTACTTCCAGAGGAACACAATAAAGTAAAACACATGGGTAACTAGGGGAGAGTGTCATCACATAGCCCACATGGGTTCTCCTAGCTCTTCCTCCAAACTGAGGCGCTGGCCCCCATCTATGGATCTCCTGGCCCTTCCTCCTACTTGAGGCGCCGACACCATAGGGTAGCTCATGCGGAGCCGATAACCTCTCATGAGGATGAGGTTACGACCTTGCCAACCACGGCCTTCTCGGCCTTCCATTAGTCTGCGGAAGCACTAATGAAGACGAGGCATCCATTTTTTTTAATCTTGTAATGATATTACTACCCAACCCTCCTAAGTTAATTATTAGGTTTTCACTTGATTACCAACTCACTCGTGGGTTCTCCTGTGCTCTTCCCCTTACGCGGGGCGCTGGCCCCCACGAGGAGCCACTCTTCCTAGAGACCCAACAACATAAAAAAACAAGGGTTGTACCATCATAATTTGAACAAAGAATCACAACATAAAAGCATGCGAGGCATTACCCATCTCGCTAACATGTACAACATCAGATTCTTACAAAGTTTCGTACAACCCTTCTTAAATAATGAAACAAAAATACTTGCCACATCAAGGCACATAAAGAGAGAGAACATCAATTATCAATCATCTCAAGCCTCTGGAAGCCAAAAGATTGAAAACCCACAAACAAGGGTAAAATGAAGCAACCTGAGTATTTCTCCAATAATTCCAACACAAGGATAAAATTTCCTCAAATAAGAGAGTAAATCAGAAAAGCCACCAAAGGGAATGATTCATTAAGACCCATCCACAAATCAACAATGGTGTCACCTCAAATAGGGAAACGCAAAAGAAAATCAACCATTAAACAAAACACTTAATAAAACCCAAAAAAACCACCAGCTAGGCATTCCATGGGAGACCTCAATTTTCTCCTCACAAGAATCCCTTAGAGTGGTACGTAAATCACCTTCATAGAAATCAGCAACATGACAATGATAAAAACAATAATCCATTTATATTCCCAAATAAAAACCAACCTACTCAACAACAAAACAATTACAATCTCAAGGTTCAAAATAACAATCCATGATTAGACACTCAAATTGTCATAAAGTGATCCACTAGCTAACAATTCAAATGAAATAATTAAGAATGAAAACTCAATTCAAGGAATAATTTATTTTGTTGATTCAAATTTATAAAACTACCATAATGAAGTCAAATAGTGTTTACTATAATACTTAATCACGGCCAAGGATACACAATTCAATAAAATTTCAGTACAAACACCCATTACACGATACTCAACAATTACTTCATTAGAATATACAAATAAGAGAATCATTGTTCCTAATAAATTTCTATAAGATACGAGGAGTTAGATATTAAGATAATACTTATTTAATTCATAAACTAAAGGGAACATAAAAGAATTAAAAGATATCACGAAATCAGTACTATAAAATTAAATCACCAAATAAGAGAACATATAAGAAAAAGTCAATATATACTACATATTTTAATTTCCATTATATTGAAATAAAACTCAAGGTAAAATTTTTAACCTACCTTTCCAATATAAATTAGATACAATGATTAATAATATTCTAAAAGAACATATGTTTCCTCTTAAAGTAACAAATGTGAGGATTCTATACTTCACCATCCTTAATAAATGATGACTAACTCCGAGGCAAGATTTCATACCAACAATTAATAACTTTATTTATTCAAAACAAGATTATACATCAACTCAACCAATATCCAACCTATTTATTTTTTTAGCTTCTAATATTGAAATCACTCCCCTAAAGCTAATTAATCATTTTCCATAATCAAATCAAGAGAAATAATTAAAAAGGAAGTCTCAATTCAAGAACAATTTATTTAAATAATTTTCCCTTCATTACCCGACTTAAGTAACTAAATTTCATAGTTCTCAAAATCCATTAATACTCTCAAACAAAATAGTTCATTTGCTTTAGACATAAACAACTTTCTATAAATACTGCAAGAAGTTCATTCATTTAATCGAAGCTTCTAATAATCTAAATAAGCAATTAAGTCAATTCCCTTTGAAACATTATTTTACTAATGGGTCAACACTACTAATTATAAGAAATAATTTCTATGATAACCAATTATTAACTAGACTATTCTCTCTTTAAATAACATAAATATATATATATATATATATATATATATATATATCAATCTAACGAAATATACATATAAAAATGCACTCGTACAACTTAAGCCTCAATGAGTATCTTCATGTGAACAAGTATTCAAATAAATTCAACTAAATAGTCATTTCATCTTCAACGAGCGGCTATAAATATTAGAAGAGAGACAGAGTGAGAAGCAATTTGTTCGGGGTGCTCTATGTCTTAGCATTGGCTGCAAGTGAAAGAGTTATAGCTAAGTTCGTTCTGCTTATTTGCATTCATTTATATTCTATTGATGAAAGGTGAAAGGTTTGGGAATACTGAGAGATAAGTAGTTTAAGGAGTTTATTACAAGACATTCTTACTACCATATTGTTACAGATGTAATGATAACAGTGCCAAGCATATATACAAATGAAATCAGAGGGAGAGAGATAAGAGGTGACTCTGGAGAGACTTTAGCTTTGTTAGGTTGACAGGTATATAAGAAAGTGAATACAGGAATTTGGAAATATCGCCATCTGCTTGCATTATTATCTAATCTCAAATGTTATCAGCAAGGCTGAAGGGAGAGAGAAAGGTGAGGTGCAAAACCATGACCTAAGAGCAGGAGAATTAATGTACAACCTTTTCTTTTTGAACCAGATGCATTTATGTTTTAGCAGAAAATTTCCAGAGACGTGCTTAGTTTGCAGTTTGGAAATTAATCTTCTCATAAATTATTTTATTTTCAAGTGCATCAACTACGATAAATTGTCAGAAGGATCAAACAGGTTATTTAAATCCTTAAATTCCCTATCATGATAGAGCACTGTAGCTATGATAGGTTGCCAATGGTATCAGGGTGATTATATAAATTTAGACTACCAGACTATGCGAAGGAGCTCATCTAAACACTGTAACCAATAACATCAATTTCTCTCAGCTTCGACTGAACGGATGTAATTGGAAAAGGCTTGAAACATTGCGCAGACCAGGAGAATTAAGTAATCTGCTCATTGGTCCTCAATTTCTTCACTTGAACAATCTGCTCATTGACGGCATCAGAGAAGACACATGAACCAAGCTTCTTCCAAGTTTGAGATGGTTACAGTTGCAAAAACGTGAGAAGCCATTTTCCTTCAGTCTTGAGGATAACATCAGGGATTTGATAATAAAAAAATAGAGGGTTTATTTAAATCCATACACCCTACCATGATCAAGTGAATCGCTGTGATAGGTTGATGAACGATAATCTTTTGCAGACTCGACCTCAGTCCTGAGCAGTTGGTTACCTTGTTTTCTTGAAATAAGAACATAAAATAAATAGCTACTTCCTCCTTACATTGAAAAACAGAAGGACAGTATGGTCAAATAAATAATGACCGACTCGGTAAAACCTAGAAGCACGATTGGGACATCAAGCCGATATAGTAAAAATCATTCTACACAGATGGCTTGATCTTTACACGCGTGAGCCTGAACTTTCTAGACTAGAATAGATAAGAACACCGTAGGGGAAATACTGTTGGAAACTTATAATGAGAGATATAGATCAAAACGATAGACCAAGAAGAATATGCAATAAAACTCAACCAGAAGATGGTTTCCTAAAAGCCTAAATTCATTCGACAAATTCCATATTTTGAAGTAGAAGGAAAAGGTAATGTGACAAGGAAAGAACACAGAATAGATCCAAATACAATATTTGTCTTTTCAAGCATTACATAGGAAAATTCAAGCAACATCTACGTACCCATTATGAGCTCTGCTTTGGTCTGGAAAAATATTCCATTCTAGTTTCCTTCGCTCGTCTTTGGGAGTGATCTCTCAAAAATATTTCCAAAGATAGAAAACAGCAGTGCTTGCCCCTGCTCACCGTTATCTCACATGCTCCCTCCAATAAAATTTTAGTAAACCCCAATTCCGCAACGAACTCATTATCTTGAAAGGGAATTAATTTTTCCTTCGATTCAGCAAAGATTGAAAACATATTGTTTCCCCCCCCCCCAAGTTCCTCTTTCCTTCTAATTTATGAGTTTCAATGATTAAAAACTCTCCCAGGAAGGTGATGAGACAAAGGAAGATAAAGCGTAAACCAACTTTTCCAACTTCTCTTGTCTTTTACTCTTCCCAAAAAATGATGCTTTATTATTATTTATTTATTTAGCAATAAACGATTCTTTTCCTTGCTTTAATCCTTATTCAAACTTGAGTTCCAATTTTTAAATATTCTATCTATGATAACTCTTGATTTTAAATTTCTTAATTAAATTTACTCATTGGAAAATAATTATTTTTATTAAATTCATTTACTTACGATTTCTTTCATCTTAAAATAAGAAATTTTTAATGATAATACAATCAACATTTGTTATTAAATCCAACTCTTTATTTGATCCCAAACCAAATCAAGTGACCTTAAAAATTAGATTAATTTGATAAATTACTTCTAGTCATAAGATTAATGATATTTTCTAATATAAAAATCAAATTTCATGATGCAATCTAAAAGTCCTCAAGACCTAGGAAATTACCAACCACAAGTAACAAGCGAACATGACATGGCCACCAAATTACCAACTTTCTAAATTTCAAGAATGAGCAAAATGGAGGGGCATTACAAATAGTAGATGACTTTGAATATGATATTTAAATAAAAATATATATTTAAATAAGACGAAAATAATTGAATTAAGATTGAAGAAATATGATGAACTATATAAATAAATATTTCCTATTTATTTAATAGTAGAGGATTTTAAGGATTAATTAATTAAATAAGTCGTATTTAATTAATCAGATTTGTCCAAACAATTTTTAGGTGTATACAGTTATATTCTGTGAAATTCAAACTAAAACTTTTCTCAGTGCTCTATAAACCCCTTTGTGCATGAAATTTCTCTACTCCTGAAAATAAATACTAAATCTTTAGGGTATGTGCAGGATCATGATGGGCCAAAAAGTTGCAATATATATATATATATATATATGTATGTATAATTATATGTGCATAGATATGTATAGATATAGATATATACATGTATGTGTATATATATGTACATATATAAATATAAATCTGTATATATGTGTATATATATATGTATCTATATATGCATATATATGTGTATATATATGTACATATATAAATATAAATTTGTATATATGTGTATATATATATGTATTTGTATATGCATATATATATGTAGATGTATATATATGTATATATATATGTATATATATATATGCACGCAGTATGTTGTTGAAAATTGTAGACATTCACCTTGTTCCTCAGGGGCTTTAAATGCATATGTTATTACACCATCATTGCTACACAAAAACCATGCAATGATTAATGTTGATGCCATTTTGCTTTCCTTCTCTATCACTGAACCAAACTCTTTTATTTTTTTTTAAAAAAAAGAATAGAACAACACCTGCTATATGATGTTGGAGGCCTGGGCATACGCAGGCTAGGAAAAATTCCATCCAATGTTGCCCATGGCCAAATGCTAATTCTTCTTGCTTAGGTTGTATTGTGGAGAGGAACACAAATTAGGTAAGTACATTTCAATCATTTACAAACAAGAAAATCCATAAATAAGACAAATTATATTTTGTTGTGTGTAGATTTGCATGTAAACCAAAGTAGATGTAAGTATTGTGCATCTATATTCTTTCCAATGTTTATTGTTTTACTAAAAATAGTTATTTTTGTGAACGTTGACATGACATACTTCAAATGTTATACTTCATATCACTGTTATATAGAACATTAAAGCTTGTCTTGCTAATTATTTGCTTTCCTTCGTACTGTTGGTGTTTCTAGGGGAAAAAAGCATGAATTTTAATATTGAAACAGTGAACTTGGAATAACAAATTGTATGTTAAGTATTATTTGAATCATTGAAGACCTTGTTATTAGTAATTATTTTCTGCCATATCTTTAATGGTTGTGTAAAAAAATTAAGAGTCGATGTTGTGGTTTGAAGCCATAGACCTCCTAGCCACCAGCCGGTGTTGCAAATCTTTGATCCTAAAAAGAGAAGACAAAACAATGTTGGTGGTCTCTAGCTCTTCTAAGGCTGGGGAACAATCCTCAAGCAACACTCCTGTAAGTGTGTTTTTTAGTTTATTGTTGTTGCCAATTTCCTTCTCATTTTCTCAAGTACGTCAAACTAATCAAAAAAATACTTCATTTACATTAATAATTACTGTTATATATGTTCTAACTTATTTATATTTGAACTATATTTCTTGTTTCCCATTTAGTTTATTGGCATTTTTGGAGTAAGTTAGATCTTATGGGGCAACATGTCTTGGTTTGCAAATGTGTCAATATTGTTCTTTCCTTTTAGATTTGAATAATATTAATAGATATGTCATTGCTACCACTATCCTGAGTTGAATTTCCTTGTAGGCTATAGATGTGAATCCAACCTTAACAACAGATGCACTAGGCTCTATAGATGTTGGGGATGTTGTCCAATCTCCAGTGCTCCAACTAATGTCTTACCAAAAAATAGGAGGTGGTCAAAGCCTAGTTGATTGATACAAAGTTGTGTTATCTGATGGATCCTACATGCATATGAGAACTCTACCTACAAAGTACAATGGCCTTTAGTTTATAGGTGAATTGAAAATAGGTTCAGTTGGGTGCTTGGAAAACTATTTTTCTAGAAAGATACGTGAATCGAGGTTCGATATAGTCTTTCCTTTCTTCTTCTTGTAGTTTTATGCTTCCTTGTTTGTGGGGGTTGCATTTTAAAGTATTTAATCTTCATTTCATTCCAAGCAATTGTCATACTATCCCTAGATGTGAAGATGACAAATAGCTAGCTAATTTGAAAACCTAAATATTTGTTTAAAGATCAAGAAGAACAGAAGGTTAGCTGTGGGTCACGCTCCCCATTAAAATGAGCATCCATGTTTGGAATTAACACATCGCCAAGGTAGCAAGATTCCCTTGCAAAAATCAGCCTTGTTAAAGGATTTAATGTTTACCAAACAAGATTAATGATAAAAGGCCATATAACAACAAAGAGGGATATGCACCATTATAGCAAGCAAGGCCATGAGGGGAAGGTATTCAACTTTGATATCATTGATGATGAGGGAAGGTAAATATGGATTACATGCTTTAATGAGATTGCAAACATGCATTATGATAAATTTGAGGTGGGACGTACTTACTATGTGTCAAAGGGATTGGTGAGATTAGCAGACAAAAAATTTAATAAGCTGAATAGCCAGATGGAAATCATTATAGATCAAAAATCAATGTTATAGTGATGTGATGATGAGGCCTTTCTGATAGAGATATTATTTTGTTTCACACCATTAAATAAAATTGTAGATTGCACTAATAACAATTTAATTGACGTTATTGACACTTTGGTGCATGTGGGAATGGTTTCAACCTTACAAAGAAAAGATCAGTCCCAAACAATTAAGAGGATTGTTAAACTTAATGATCTGTCTTACTTTTCAATTGATGTTAATTTCTAGGGCTCAGCTTGGGAAGGAAAGGGTCATGAGTTAGAGAGGTTGTATACCCCTAGTTCAACTCTCATCCTTGTTGTGAAAAATGCATGTGTTGGGTACTTTAATAGAGTTGTTCTTAACACAGCCACAAGAACTATTTTGTATATAAACTCTGACATTCCAG
Source organism: Sequoia sempervirens (assembly GCA_007258455.2). Lineage (NCBI taxonomy): Eukaryota > Viridiplantae > Streptophyta > Pinopsida > Cupressales > Cupressaceae > Sequoia > Sequoia sempervirens. The sequence continues at coordinate 42,615,208 of VDFB02358134.1, forward strand.
AGGCACAGCCATTGATCGAGAGAGGCTATATTGCTCCATCTACAATCAAGCCCCTTCGTATAGTCCCTCGAAAGGTCGCTTTGGAAAATGGGAGAGTCACTATTTCATACATGTTCGACCATTGCCTTGGCTTTCCAAAGACTTTTCAAGCTACTCTCAAGGAAATAGTAAAATTTATGAAAACTGATGCATTTTTTTATGCTACATTCCCGTTGGAGGTCAATGGTAGGCAGTGCAAAAATAAATGTGAACAATCTGACAAAAATAAATGGTTTATCCCAAAATTCTAGAGAATTATAGGTGACTGTGACTGCAGATATTTATTGCAACTAGAGATTGAAGACCACACAGGAAAGCTTTGGGAAAGTGCTTTTGATGAGACAACAACAAGCCTATTACAAATGCTAGCAAAAGACCTTTACATGTTGCAAAATGAGTCAATGACTAAAATGAGTGTTGATTCTATTATCAATGTTGTCACCTACATGACATTTTTTTTCATAGTTCTAATCAAAATGAAAACTTATAATTCAAAAGAATACTAAAAAAAAGAATAGTAAAGGTTTCTCAGCTTAACTTTGAAGCTAAGTACAAGTTGTTACTATCAGATTTGTCTACTATTTCAGCCATAGTGCAACAGGCTCCAGATTTAGTTTTCATGTTGCATTTTGAAGACCAAAAGAAGCATAGCTAATTGAGACTTTGTATACTTCTTTAAGTTCATCTTGTTTGGACATTTACTTTTTTTAATTCCATCGCACTCCTTGTCGTAGCAAAAATACCTTTACTCTCTATTGCTATTGCCTTCTTTCTTTGTTTTATTGGTTATTTATTAAGACAATGAAGTATAAGTTACAATCTCTAGGTAAAAAAGATACAATTATTTTGTTTTTTTATTGATTATGTTTTCTCTAATTTCCTTACATTTTAAGTTTATATTTCTAATTTAATTTTGTATTGTTTATTTATATAGAGTTATTTTTCTTCTTAGGGGGCATATTGCTATCTACACCTGCTCATATATCTACTTGTTTAGATAGTTGTATATATGTCTCCATTTAGATATGCATATACATTAATATACATTTGTATACATATATACATATATATATACATTAAGAGATATAGTGGTGGAAAGCTTATAAGTTCGCTCAAAATTTTGGTCAGCCTCCCATATATCTACTTCTGTAGATAGTTTTATATATTTCTCCATTTATATATGCATATACATAAATATACATTTGTATATATATATATATATACATTAAGAGATATAGTGGTGGATAGCTTATAAGTTCACTTAGAATTTTTGTCTACCTCCCACTTTTTAGGCCTTCCAATACCCATGAAAAAGTGGCAGAGGTAGTTGTTGCTTGCTTTAGGAATAGGGTGGCATTTTCTAGGCTGTGTGGATAGAGAAGGCTGTGAAAATTAAATGCTAGTTCACATCAACATTAATTAATTTATGCTTTGCATGTATTGGCAATGGTCCTAATAAGACCAATGATAAATGGAATCCATAAATATAACAATTTAGCCTAACACAAACAACAACAGTGAAGCCCTTATGCAAAACAATATGGAGCAAATAACATTAACTATTTTACTGCATTCCAACCATCACCACAAAAAAAAAGACGTGACATAAACAATATTGTTATCCACACTCACCCAGATGGTCAAACCTATAAAACACTAAAAATCACAGTGCCAAATGAATAGACATACATACATAGAAAAGTCGAACCATAAATCAAACAATATCACTGCCAACAAAGTATTGCTATCTACACTTGCTCATTTATGATCTACCTGTGAACATAGTTGTATCTATGTCTTTATTTGCATATGCATATACATAAACACGCATGCATGTAATTCACATTTCCTTGTCCTATACATTTTCCTGGTACATATGTGTGTAGATATTTGGTCGCATGTTGGATATATATGCATATATGCATACACAATTCAAAATTTACAACTATTTGCGAGCTATTCTAAATAGAAACAAAAAAACAACTTCCAACAATGCCTCACATACAAAACCAACAAAACACATATAGCTCCCAGTAACATATTGACTCAAAACCTTCACCACAAAAATTCCAACCCTAAATGAATCAATATTGGTTTCAACTATAAGCCAGATCGGGTGATTCACCAAAAAAAAGAGCACATTAACTATTTTCTAGCCATTCACACAAGACCCTTATTGTCTTGAGTTTTATTTTATAGTTTACATGTACACATTGCTATCCTTCTTAGATAGCATTTTCAAAAAAATTCAATTGTTTTAAGAAAAACCCACAAAAGACAAGAGATCTCAATTTCAACATTCACCAAATGTATGTGTGTAGATATATGTATGTATCTATATATATGTGTATATGTGTGTGTGTGTGTGTGTGTGTGTGTGTGTGTGTGTGTGTGTGTGTGTTTGTGTTTGTGTACATATATGTATATATGTGTGTATATATATGTATGTATGTGTATATCTATGTGTTTATAAGCATAATATATATATATATATATATATATATATATATATATATATATATATATATATATATATATATGTATATATATGTATAGATATGCATATCTATATATATGTACATACAACGTCCAAAACATTGACTATTTTGTTCTATTGCAACCATAGATGGTAAATGGAAGCCACAAATCTAGGTTGCTTTCCCCTACTAATTTCCTGCTTGTGCGGTTTTCCTCTAGTTTGATATATTTTTATATATATATATATATGTATGTATATGTATATATATATATTGGTATATATATGTGTGTCTGTGTGTACTTATATGTATATGTATGTGTATATATGCATAGATATGTATTTATATGTATATATATATATATGAATATATATGCATATATATGTCTATATGTATATATATATGATATATGTATATGTATCTATAAATATGCATATATATATGTATGTATATATATGTATATATAGCAACCAAAACATTGATTATTTTGTTTTTTTGCAACTATAGATGCTAAATGGAAGCCATAAATGAAACAATATAGACTAAGCTGGAAATCAATGGAATGAATTCCATAACATTCACTAAATTATCCCATTGTAACCATTGTCATACAATGCTGAAATTCATAGTTAGCCCTATACAAAGGCTTTCATGTGAAATGCCAGTCCATATATAGCTTATGTGTATACATATATATGTATATATATGTATATCTATATGTATATATATGTACATGTATAATATGTACATACACCTATGTAGATATATGTGTGTATATATGTATATATATGTATGTATGTATGTATGTATATGTATGTATACAATACAAACACTTTGGAACCATCGACGCATGCAAAAAATACTAGATAGCTTTCAACCACCTTCACAAAAATTATATAGCCAGTGTATATCTAAATGTATATGTGTATATGTGGAGCATGCATTGTATGTACATACATATATGTATATATGTGTATATCTATGTATATGTGTGGTATGTATAGCATGTACATACACATATGTAGATATATGTATATGTATATGAATATGTATATGTATATGTATATATATGTATATGTATATGTGTATATATATATTTATTTATTAGCCGATAGGCTATTTGTGTCAAGTTCAGCCAGAAGTTTCATCAACCTCGTGGATTTTTTGGCCTTCGATAACTGCAAAAAATGTGGAAGAGTCAGTTGTTGGCTGCTTTGGGATTTGGGTGGTGTTTATCAGGACATGTGGATAGAGAAGGCTATAGAAATTAAATGTTCGTTTGCATCAACATTAATTGTTGTATGCTTTGCGTGTATTGGGGATTGTCATAATAACAACTGCCCTTTAACGCCTCAAGGAACAAAATGAATGTTGGTAAATTTTCAATGAGGCATTGTTTGGTGTCATTCTATTAGTATACCTGATATGAGAGTTGAGAGCAATGAGGGTTAGCTTTTGTGAGGGTGCAAGCTGGATTAAGTTTTCTACAACTTCTGCAAAGGTGGGCGGGCATTATTTTTACTTTTTTGCAAGGGACAGTGGTTGGAAATGCAAAAGAAATGTGTCGAATGTGATAGTATTTTTCCTATTCTTGTGCAGACAATTTGGCAAGAAGATGTTTGTTTGAAGTGAGTGGGAAAAGGTTCAAGGGTATGTGCAACATCATGATGGGCCAAAAAGTGGTGATATGATGGGTATGTGTAGGGTATGTGGCTGACGACTTTTTCTTTACCCAAAATTGATTAAATGAAAAGGGTTTTTAAAGGAGATTCTTAGCTTTCCACCAATATAAATTATTCTTTACTTTCAATTTAATAAATAATTATTATTCATTTTCTATTTGAATTATGACTAAAGTCTTGATCGATGGGTTGATTGAGAAACATCTATATATTTCACATTCTATGCTTCACATACTATAGGATTAGAAAAAAAAAATCCAATTTCATGAAGCTTTGACCAAGGTAAGGTGGTCAAACATATGAGTTTTTATATTTTTTAAAAGTTGTAATAAAAAATTCATAATTAATTATTTACTTGGAAAAAAATTATGAAAAATATGCATCACATCAGGACATAAGTCCTCTACTTATATCTAAAATATTATAAAAAAATATTATCATTTTATTGTGGTTAGGGTGGTCAGACTGACACCTACTTCTTATTTTTTCCCTGAAATTTAAGTACTACTGCATTGAAATTTCAAATTTTCACCAAATAGATTTTAAGAAAAAGAATAAACCTAGTATTTTAGAAACTAAATTTAATTTGCTATAGATTCTATTATTACATAGTTTTTAAATAATATAGATAAATTATTCAAATTTTTAAGTCAAGTTCCCTAACTCTGATTTTTTTGAATTTTTCGCCACTTAAGGGCCTATTTTTTCCATGATGATCTTGCACATACCTACAACAACATTTATTTTTCTGGTATGGATTTTAAACTTTGAAACCTATTATGCTTAATTTTTCCTTTTTGTTTACTCCCTATGGTTGCAATCCAATTAAATAGTCATTGCTATATAGCCTATCTTGAATGTTGTCTTATGTATTCTTACCTATTGGTTCTCTTTTGTATACTTTGATTGGAATTTGTGCAATCCTTTTTCATTTTCCAACTTCTGACATACCAAGGCTAAGGTTGCAAATGGCCTTCCCTTTACAAAAAATCTAGGCCAAAATTCCCATAAGCCCACACTGTTTTAACACTTGTGGAAAGATCACAAACATCTAGACTGAATTTTCCCTCATTTGCCTGCCCGAGAAGGCTAGGAATTCAAATATTTTCTTGGCTATAATATGTTGTGCATCCCGAAGAAAGGAATAACTATAGGAAACAAAATATTTCAATTTGTAGCCTTCTCAACTAGTTAAGTGAGGGAAAATGTTGTGTGGATGTCTGGTCTCTTGAATGCTAGCTGGTTTTCAGATTACTTGTTGCATGGTTTGCATGTGGCTGGAATACTTCTGATTGTAGCTCTTGTTTATCCAATTGTATATAAGTTGTGAGATGTAAGATAGGGCTTCCTGTATATTGTACTTAATGTATGGAACACATCAAATGCAGAAAAGAAACAATATTGCTTGCAGCTAATGGCAGCTAGGCATAACTCATAAACCAAACGATTTCTAGCAACCTACAAAGAAACAACTAGCAATCTATTTTTGAAACTAAGTGTAATGCCCAGTTTTGACTGTAGGGAAAAAACCTTACTAACATTTTTTTTTTGTAAAAGATACTAAACACATGCTACAAGTTTTACCATGTATCTTATGTTAACTAACTATAGGCTTAAGATGAAATTTCTCATGCAATGACATCGGTGACACACTACCTCTGGGAGAGTACTAGGATGGGTGAGCGAGGAGTCCATTATGTGCACCTATGTTTGATGAATGAACAAATCTATTGACCAAGTTATGCAGGGTTACCCATTCACCATTTAGGGGTATCAATGCTAGGATAAAATATTGTGTTTAAATTTTCACACTGGAGACATCCAAATAGGGTCACGTTACGATTGGTTTGATGTAGTACAAGAATCTATCAATCATCCTAATGCTAACTTGCATTCTTTTTCTCATAACAACGATGAGATTCAATAGACCAGTAGGTAAGAAGGATACTATTGTTATAGGAACCTAATTCCTTTACTTGTATACATTTTTCTCTCTTTTGATTATTAATATTAGTCTTGTCCATTAATATTAATACTAATTCCAACCTCTATATTAACATCTACCATAACAATGATAATGTTAATATATGAATACTTCTTTTAATATTGATAATATGAATATTTTCGAAATGAAATATCTCTTATCTATATATAAGATATTTATTTATTTAAATATATATTATCCTTTTATTTTATTTTATATATATGAATAATTATGTGAATAATTACTACTATATATAAATAAATATATTATTCATAAAATTAATTAATTTATTTTAACATGAATTTAAATGATTACAAGAATTGTGATTAAAAGAAGTCTCCTCTCTTTTTTATTATTATTATTTTTAAATGTATTATTAAAACTTATTATATTTCTTTTATTACTTTTTATCTAAAATCAATATACTTCCCCCCTACTTTTCAAGGGGGAGTAGGATTTTTATTATAATTTTAAAAGCTGGGAGGAATATTAGAAAAAGTGTTTTATGTTAAAGATGGGCCTCCTTAGTGAAAACATGGCAACTCTAAGAAGATCTCTACCCTTTTTGAACTAAGTTCATTTTAAAAATATCTTGGCACAATTTAGGGACTATTCAAGGGGGTGCATTCTTTTGTAAGAAGTTAGCATGGTCTAAAATTTTAATCAGTGACATTCCTTGAAGATAGTGCCCACTTAAAACTTCTACGCTTGCACCATAATTCCTCATTCCTTAATATGCTATAGATAGTGTTAAGACATTTGGATGGTTTTTCATCCACACACACACACACACACACATATATATATATATTTGACATTTCTTCTGACGATAATAACAATGATTATACATTTTATACAGTTAAAGAAACATGACTTTACTATGGGAATTTTAATTTTTTGTTATAAAATCAACTTGGCATTACCAATACCCATGGTACAATGATGGCATAAGCACAAGATTAAAAATAAGAGGCTGACTCAACAACTCGTCTTTACTACACCCCATTTCTATGTGCCTAGCTAGAGTAACAAGGGTAGTGCCTCGAGACACAAGCACTATCTATGTTCGAAACAAGTAATAGTTTGACTAACTCTAGAATAAATGCATTATGGAGAAACAACTCTTCATGTCTGATGAGGAAAATATTCCAAATGGACCCCATCATTTCAACATTGTTTTGATTTATTAACTTCGGTCTTAACTTAAATTGGAGTAGTGATAACTACCATGAGAGGTTCTCTTTATGCCATCAGAGACATAAATATTGTGTACTCCACTACACTTGCTCTAGGACACATATTTGTGGGCTAGAGGAAGTTGAATGCAACACAACAGTCTCCACAACTTTTTTTTTTGTAATTTCTTGCTTACAAGTATGTTCTCAGGAAGCAATAATCAGGAAAGGTGGAATTGTGGATAGGTTGAATCAGGTCAACCAATTAGCACAAATCGGTAATAAATATGGGAAACTATCTATGATATCTAGGTATAGGATGTGACAATAGCATCCCCTAACGTTGGTCCAAGAAGAAATGATTGGCTACACAGTCAAGGGCGTTCAGATGCATGTTTCACGAAGAACCTAAACATGAGAAGCGTATATGCATGCACTCATAAGGAGACTGGGTACATTGCATAAGACTCAAAGGAGAATGCCAAAGTCCAGTAAATATCCACGCTAACATGCCAATTCTTCTTTTCCAAGGACAAAAACAAATTTACCATTTATAGGGTGGTACGGAAGGGCAAACAGGTTAGACTGACCTTTAATCTTCAGCCTCCACTGACTAAGATCCATTGTGGATTCAATCCCATGATCTTGAGGTAGAAATAACATATCTTTCTAGTTTGAACAAAATTCATTTTGATGCATTATAATAAGTTGTTCAGTTGGTAGTGTAGAAGATGGGACAGTGCACAAGGTTGCAAGGGTAATTTATTGACGAACAATTTTCTTTTCTAGAAACACATTATGATGATATTATTATTTAACCAATGCAGGGTATTAGTATTTTTATATCCTCGATGAGTCAAAAGTAATAATAACTAGTTTAATAAATCGGTATATTGAAGTGCACAACCTATTCTCTTTTTTTTTTTAAACTAGGCAACGTGTTGGAGTGATTGAGGAAAAGAGATAGCAGTATGTACCAATCTCTATCAACAATATATTATCTTAGGTGATATTTAAGACACGTCCCTAGTTATACTAATAGTTTTCTAAGGCGTTGGCCAAGATAGAGAGAAGTTGACGAAGAGATGTTGATCTCACTGCTTATAAATTTACCTCCAGTATCCTAAATCCTTCTCAAGAAAATTTAAAAGGAGTGATTGAATTTGAAACCAAGTTAAGGGGGTGTAGATGGTAATACAATAGAGCTTCATAGTGTTGGCCCTCTAAATATCATGCCAGTGCTGAGGTATCTCTATTTCATTCTCTTTTGTTTGTCTCCTTTGCACTGTTATCATTCTAGCATTTTTTTTTAATTTTTATTTTCTCTTTAACTGTACTTGCAGACGTGAGTTCCTTGCAAAGGACACACTCCTACCAAGAGGAACCAGAATGAAAGAGAAAGGATATGACCATATATCTCAATGAGGTGTATCACATATTTTTACTAATTTACAAAGAGCCTAGCTAAGGAGAATTTTAGAGGGAAAGCAGTTGAATCATAAGCAAATACATTTTATTTTCTTTTATTTTACTTTTTGGTTTAGAAGGTTTTAGCAGGGGAAACCTTTCTGTTGTATACAAATTAGGATTATCAACTATTTGTAAAAATGCTTGCCAACTATGTACTGAATGTATATATTTTTCTTTTATACTACTGTAACCTCCAAAGAACTATAATACTATTAAATCTACATCTCACGTGAAATAAATCCTAATAGTTCCATGTTAACAAAATATAGGATATCAATATTTCTAGAAGTAGAACCTTTTACTATTTTTTAACTTTATGTCTTTTATTTATTTACTTATTTTTACTCTAAAATAAATACCCGTAATTATTGCCCAAATTTTCCTTATTTATAAATGAAATGACAGTCATAAGTGAACTCAAGGAAGAATGATTATATGTCTTGTATCTAATTTTTTAAACCTGCTTATATGTATACAATCTAGTTTATTTATCTTTTGCCTAACCTCTATTCTTCTAATCATTCATATTCTACATTACCTAAGACTAGAAATTACATATGTTACCCGCTACTACTTCATTGTCCAATTTGTTATAGCTTTGTTTATAGAGGAATGTTTGTTCATATTCTAAAAGATGTAACTAGTAAATTTTAGAATAATCCCCCCCTTTTTTTTTTCTTCCAAGGTAAATACATATATTCATAGAACAAAGAAGGTGACATTTACAAACCAGTAGCTTTAAACCTAACAATACACATTTATGTTTCTTAATATAATGTATCATACTCCCTTAAGCAAATAATTCAAATGTAAGAAATCCATTTCCAGTCTAATATTTATTTTACTAAAATGAAAAACATATTCTCTTAAATAAAAAGGGGAATGCAATTGATATAATGAGTGCTCTTTTTGACCTCTAGATATAGAGTTACCATACCATGTAGAATATACAACACTTCACACATATACACTTTTCTCCCACCTTAACCAATAGAGATAGTTACATTTTAGTGAGGTTATATTCACCTCATATGTGTTATGATATGACCAAATAGGTACTCCCTTCCAAAACTTGATGGATCCTCATAGCTTTCTCCAACCTACACAAAGTATAAATATTTTCTCCATGGCCAAGGTAGTGCTCACCTCCCAACCTTTGGTTGGAAAACCAACCACCCTTGAGCTAGGAGGCAACTGAGGGAACCAGGTACAAAAAAAACCAAGCAAAGAGGTATTTACACACACATGTTACACAAGAGATTATTTTCACACCCACCAAAGGGATTTTCACATAACTTTAGGATTCCCTCAAGAACCCAAAGTGGGGGCTAGGTGGGTCGACTACACACTCCATATGGGGACTCATAATAATAGCAATAAGAACAATTCAATATCATATTCCCATCATTTCACATACAACCCTTCATTAATATCTCCTCTTTCTCCAAAAACCATACTGCCAAAACCATTTCTACCATTTCACAATTATGTATGGGTACTTATACACTTTTTGAGCCTCTCCTCTTAAGGAGGGATTATACTTCCCCATGGAGGTTCCTACTCCATACCATCCCCAACAAGGGATGCTCTTCCCAAATTTTGGGTGAGGCTATCCCTATACAACCGTTTTCCTATCACATAAACCACATTCAACAATACAAGAAAACAAGAACCAAAAGCATTTTGAAATAAACATACAAACAAAATACAAGAGATAAAGTGCCCATCACATTTTTACATACACATGTAATCTTTCAAATAAAAAGACAGAGAAACAAAAAAAGAGGTGAATCTACCTCAAAACCAAAATTTGGGAAGGATGGGTTAAGGATCCACAAAACTCCTCTTCTTCAAAGCTTTCTCTTCAAACTCCTCAACCCCCAAAATTCAACCAAAATAAAGAATGCAAAAAGAATCCCATAACCCTTGTTTTGAGTTTGTTTTATAGGAACTCAAGTTTGATTTCCTTTGAATAGGGAGCTGACATTTGTCAACCTCCCATTCACTCTCCCAAGAACACCCACCCATGTGTTCTCACACGTGTGAGATCTTGGCAGCCTTTCAAGGAAACTTGGAGAAGTGGGGATGGAAAGAGACTAGTCCCCATTCCACTTCCCAAAACCTTATTTTCGTCAAACCTCTTTAAGGCTTCAAAAAGAGTGCCCAATCTTGAGGTGGACCCAATATTTTGAGCTATAAATGTACCTAACCCATACATACCTGCCATAGGGACCTTAAACCCATAAAAACACTTAAAAAATATCATTTTTCAATCCCCAAAAAGTGCCTAAAAGTTCAAATCCGAGTTTGTCCAGTTGGATGGACAACTCATCTCCTAGATGGATTGACATGGAAATAAAAAACAATTTACAAACATTCACTAATAACATCATGAATAAAATACATGACATAATGGAACTATAGTCCCTCCATATGGACTCTAGTTCGGTTTCACTAGTTAAATTACTCAGGGTTGCCTCCAATTTCCATTGGCCATGGAAAATGTACCTGCACACTCAATGCACATGTTAATCCATCCAAGTAAACCATGTTCATATAATAATCAAACCATTTGAATCACAATTGCATTCACACAAGTTTAATAATTTGTATAGCATAAAGATCCTGTAACATACTTGAAAAATCATTAGCCACCTATCTTATCCCATTCGATTAACCTTAATTTTCATACTCATCTAACTAAAACATGATTGGTTCACACAACTTGTTTCATACATTCATCATTAGGTTTTCAGATTCAAATTAAACAAAATCAATAATCAACATAAAATTAGATCAATCATCATAGTTAGACTACTAAACATGTGACATAATCAAAATCAAATCATCATATGGAATTAAACATTTAAATATTTTGTCATCAATGGTATCAATAGGCATAGACAATAACCAAACTCAAAATAATCCAAGTATTAGATGTAGCACAGGGGTGGGCCTCACACTAAGATAAGTTGTTTCACAAATACTACACGAATGGTTTTAAAAATATGCACCTCTCTTGATTTCCTTCAATAGGACCTCTTCCCACATGGTTTTTCTTCCCTTTGTCCCATATTGATAGCTTCTTATAGATGAGCATAGAACTATCACAAGGGTATTTGCAGGATCATGATGGGCCAAAAAGTGGCAATATGTAAGTGATATGATGGCCCATGTGGTGACGGCTTTTTTTTACACAAAATTGATGAAACGAAAAGGGTTTTTAAAGGAGATTTTTCAGCTTTCCAGCAATACAAATTATGTTTTACTTGAATTTAATAAATAATTATTATTCATTTTTATTTGAATTGACCTACTATCCATATTGATAAGCTGATTGAAAAACATCTATAGCTTTCAAACGGTATCACATTTTTGAATTGAAACATGCGTCACATTCTATGCTTCATATACTATAGGATTAAAAAAGAAATTTGAATTTCATGAAGTTTTGACTAAGTTAAGCTAGTGGACATACAAGTTTTATATTTTTAAAATTTGTAATAAAAAAATCATAATTAATTATTTACTTGGAAAAAATTACAAAAAAATATGCATCACATCCGGACATGAGTCTGTACTAATATCTAAAATATTATAAACAAATATTATCCTTTTATTGTGGTTAGGGTGGTCGAATGAGACACCTACTTCTTATTTTTTCCCTGAAATTTAAGTACTATTGCATTGAAATTTTAAATTTTCACCAAATAGATTTTTTTTCAAATAAACCTAGTAGTTTAGAAACTACATTCAATTTGCTATAGAAACTATTAATACATATTTTTGAAATAATATCTATATAACTTATTCAATTTTTTACGTCAATTTTCCTAACTCTGATTTTTCTAATGTTTTTTGCCACTTAAGGGCCTATTTTTTCCATGATGATCTTGCACATACCCACAATCGACGCAAGCTATAGAAATTTTGTGAAGGTGGTTGGTTGTTATCTTTTGTTCATTCCATGCATTGATGGTTTCTAAAGGTGTGCATTGTGATAATTCTTATATACGTGTGTGTCTGACTCTGTGTGTGTGTTTTTCTGTATAAATATATGTATATGTATATACATATATATATGTACATGTATACATATGTATATATATGTAAATATATATAAATGCACAGTATGTTGTTGAAATTTGTAGGCATTCGCCTTGTTCCTCGGGGGATTTAAATGCATATGTTCTTGTACCATAACCGCTACACGGAAACCATGTAATGATTAATGTTGATGCTAGTTTGTTGGCCTTCTCTATCGCTGCACCAAACTCTTTTAAATTTTTTAAAAAAAAACAATAGAACAACACCTGTTATATGATGTCGGAGGCCTAGGCACATGCAAGCTAGAAAAAATTCCATCCAATGTTTCCCATGGCCAAATGATAATTCTTCTCATTTAGGATGTATTGTGGAGAAGAACACAAAGTATTTAAGTATATTCAAATCATTTACAAACAAGAAAAGCCATAAATAAGACAATATTATATTTTGTTGTGTAGATTTGCATGTATACCAAAGCAGATGTAAGCAATGTGCATTTCTATTCTTGCCAATGTTTATTTTTTTACTGAAAATAGTTATTTCTATGAACCTTAACATGACATACTTCAAATGTTATACTTCATATCACTATTATATAGAACATTGAAGCCTGTCTTGCTAATTATTTTCTTTCCTTTGTACTATTGGTGTTTCTAGGGGAGAAAAGCGAGAATTTTAATATTGAAACAACGAACTTGGAGTAAAAAATTGTATGTTAAGTATTATTTGAATCATTGAAGACCTTGTTATTATTAACTGTTTTTTGCCATATTGTTAATGGTTGTGTAAAAAAATGAAGAGCTGATGTTGTGTTTTGAAGCCATAGACCTCCTAGTCACCTGTCGGCATTGCAACTCTTTGTTCCTAAAAAGAGCAGATAGAGCAATGTCAGTGGTCTCTAGCTCTTATGAGGCTGGGGAACAATCCTCAAGAAACACTCCTATAATTGTGTTTGTTGTTTAGTTTATTTTTGCTACCAATTTCCTTATCAGTTTCTTAAGTACACAAAACAAATCAAAGAAATACTTCATTTACATTAATAATTACTATTATATATGTTCTAACTTATTTATATTTGAATTGTATGTATTGTTTCCCATTTAGTTTATTGTCATTTTTGGAGTAAGTTAAATCTTAGAGGGAAAAATGTCTTGGTTTACAAATGCGTCAATATTTTTGTTTATTTTTAGAGTTGAGTCATAGTAATAGAGATCTCATTGTTGCCACTATGTTGAGTTTAATTTCTTTGTAGGCTACAAATGTGAATACAACCTTAACAATAGATGCACTATGCTCCATAGATGATGGGGATGTTGTCCCATCTACAATGCTCCAACTAATGTCTTACCAAACAATAGGAGGTGATCAAAGCCTAGTTGATCGATACAAAGTCGTGTTATCTGATAGATCCCACATGCAGATGGGAACCCTGCCTGTAAAGTACAATGACCTTTTGCTTACAAGAGAATTGAAAATAGGTTCGGTTGTGTGCTTGGCAAACTATTTGTCTAGAAAGCTACGAGAATCGAAGTTTGATATAATTGTGCCTTCCTTGTTATTGTAGTTTTATGCTTCCTTGTTTGTGGGGGATACATTTTAAAGTATTTAATCTTCATTTCATTCTAGGGACATTGTCATACTGTCCCTAGATGTGAAGACGATAGATTGCCAGCTAATTTGAAAACCTAAATATTTGTTTAGAGATCAAGAAGAACAAAAAGTTGGTTGTGAGTCACCCTTCCCATCAAAATGAGCCTCCATAGTTGGAATTAATACATTTCCAAGGCAGCAAGATGCCCCTACAAAAATCATCCATGTGAAAGTGTTGAATGTTTACCAAACAAGATGGATGATAAAATGTCATGTAACAATAAAGAGGGACATGCACCATTATAGCAAGCAAGGTCATGAGGGGTAGGTATTCAGCTTTGATATCATTGATGATGAGGGCACAAACATATGGATTACATGCTTTAATGAGATTGCAAACATGCATTATGATAAAGTTGAGGTGGGATGTACTTACTATGTGTCAAAGGGATCAGTGAGACAAGCAGATAGAAATTTTAATAAGCTAAACAACCAGATGGAAATCATTCTAGATCAAAGTTAAATGTTAAATTGTTGTGATGATGAGGCCTTTTTGTGAGAGAAAGTGTTTTTTTTCACACCATTAAATCAAATTGTAGATTGCACTAATAATAGTTTAATTGACGTTATTGGAACTTTGGTGCATGTGGGAATGGTTTTGACTATACAAAGAAAAGATCAGTCCCAAATAGTTCAAAGAACTATTAAACTTAATGATTTGTTATTTTTCCCAATTGATGTTAATTTATCAGGCTCAACTTTGGAAGCAAAGGGTCATGGGTTAGAGATGTTGTACACCCCTAGTTCAGCTCTCATCCTTGCTATGAAAAATGCATGTGATCGGTAATTTAGTGGAGTTGTTCTCAAGATAGTCATAGGAACTCTTTTGTATATAATCCTTGACATTCTGGAGGCACAACCATTGATCGATAGAAGCTATATTGATCCACCTACTGTCAATTCCCCTCATCCAGTCTCTTGAAAGGTTGCTTTGGAAAATGGGATAGTCACTATTACATACATGTTCAACCATTGCCTTGGCTTGCTAGAGACTTTGCAAGCTACTCTCAAGGCAACAATAAAATTTATAAAAACTGATGCATTCTATTATGTTGAATGCCCGTTGGAGGTGAATGGTAGGCAGTGCAAAAAAAAGTGTGAACAATCTAACAAAAATAAATGGTTTTTCTCAAAATTCCAGAGAACAATACGTGACTATGACTTCCGATATTTATTGCAACTAGAGATTGAAGACCACATAGGCGAACTTTGGGCAACTGCTTTTGATGAGGCTGAAACAAGCCTATTATAAATGTCAGCAAAAGAGCTTTACATTTTGCAATATGAGTCAACCGCTAAAATGAGTGTTGAGTCTATTATCAATGTTGTTACCTACATGACATTTGTTTTCACAGTTCTAATCAAAACCCAAACTTATAATTCTGAAAGAATATTGAAAACAACAATAGTAAAGATTGCTAAGCTTAACTTTGAAGCTGAGTGCAAGTTGTTACTATAAGATTTGTATGCTATTTCTGCCATGGTGTAGTAGGCTCCAGATTTAGTTGTTGTGTTGTGTTTTGAATACAAAAAGAAGTATAGCTAATTGGGACTTTGTATACTTATTTAAGTTGATCCTGTTTGGACATTTATTTTGTTTAATTCCCTCACACTCCTTGTCATAGAAAAAAGAGCTTTACTCTCTATCACTATTGCTTTGTTCTCTGTTTCACTAGTTATTTATTAAGACAATGAAGGATAAGTTACAATCTCTAGGTAAAAAATACATAATTATTTTGTTTTCTATTAATTATGTTTGCTCTAATTTCCTTACATTTTAATTCTATATTTCTGATGGGTATGTCTAGGATCATGATGGGCCAAAAAGTGGTGATATGATGGGTATGTGGCTGACGACCTTTTTTTTACCCAAAATTGATAAAATGAAAAGGGTTTTTAAAGGATATTCTCAACTTTCCACCAATATAAATTATGCTTTACTTTGAATTTAATAAACAATTATTATTCACTTTCTATTTGAACTACTACTAAAGTCCTAATTGATAGGTTGATTGAAAAACATCTATAGCTTTCAAATGGTAGCACATATTTTGAATCTAAAATATGCGTCAAATTCTATGCTTCACATACTATAGGATTAAAAAAAATAAAATTGAATTTCATATATTTTTGACCAAGTTAAGGTGGTCAGACATACAAGTTTTTATATTTTTTAAAAGTTGTAATAAAAAATTCATAATTAATTATTTACTTGGAAAAAATTACAAAAAAATATGCATCACATCGACATGAGTCCTCTACTTATATCTAAAATATTATAAAAAAATATTATCATTTTATTGTGGTTATGGTGTTCAGACAGACACCTACTTCTTAATTTTTCCCTAAAATTTAAGTACTACTACATTGAAATTTCAATTTTTGACCAAATAGATTTTAAAAATAAAAATAAAAACCTAGTAGTTTAGAAACTAAATTTGATTTGCTATAAATTCTATTCTTACATATTTTTGAAATAATATAGATAACTTATTCAATTTTTTACATCAAGATTCCTAAGTCTAATTTTTTTGAATTTTTTGCCACTTAAGGTCATGTTCTTTCCATGATGATCTTGCACATACCCTGATTTAATTTTGTACTGTTTATTTATATAGAGTTATTTTTCTTCTTAGGGGGAGTATTGCTATCTACACCAACTCATATATCTACTTTTGTAGATAGTTGTATATATGTCTCCATTTACATATGCATATACATAAATATACATGCATGCAATTGATATATCCCTGTCTTATACAACTTCCTGGTACACATGTGTCTATATATTGGTTCAAGTGTTAGATATCTATGCATATATGCATACAAAATTAAATATTTACAACTACCTATGAGTTGTTGTAATGAGAATGTTCTTTTTATTTTGATTACAATGTTCATAGTGGATAGAATATCTTGACAGAGTTATGTGCAGATATTTGTGTCGATGATGTTTTTGTCTATATGACTATCATGTCTAGCTAATAATCTAATCCTTACCAAGTGTTCTTCCTACTGCTTTGCAATCCATAATGATAGTCACATGCTAGATATGCATGCAATATTCTTCTTGTCTATAATGTATGTTGTGTATGTTAGGCAGCTAAATCCAGAACTTAGTGCTCAATAATGTCTTCTTGAAACTATGCCAATCTGCCCAATAATTTTGATGAGTTTTAAATGGAAATTATTATAGATTGGGAAAAGTGACGCTTCCTTCCTGTGTGCATACAAATCAAAAAGCTCAAGTTCTATAGATTGTGTTCTTTTCTCCAAGTGAGAGTTGATTATTGTTCTCTAAATTGGGGTATATTCTTCCCTTTCTGCTTTTATGTTGTATGTCCTTCACCTTCATTCCATATCTATATAATGTAAAGCTAAATATCATTTTTCCCATTTCTTATTTAACAAATCCATGTGAAATTATAGAAAATTTATAACGTTCAATTCCACTAAACAAATTCCCTCAAATGTAATAGCAATTCCTTCAACATTCACCAAAGTGGTGCACAATTAATGTTAGTGCTCGGTGGTTTGGTCATAGCCAATTATGCTTGATAACCTCATATGCTAGACTAGAGAGTAGGATTTATTTTCTATATGCAGAATCCAACCCATTCCATACACAAGGCAATTATACATTTTTTTAACTTACTTTATTCTACTGCAAGTCCATTGCCTCTCATTTGTAATCATTTCTATAAGTCTTTATGTTTTGTGATTTCTTTGTTCTCTACTAATAAAAAAAATTGTCCTTCATAGGCCTTACCATGTGATTAGATCTTTTATTCACTCATTAGTGGGAGAAAAATTTGCCTCACTATTGATCATAGTGGTGGATAGTTTACTCTCTTGCTTGGGGGTTTGTTGAGAGCACACACTACTCCATGAGCCAATATGGTAGGGTGGAAATCGGGCCTTGTTTTGTTTTGTTTTGGGAATAGTGTATTCTCCCACACACACTAGGTATGGCTAAAATATAGTTACTCCATTCGAGAGGACTATAGATATAAGTTTTATCTTCCCACCACCATGGCTATGATGTAATGAAATGGTCAATGTTGTGTGCTCCATTCTATTTTTCAATAATCACCATAGTGAACTTCACATTTTTTTGTAATTCATGCAGAGCATATTCCAACTATAATGTGGTAATTTATGAACTAATCTATTAGAAACAACATTACAAAATAATGTTAGTGACTAGAAAATGAGTGACAATGGTAAAATAGATAATCATATCCTCATGTACGTTATATTGATTTCACCATTGATTAGAGTGGTGGGTAATGTATATTCTTGCTTGGGGGTTTGGTGAGAGCTAATGAGGCTCCATGACCTAATATGGTAGGGTGTAAAGTAGGCCTTATTTTCTTGAGTTTTATTTTATAATTTTCATCTATAGATTGATATCCTTTTGAGATAACATTTACAAAAAAAATCAAATCTTTAAGATTGTGGTTAGAATCTACTAAAATTGTTTACCAAGTATATACTTTATTTTAGCTTTCATTGACCATTGTTGATAACTGATTTCTCGCTTAAGCTATATCCTTCCATAGAGGAGGTGGTGAATAGAGAGTGGCTATACAGGAGGCCAGCGAAATGTCATCACCATTGATTCTTGTATGGTTTATGTGTACTGGTGATCGTGCAAGTAACATATTTTTTAAAGTTCTTGGAGAAGAAAATGATTGTCTCTGCAATTATCAATAACGTATTTCTTGGTCTCATTCTTTGGGTTTATGTTCTTGTTGAAGGTCATTGTATAGGCTAGCCAAATATCATTAGCATTAATTGTTGTATTGTTTCCATGTAGTGGTAATAGTTCAAGTAACATCTATTTTAAATTCCCTAACATACAAAATAAATGCTTGCCCAGTTATCGATAGCATATTGTTTGTTTTCATTGTCTATGTTTCTCTTGTTGTTGAAGGTAGTTGTTAGTGAGCATCACAACCTTCTTTGGGGGTAGAACTACATTCATGTGCTATGCAATCTTTGAGAAGCTGATTAGATGTTATCTTATATTGTTTGCATGCATTTATAGTTTCAAAAGCTATGAGTTTTTGATAAATTTTTGTATAGTTTTTGTAGGTTCTAGAGAAAGAATAGAGGAAAGAGATAGCAAGTGGGTAGACATGTAATTGAGGCAAGCATGAAGACGCGTATAGTTTTTATTCTTCCACCCCCATCATCTGCTTGGTCTTAGTTAGTTCTATAATATATTCATATTCACAGTTGCTCCAAAAAGCATGCTTCTCCTTTAGGAGAGACAATTCAACAAGTGAGATGTTGATATTCCAATATAGTTTTTGAAAGAGGAAAAAATAGGTTTTACAGGGACTTGAAACCACAAAGTTTACAAAAAAAAGATAGGATCGTCAAAGACACATAAAAAAAGAGGCTATAAAAGCAACAACAAGACAAAGCCATAGCCACCAAAAAACCATACAAAATGCCAGCATTAGCTAAATTTGGGCCTTTAATATTTTCATAGTCTCAGCTTCCAAATCATTCATTTCCTAAACCCCCCTCTTTAAAATTTGAACTATCTAGGTAGGAGGAGGCGCTTTCCTTTTAAGGTTGGCACTGGTCCTTTTCGATATACCTAAGTCCTCATTCTTTCTTTTATCCTTGTCCTCTTTCAGGTCAACAACCAGCGAGCCCTGTTGCAATTTTTCCCACTTTTTAGACATTGCATTGATGATAATGGCATTGTGCCTAGCCATTTTATGGTTTTATTCCACAATATTTTTCATGTTATTTTTTATTTTTAAAATTTCAGCTTTGAGATTCTTATACTTTTCTTCAGTGTCACGTTCTCTCGTTCCAGTATTGTTCTTTTTCTGTTTCTCTTCCTCATTGCTAAGAGAGTTCAACTTCAATTCTAGTTCCATCGACTTGCTATTCAAAACCCTATTTCTTTGATTAAGACCATTAATTTCTTGATAGGCCCATTTCAAAACCCTGAAAATGTCACTAATGCCATTTCTTGCAAAGGAAAGAATATCGCCAAAATAAACCTAGTTTAAAATAAGGTTAATATCATCCGATTTGGGGGAGCTAGGAAATTTGGTATCATCAATTATGAAAGAGGTAGGAGGGGAGGGTACAAAGTTTCTGCTAACTTTAGGGTTCTCAACTTTGTCCTCCAGAGAGTTTGCAGAGTAGGAAACTAATTTATTGGCAGGGAAGCCCTTGAGAGGAGGATTCTTTAAAGGGATTGGGCAATTGGGGTAGGTCTCAGGGTTAACTTTTCCAAGCTAGCATTTTCTAAGCTTGGTTTTCTTACTAGAAAGTGTAGAGGATGGGTGGGCTTCAACAATTCTCTCTTGGTAAGGTTGATTCTCCAAACCCCCATTGTCCATGTCATAGTCCTTAGATGTCGTGGAGGCAACAGGTTTGGACAAAGCTGGCAGACTTTGATAGTGTTCATATATTAACCAAATAAGACCAGTTTGAAGAATAGGGTATCTCCTGAGATTTTTCTTGTGGTCCTCAAGGCTATTACTCAATGAATAGAATAGATAATGGGGCAAAGAAATTTGTACCTTATGGAAGAAGTGGTTAATAATGGAAAAATGATGACCATAGACTCTAGTGAATCTCCCGTCCAGGGTAATATACTCCATTATAACATGAAGCACCTTTCTCCATAGTGCCTTGATGGTGTCAATTTAAAAATATTTGCTATAAATTTTGACTAGTTTCATTTTCTCCTTTCCCTTCTTAAAGAATTTGATTACCGCCTCGTTAGAAAACCTTCTATTGTGATAAAACTTCACACCCTCAGTGGACATTCTAGTCACCTCCTCTATAGTTTTCTCATCTAGTTTTACCTTTCTCCCAAAGAGGATTATTTCACCATTGTTCCAATTCTTCTCAAAATATTTCATGCCCATAGTATGAAGCCCATGAAGTTTTTCTAGAAATGGAACCAGCCCACCTCTTACTACCTACTTCCTCTGTCACTTCATTTTGTTTTCACCTTACTACAGACTCTACTAGTGCCGAGCACCTATTGCAAATTTATGCAGTTATTCCAATGAACCCACAAAGTGTGCCACTTTTTCTTCCCATCTAAGTAAAATGACGCGGCCCCATCAAATCTCTTGATTTCGATGTAATTAGCCCTTTTCCTTTTAATCATTAAATTTATTTTCCTCTTTCCCATGTGTAACATCATAATCTAGTAAGGCCTTGACTTCAACTCTCATGTCCCTGAAATTCTACCATGTGTTCAATCCTTGCCTCCTTACCCCTTCATTCACAAAGTAATCTGCCACACTATTTGCTTCCCTGTAGATGTGTGAGAGTTTTATTTTATCAAAATTGTTAAGAATTGAATTATCTTCATCAATCCAATTCTTTATCGACCAAAAGGGCGGGTCCTACCTAAGAGACAATCAATGAAGTTTTTAGAATCTCCTTCAAACCATAAATTTTTAATATTCAAATTATGAGCTAACTTTAAAACTTGAAAAGTTCCTATAGCCTCTGCCACATGGTTGGTTGGATGACCTAGGAAAATGGCCACAATTGCCATAAAATTACCATTTGAGTGCCTTAACACACCTCCACTTCCAGGCATCCCCGAATTTCCCTTTGCAGTGCCATAAAAGTTTTCCTTAGACCAGCCAATAGGAGGAAAGGTCCAACACACACCTTCCATACTTTTCTTAGCTGACTTAGATGCAAAAGAAATATCCATTTTAATATTCCAATACTTTGCTATCATAAGTTCATAGGGAGTACACACCACTGCTTCAAGGTCTAGAGCTTTTTATGGAATCACATCGAAGTTTTCGTTTATAAGCTTAATTTTTTTTCAAAAACATTATTCTCTGACATCTCCTTATCACTGAAAAGTCTGTTATTACGTTCCTTCCACACTCCCTAAAAAATAAAAGGGAATATAAAATCCCATAACCTTTGAGTGAAGGGATTTTGAGTAGGAGCTTTCCATTGTAAAAAGAAATCTTCAATGGAGAGGGGAAACACCCAAGAGATATTCTAGAAGGCTAAAAGTTTTCCCTAGATTATGGAAACAAATGGGTAGTGGAGAAACAAGTGGTTAGTTGACTTCGCCTCACACTTGCAGGGGAAACATCTATTGGGAATTTGAAATCTCCGTTTACAAAGATTGTCCACAGTAAGCACCTTGTTCTAAAGCAAAATCCAAAAGAAGATATTGACTTTAGGAGTCAAGTGTTTTATCCATCCTTTTGACTAGAAGGGAGGGGGAGCTTGAGAAAGGGACAAAAAGTGACAGTCGAAGAAATAAAGTAGTTACCCAAAGGGTTGTCCATCCAAACAAGAATATCATCCTATTGAAACTATCCCAAACTGACAGCCGTTAAGGAAGATTGAAGCTAAGCCAACTCCTAACTAATCATAGATAAGTCCACCCAGTCTCCTTCATACTAATAATCTTTAAAAATCTCCCCAGAAGCTACTTTGCATAATTCATCCCATCTATTGAATCTGTCAACTTTGATGAGGGGTTCCTTAAAAAGCCATCTATCCTCCCAAAATATAGCTTGATTGCCACTTCTAATGTGCCATCCTATGCCTGATTCCAAGATTTTTCTACCACCAATCATATCACTCTAGCAAGCTGATCCACGAGGTAGAGTAGTAGAGTCCAGCAAAATTTTAAGGAACATGCAATTGGTCATATATTTACTTCTTAAAATTTCATTTCATTCTCCTTCAAACGAGAAGGATCTCCATACTTTTTTGGCTAAGAGAGTGTCATTAATTATTCTGATTTTTCCAAGACCTAAACCCCCCAATGTTTACAGTCTGCAAACAAAATCCCACCCTATAAGAGGCAATCTCTTTCTTTCCTCCACACCAGAACAAATGAATATTTTTTGGATCTTTTCAATGGCCTCAACATATTTAGCAGGAATTTTGAAAAGGCTTAAAGTATAAACTGGGAGGTTCTAAAGAGAAGCTTTAAGAAGTTTTTTTTTTCCAACTTGGCTCAAAAGAGCTCCTTTCCTTCCTGCCAACTTCTTTCTGAACCTATCAACCAGCGAACACCAAAAAGAATCCAGAGATTTAAGACGTAACAAAAGTTGAAGATAAGAAGAAGGTAAGGATTCCACTATGCAACCAAGTATTCTTTCAATCTTGACCTATCTATGCTCAAGGATATTGAAGAAGGAAAGGGAACTCTTTTGTCTGTTGACCATATGCCCAGTCGCCTTCTCATATGTGCTTCTGATTTTTTTTTCAAAGTCTTAGCCAACTATGAAGATGAAGAGATTATGAGACTGGCTAATACAATGGGAATATTAATATCACCATTTATCAGAGTACTAGCGATCCAACATTAGAAAGTAGGCATTAAAAGTTGTTCTTTATAGTAAGTAATTGCAATGGTCTGCTGATAGTCGATAACACTTCAAGATGCAAAGTGGTAGGGTGGAGAGTATGGCACCTTTTCTCTCTACGCACCTCAATGCATTGCAACAAGAAGGTATAGCCTTTGCAGTAAAATTTTTGCATTGGGATGTGGCCATCAATTTTTAGCTTTCTGCTACAATGGCTATAATTGAATAAGATTGTTAATTTTATGTAGTTCATTCTATTTTTCCATAATCGGCATAGTAAACCTCATAGTTTTATGCTATTTTTGAATACCATAGTCCAGCCATAATGTGGTATTTAATGGATTAATTTCTTCCAAACAACCTTTCATAATAATGATTGTGGCTGGGAAATTAGTAACAATTTCCAATTACACAATCAGATCCTAATTTACTATATATATTGATTGTAATAGGCAATATTTATTTCACCAGTTATGAGAGTGGTGGGAAATGTATGCTTTTGCTCAAGGGTTTGGTGAGAGTCCACGAGGCTCTATGACCCAATATGGTAGGGTGGAGAGCAAGCCTTATTGTGTTGAGTTTTATTTTATATTTCTTATGTACAATTTGCTATCTTTCTAACATACGATTCATTAAAATATCATGCTCTTTAGGTTATGCTTACAAAATAGTGTAGTAGTTGATCTTATACACTTCATGTTAGATTCCATTAGGCATTGTTGATTATTGTTCTCTTGGGTAAGCTAAAGCATGTGATTATTGACAAAGTCCTATAAAAAAGGCTATGGTCTTTCAATTTTAGTTAGCATTGTGTTGGGTTGTTGTCAATTCCCTCTTGATCTTTTTTTATACTTCACATTTTTTGCTTGGATTTTCAAATTGCCTTGCTGATCAGCTCATTATCGTTCTTGCTTGGGAGAGATAGTTCAAAAAATTGGGTCTTAATATTTGATTTTAGATGGTAAATAGATGGATGGCCTTTGTGAGCGAAGTTCAACCAACTATGAAGATCAAGTGATTGTAATTGAGGTTATGAATCTACATCCCAATTCTTGAACTCCCTTTCCCAAGCAAGAATAGTTGATGAGGTACCATTAGCCAATATGGTAGGATGGAGAGCATACCTCATTTTCTATGTCCACACTTCAATTCATTCCCTACACAAGATATGACTAGATTTTATTTACTTACTATGTTCTATTGCCACTGTATTGCATCATCTCTGTCATTAATTTATAAGGCTTTACATTTTTTAATTTATTTATTATGTATCAATGTTGTGTCTTTATCACACTAACACATTTTCTTTTTCCTTGCAGACCATGCTCCAACAATAATACAGTGTTCCATACACTAATGTGTTACAAAAAAACCTTCCCAAATAATGTTAGTGACTGTAAAATTCAGTAATAATGTTTAAATAGACAATCATATCCTAATGTACTCTATATTGATTGTCATACACAGTATTCATTTCACCACTAATTATAGTGGTTGTGAATCTATATTCTTGCTCAAGGTTTGGTGATGGTCCATGAGGCTCCATGACTCGATATGGTAGGGTAGAGAGCAATCCTCATTGTGTTGACTTTAACTTTGTATTTTGTATGTACAAATTGCCATCTTACTGGCATGGGGTTCAGAAAAAAAATTATATGTTTAAGCTTATGGTTACAATGGACTAAAGTAGTTGACCTTATACACTTTATGTTACATTCCATTGAGCATTGTTTTTATAATGGGAAAAACGGGTTTTACAGGAACCCGAAACCACCAAGTTTACAACAAAAGAGAAAGGACTAAAAATTCCAATAGTAAAAACAGGCTGCACAAAAGGAAAAAACTAGAAAAAGTAGTAGCCACCCACAAAAGACTAAGAGGGTGAGACAAAAAACCAGTCAAAAAGCCAACAAAAAGACTAGCCACAACTAACCCAGAGTCTTCAAAATAGACTCGGTCTCAGCCTCTAGGTTTTGCATGTCCTGAACACCCATCTTGAAGATTTGAATCATTTGTGGCATAGGAGGAGCCTTCCTCTTCAAATTATCCCTAGTTCTCTTTGAAATACCAACATCCTCATCCTAGTTTTTATCATTGACCTCTTCTAGATCAACCACCAAAGACCCCTATTGAGCTTTGTCCAATTTTTCAGTCATGGCATTGATGATGATGGCATTGTGTCTTGCCATCCTATTTTTTAGCTCGGCTATAATTTCAACAGTATTTTTCATTTTTCCATTAAGCATTGTTGATTAGTCTCCCCGTACTTATACTCTATATCACACAAATTATTAACTTGTTTTTAACCAAAATTTGTCTATGACATTTTGTTGGTGGTTGTGAAAAGATCCTTTATTTGTATTGTTAACAATTGATGGAGTTGATTTGAAGACCATCAGTCAGGATCTTAAATTGTCAGCCACCCTAGGAGCCCTAAGACTGGGCTCAACACTGTGTGGAGGATCTTGTTATCCTGTTAGACAACCGTTCGTATTTTTCGCTTACTCACGTCTATGCTGGTTAGTCCGATGGAGCCTCCACCCTTTTGGGCTAAGGCTTGGATTAATCACTTGACTCCTAAAATCAATATTTTCTACTGGATAATGCTACATAATAAGATTCTCACTTTGGACAATCTTGGAAAAAGAGGAATTCAATTACCAAATAGGTGTTATATGTGCAGGAATGAAGCTGAGACTGTTAACCATCTTTTTCTTCATTGGGTTCCTTTGTTCTCGAATATCCTGGGGAAAAATTCTTTTGCTTCTTGATATGGTTTTAGTTTCCCACTCTCCGCTAAAGATTTCTTCTTGTAAATGGAAATCCTTCAAAAAAATCTTTGTGGAAAAGCTATGGTCTTTTGGTCTCACCTTTTAGGTCTTGAATATTTGAAGAAAGGAACAACAGAGTGTTTAGGAATAAAGAGATGTTGGAAGGGGACTTGCATGCTAAAATCATAAGGGCTATAAAGGAAAATTTATCTTTAATTCCAAGAAAAATGGTTGATAAAGCTAACTGGTCTCCTTTCAATATTGCTATGGCTGAAAAGTGGAGCTCAAAATTAGTTGTGTCAAATGTCCTCAAACCTGTTAATTGTGGGAGGGAGAATGCTAGTTGGTCTTTGCCACCTTTGGGTTGGGTGAAAGCCAATTTGGATGGTGCGGCTAAAGGAAACCCTGGGAAAGTTGTTAGTGGGTGTGTTTTAAGGGACAATTCGAGGGATTTTATTGCGGCTTTTGTTGTGGACATCGGCACCCAAACTAATTATGTTGCAGAAGCTATAGGGGCTTATCATGCGGTTACCTTAGCTTTTAAGATGAACACAAAATGTCTTTGGTTGGAGGGTGATTCAATGCATATAATAAATTGCATTTTTGGGCTTACCCCTCCCTCGTGGACCATCAAAAAGTGGATCAAAGATACAAAAATCTTATTAAGTAAATTCAATAAAGTGAAAGTGTCCCACACCTATAGAGAAGCCAATAAGGTGGCTAATTACTCCGCCAATGAAGGGGTTAAGAAGGGTGGGGAAAACACATGGAGGAAGAATGACTACCTCCATCCTGAGGTGAAAGCGCTAATTTATTATGATTCAGTGCATGGAAGTGAAGTTTGTCTTAGTCATGATGAAGCGAATAAAGATTAGGTACATCGATTTCATTAGATTTGATGGGACTGACATCATTTTATTTTTCAAGAAGAGCCTTCAGCATGCTTTTTGGGTGTTTGATAAAATATGCCTAAACAGGACCCAGAACAACTGTAGAGTGTTGTTTAACAGAGCTTTGAAAATGGGGGGAGAAAGAAAACGTGTAGAGCCGAGCAGTTTTCAGGAGCATAGAAAGAATGCCAAAGCCTGGGAAATAATTGAAAAGGGAGGCTTAGTACCATATTTGGAAAAGCTCCATGGTACTGATGAGGGGATGCTAGACTATTTTGTCAAAAATTGGAAAAATGGTGAGATTGTGTTGTTTAAGCGTGAAATGTTAAGCTGGAATGAGAATTTAACGGTATAACCGGTTTTCTCGGCTGGAGGGCGTGAATGATCAGACCGGTTTTCTGCTTCTTTGATGAAGCGGTCATGAAATTTTAAAAAAGACAAAGTGAGAAGGTTGTTTGTTAAGGTTGCCATTAAAGCTTTGATGTGGAGTCCATCAAATCTATGTGGAGGAAAGTTTTAAGAGTTATTATGGAATATATCACGGTTGACGGACGCTTCACCAGAGTTTATGGTTACCACTTTTCCATTCTGAACCACTTCCGTCACAAGGTTTGTATCTCTTTGCCTTTTTACTTATTCTCTTCTTTGAAGAATTGCCTTGATGAAGTTGAAAGAAACCCTAGGAGGACTGCTATTATTCACCCTGGTCTTGTCAGGCTCATATTTGAGCATTATCAAAATTTACTTGCTTTGCCTAAAATTGTTGATCTCGGAGATTTGGATGATGAGGATACAGAAAGTAAAGTAGGAGAATGGACCCTGTGGGCCCCTCAGCTTGTGCCCCATTGGTCCCAATACCATTGCTTCATAATCATTGTCTCATTCTGAATGCCTCGTGTTGATTGCCATGCCCTAAGTTGCAGCCCTACATGATTGCCCCTAGCTCCAGCCTTTGCCCCTCACACTGCTCCCAATCCCTCCCACTGCCTCAGTCGGCCTCCACTTCAGTTTGGTCTCGGTTTTAAAGGTACCTCTGTTACTAAACTTGTTTTGTATTCTCAATTGAAATTCCCTCTCTCATTAAGCCTTAAGGGTCGAAGGGTCGGTCCCACTTCTACATTAGGATCGTGGAATGCCCCTACGATTCCCCAATCACATAAAATGACTCCACCCCATTGGCCTAAGTCTGAGGACATTGTGAGTGTGGCAAAAGCATGCATGCATTCTTTCATTGTTCTCATGGAATCTTGTATGGAGTTCAAGTGATTTGAAAGGCCATAATATAGATTTAAGCAACAGGGTCATGGATTTGGAACAAAAGATTAGCTGGAGCTGTAAAGAGAATGAAGGACAAGAAACCCCCTTACCAAGGAAAAGACCGCATTCGTAGGAGGAAAGATTGACTAGGATTTAGTGCAATATGTCCAAGATAGGCCAAGATATAAGGGCCACTGTGGTGAAAAATCATAAAATTGCTAGGCATAACACCATTATCATCAATGCTATGGTGGAAAAGCTCAAAAAAACCAAAAGGGTTTGTTGGTTGAGGATTTGGATGCGGACAGAGGTGGCTGCAAATCTGTTGGTGAAGGGATTTCGACTCTCACCTGGGCTAACTCTAAGAGGAAGACCCCAACTTCATCACATATGGCTCAAATCCTCAAGCAGGGGTTATAGGATATGAAGGATGTTGAAAAGGAGGCTGAGGAGTTGTTGAACACCTTGGAGTAGTTCGGCAGTGTTTAGTTCTGGTTTTTTGGGCAGTCCTTTTTTCGAACCCTGTTGTCTCTTTGTGCTGTCATTTCCTTTTTGGGATAGCCATCTGCTTGTTTGGACTTATTTTATATCTTTTGTTGTTTGAACTCTGCGATTTCAGGTCCTTGTAAAACCTGCTTTTTCCTTTTCAAAAACAATTGATGGAGTTGCAAAATCATGGGGTCTCATGTAATCATGAATACAACTAATACTATGCCACAATTATTACTTCCCATCTAAATGCAAATTACTAATGTCATTAATTATTTAGACATTCAATGTTATCCATAATAATATTCTATTTTAATTAGCTAATGAATCTTAATGATATTGATATAATTTAGATTGATACAATAGCTAAATTATGGGGTGGGCTAATATAATGATGCAGTTGTCAAATTATGGGGTGTTCATAGATAATTATGAATTTAATTAGTACTATGCTAGATTTATTATTTCCCATCTAAATACAAATTAATAATCTCATCAATTATTTAGACATTCAACCTTATCCATAATATTATATTTTGATTGACTAATAAAACCTAATGATATTAATATTACTTTTAAATTTTTAAGTATAGTTTATGTAGCGTTCTTTGTTAGTTGCTCACTAAATTATGCGGTGCGGTTATATAATGATGAATTCATCTAATTTAATGTAAACATTATTATTTTGCAACTAGTTGCATGTTAGTAATGTCAACAATTTAGACATTGAATCCTATGCACAATAATATTATATTTTGATTAACTAATAAAACTTAATGATATTTGTATTACTTAATGAAATCATTTCAAAAATAATTATAGCATTTCTCTTTAATAAAGAACTTAACCACATAATATTATTATTTGTGCCACCAAACCAATTACCAATAAAGGTGATCTTATCACCAAATTACTAATTGAACGTTAATACAATTGTTCATCAACCAACCCTCTATATGTGTTTATATGTATAATCTACAAATATATTTCTTCACCAACTATTGCTTGCACATTGTAACCGTTATATACATATCCTTCTTACAGCCCATTAGGGTTAACACCCTCCTTTACTCCCCATTATAGTTCAAACCGTAAGGGAAAAAAGGGATACAATATTGTTCCCACTCAATCACTTTCATTATTGTGCATAATATATTTAGCAAACCATTGTATTGTTTGCTAGATTGCCTAATGTCTAACTATATTCTCTGCATCTGCATATAGCTACTGTGCCCACTCATGCCATTCACATTCGAATATTTCCCCACACACAGTGTCTGTATATCACTCCCCTTTCATGTCGTGTGTCGCCTATCGACTCATTATTGCATGTTACTACATGGAACTGCTAGTTATCATAATTATAAAATGATGATGCAATGTTGTAAGTACAACACAAATTAACAATCTCATATTCATATTAATTCATTTTTTATTTTTTTTAAATAAGAGGCTTGGAGGCCTATATATTATATATTATATAATAAAGTATAACATCTGTATCTCTAGAAATTAGGCAAAATGCCAGAAGAGTTTGCAATTTTTTACTGTTTTAACATAAAACCTTCTAGTAGCTATAGAGATACAAAATAACCAAAAAAAACTTGCAGATGCCAACATGCATTCCCTTAGATTTGTTACTGCAAAAAACAAAACCGTCCTTTCATATAACAGCTGTGAGCGACGAGACTGAAAGCCTTCTTCTGGGTGAAAACTGAACTGAGGAAACTAATTGTTACTCTTCCATACAATCACCAACCAAGTTGAAAATTGGGATTAAGCAAAAAAAACACATTTAGAAAAGATATACACACTCCATCAATCGCCATTAGTGACAGAAGAGACATAGCTATTGGTCATTTCGTAGAAGTTTGAACTTGTGTGAGAAACCCCTGATGTGAAGTTCTATTATATCGATAATAAATAATGACATACATAGAATGCAACGTATTAAAAAAGTCATTTTCGGCAGCTTTGCGTTCCTTTCAACCATATCACAAAGCGGTCGAAACAGTGCGGAATCTCTAATTAGTCGGCACATCCTGCTTACAAATAAAATGTCGGTTGTTGTTAGCTTGATATGGCCGCTGACGAATCGCTCAATCATCCGGCAAAAGTGTATTCCTGGCGTTTTGTGCAAGCGGGACCATTGCTCACATGCTCGGCATCAATTGCAGGCGGCGACAACGGCTGTTCTTAGCTTGATATGGCCGCTCATCTGGTAAAGTGTATTCCTGGCATTTTGTGCAAGCGGGACCATTGCTCACACGCTCAGCATCAATTGCAGGCGGCGACAACGGTTGTTCTTAGCTTGATATGGCCGCTCATCCGATAAACTGTATTCCTGGCATTTTGTGAAAGCGGGACCATTGCTCGCATGCTCGGCATCAATTGCAGGCGGCGACAACGATTGTGTATAATGTGTAGAACCATTCCTCATACTTATGTCCGTCAATACGCAGATGGGATATATAATAAAACGCTCCAGTTTAACTTTAGGAATCTCAACCCTGGCCGTATGTTATCCTTGACGTGTAAAGATCAGATAATACTTTGATTTGTCAAGGAAAAGTGAATTCCCCTTCTATCCAATGTTGCAACTCATAAATGTGCAGGTTTTCCCCATAGTAGAGCATACTAAATTTTAGAGGTAGCTGAGAATTTCCACTAAATTTCTGTTTAGTTGTTATGATGAAATTTTACCGTTCATTGAAATAATGTAAATAAATTTTTTATTAATAATTATATGTGATATTTAAATCATTGAAATGTGTTGGTTCGAGGTTGATGATGTTCAAATATTAATTTTTTTTGTTAATAAAATGATTTTAGTGTATTTTTTCTTTTTTATAAATAATTATATTCTTATAAAAAAGTAGTTTTTGAAGTTATATTTGAAAGGCTTTATAAAAGTTGTATTGTGTATTCCAAAATGAGCTCTAAATAATAATATGATTTTCTATTTAAAAGTATGCAAATGTATATGTTATTTAATTGTTCTTTGATTAACATGTTTTTTATAACACAATCATTAATGCCTCAAAAGATAGATCATATACAACTTGACTTCGAAATGCTTTTATAATATTCAATAATTTACTTGATTTTTAGACTATGAGAAAAATATCTCTATGAGAACTAATGAGACTCTAAATGATAAATAAATATTAATAAAATTTAACTTCCAATCTATAGACATAGATTTAAGAAGCTAAAATAAATGACTCACCTAATTGATCAATTTAGCTTTAATTTATTACATAATTACTAAGATATAATTAAAAATTAAGTTGACTAAAACATAACATTACACATATGCATTGAAGATGGAGAAGAATGAAATCCCCAATAAAAAGCACAAATCCCTAGTCTAATTGTAGCATCACAAATTGTGCACCCTAATGACAAACACACATTTTGACACTTTATTTGGTGCTTTCATTGGTGTCCACTTCCTTCGTTCATGATTAAGAGCATTTCCTAGAATTGAATTTAACTTCCATCTCAAGACAATTTGATAATACTATCATAAAATCACCTTTTCATGACATTATACCTTTAAAACACCAAGAAATACTCAAAATTCTGGCAAGTCCTAAGTAAGGGGACCTTGAGCTAACGACCCACATTTCGATGAGTGATAAACACCTAAATAGGGGCATTGGATAGCCTAGTCTTGGTGCTTTTCCTGAAAAAGAAGGGAATAAGTTATGTTTGGACAATCAACACTTAAGTTAATTACTATGATTCCCTATTTAAAAAATAAGCTTTATTGTAAAGATACACAATGACAATTATAGTGAAGCTTTGTCAAAATTGACATCATATTTTACCACAATATAGGCGATTTTTATAGATTTATGAAGTTTTATCACAATGATTTAAGCCTTAAGCAATTTTAAGAACAATTTAGAACATAGGGTTTGTGGATTGCATTGACAACCAACAAGAAAATTAGAAAATTATTTCAGTTGGTTCCCATCTTCAAACTTTGATCACCTTACTATCCTAACTGAGGTATTTTTATTTGAGCCTTTCGTTTGAGTATTTGACTTTCTGTTGGGTTGCATCTTACATTTCCTTAATTGTGTCAGATAGAACTCCACTCTAATGTACTTGAGTAGGGTTTTATCAATTACTTTATATGTCATTCATTTACACAATCTTAGACACATTTAAGGTTCATAGCACACACAGTTTTATCTAGTATCAAATTGACTATTTTTTGATTTATAGAATAAAAAATGCAGGTTTGACAAAGGAAAAATCTTAGATAGCCACTCATATCCTCTCCTTTCTAATGTTTTGTATGTTTAAGTGCAAAGAAAATAGATTTCATAATGTAAGTGTGTAATTCAGACTTGTAGCTTGAAAATCCTAATTCAAAGTATTCAAAGTCCTAGGACTACATGTTTAGTGCCCCTATCTGACTATTTCAAGCACTTTTTTCTATCATGTTGGTGTGAATTCACCTCCCAAGAGCACAATATGCAAAATAAACCTTCACAAATACAAGAGAAGAAAAGCTCCTTCACCAATGAGTAAATAATAGTTGAGATGAAGAATAATGTACATTTTCCTTGCTTATAAAGCCAAGGGGAAAGTCGATAAAAATGTAACTGAAATCAACTACTAATTAATTAAATGCACTAATAACCTATAATGCATTATGCCTAAGTAAAATTAAATAGGTAAATATCCTATTTAATCTAACACCCACCTTAAGTGCTACCTAGGGTTATTATTATGTAATATGAAATGCAAAATGGAATGCAATTTCTCACAAATGGAGAAATGGAGAAAAATCCTGTGAGAGAAAACTCCTCCCCAAAAGAGAGAAAAGAGAAACAAGATGAATGGATGGATGAATCAATAACACCTCCCAAGGACTACATAGATCATGTATATACAATCAATGATCCTTCGATAGGAAGGATAGAAGGAGACTACATAATGCCCCATAATGAATAATGTCTTGCATAAATGGCAAGTGCTTGAAGGAAAAAAATAGTCTAATTCCTACAAATAATATTTCTCCCTTTGGGAAGAAGACAAACCAAGTACAAATGCAAGAATGATTCCCATTCTGGATAGGAATTAACAAGCGAAATCCAAATGTAGGATGATAATGTATCTAAAATCTGCTCATGTGTCACCAAGACCTTGAAGGATGATGACATAAACCAATCAGAAACATGCCCAATAAAAATAGAAAGTGACAAACACGGTAGCACTAAAAACTAATTTTGAATGTTCTCCAAAGATAGAGATAGAGTGACAATAGTTTTACCATAGCTATCATCAAATAGAAAAATTAATCCTTCAAATGTGTCTTCCAAATCTGAAATATGAGATTCTACGAATAATGAACCACTATCTTGAAAATAGGAATCTGAATAAGGGAGACAAAGATAATCATGTTGCTCACGAATTATGGAAGTACTTAATGAAAGTTGATCAACTATCTAT
Source organism: Sequoia sempervirens (assembly GCA_007258455.2). Lineage (NCBI taxonomy): Eukaryota > Viridiplantae > Streptophyta > Pinopsida > Cupressales > Cupressaceae > Sequoia > Sequoia sempervirens. Next base: position 42,649,952 of record VDFB02358134.1, read on the forward strand.
GTCAAAGAATCAAGAATTTCTATAGCAACTATTACCTCATCTAAAGTCTCAAGAACCTCCAAAGGATCACAAGCAAGGTTTATCTTCTATAAAGAATAACAAGGAACATTGGTATTGGAAAGAGGATCATCAAGAAATGTTAGAGTATCATGATCTCCATATGATTCTCAAATGTAAGTTCAAAGAGCACAAGGGCACTCAAAATGAATAAGTGATTCAAAAAGGTCATCATTTATATGCTAAAAAATAACTCTAAAGATTTTATCCGTATATCCTCTCTGAATAATATAACCACTACATGTGTGTAGAATATGAAATTTATTATATAAATATTACAATAGATTAAGCTCACAAAGATGAGTGAGAATAAAATCACTCCATTGCCTAAATTTCCCTTTCTCCAAAGAAACCATTATAACTAAAAATTCTTCAAAAAATTCAAATATATTTATAAAACCTCCAAACAATAATTATAAGGTTAAGAAACCTAATTTGGTGCAATAATTTGTGGGGACCCATTGCTTGATCTCCATGCCAGCACCAAAAAAACTCCATCAAGCCTAGAGAGCACAATCACAAGTCAATAACATACAAACTACCAATCACCGTGTGCGAGAGATTTTTCACAACCACATGAGATTTTGGTCACTCTAATGAGGGGAGTAAGATGCTATATGAATAGAAAGAAACTGCATCACACCACTAATATGGGATAAATTTTTTGCAACCAAGTTAAAAAAATAGTGAAATTTTTCATGCCAAGAAAGAAGGAAACTCTAAGATCTTCACCAAGCAAATAAATTTCACCCAAAAATTCCTTCCAAGGAAGAAATCATGCGGGCCTTTCAAACAATAGCCACCTCACCAAGTTTTGCAAAATCATTGGAACAAACAAGGAGAAAATATGGGTAGAGGAAAAATAATGGTTATAGGCATGCACTTGTAAACTAGTTCATTGCTCCAAGTTGGAGATCATGTACTTACTTGAGTGCTTGCAAAAAAAAAAATTCTCTAGCTTCCCTCACATAAAAGACATGGCCCTTCACAACTACATCGAGAGGATTGAATCACAACATAAACAAGTGTAT
>VDFB02358134.1:42651139-42795954 GCA_007258455.2 Sequoia sempervirens
AGGGAAAAAAGGGATACAATATTGTTCCCACTCAATCACTTTCATTATTGCGTATAATATATTTAGCAAACCATTGTATTGTTTGCTAGATTGCCTAATGTCTAACTATATTCTCTGCATCTGCATATAGCTACGGTGCCCACTCATGCCATTCACATTCGAATATTTCCCCACATACAGTGTATGTATATCACTCCCCTTTCATGTCGTGTGCCGCCTATCGGCTCATTATTGCATGTTACTACATGGAACTGTTAGTTATCATAATTATAAAATGATGATGCAATGTTGTAAGTACAACACAAATTAACAATCTCATATTCATATTAATTCATTTTTTATTTTTTTTAAATAAGAGGCTTGGAGGCCTATGTATTATATATTATATAATAAAGTATAACATCTGTATCTCTAGAAATTACGCAAAATGCCAGAAGAGTTTGCAATTTTTTACTGTTTTAACATAAAACCTTCTAGTAGCTATAGAGATACAAAATAACCAAAAAAAACTTGCAGTTGCCAACATGCATTCCCTTAGATTTGTTACTGCAAAAAACAAAACCGTCCTTTCATATAACAGCTGTGAGCGACGAGACTGAAAGCCTTCTTCTGGGTGAAAACTGAACTGAGGAAACTAATTGTTACTCTTCCATACAATCACCAACCAAGTTGAAAATTGGGATTAAGCAAAAAACAACACATTTAGAAAAGATATACACACTCCATCAATCGCCATTAGTGACAGAAGAGACATAGCTATTGGTCATTTCGTAGAAGTTTGAACTTGTGTGAGAAACCCCTGATGTGAACTTCTATTATATCGATAATAAATAATGACATACATAGAATGCAACGTATTAAAAAAGTCATTTTCGGCAGCTTTGCGTTCCTTTCAATCATATCACAAAGCGGTCGAAACAATGCGGAATCTCTAATTAGTCGGCACATCCTGCTTACAAATAAAATGTCGGTTGTTGTTAGCTTGATATGGCCGCTCATCTGGTAAAGTGTATTCCTGGCATTTTGTGCAAGCGGGACCATTGCTCACATGCTCAGCATCAATTGCAGGCGGCGACAACGGTTGTTCTTAGCTTGATATGGCCGCTCATCCGATAAAGTGTATTCCTGGCATTTTGTGAAAGCGGGACCATTGCTCGCATGCTCGGCATCAACTGCAGGCGGCGACAACGATTGTGTATAATGTGTAGAAGCATTCCTCATACTTATGTCCGTCAGTACGCAGATGGGATATATAATAAAACGCTCCAGTTTAACTTTAGGAATCTCAACCCTGGCCGTATGTTATCCTTGACGTGTAAATATCAGATAATACTTTGATTTGTCAAGTAAAAGTGAATTCCCCTTCTATCCAATGTTGCAACTCATAAATGTGCAGGTTTTCCCCATAGTAGAGCATACTAAATTTTAGAGGTAGCTGAGAATTTCCACTAAATTTCTGTTTAGTTGTTATGATGAAATTTTACCGTTCATTGAAATGATGTAAACAAATTTTTTATTAATAATTATATGTGATATTTAAATAATTGAAATGTGTTGGTTCGAGGTTGATGATGTTCAAATATTAAATTTTTTTGTTAATAAAATGATTTTAGTGTATTTTTTCATTTTTATAAATAATTATATTCTTATAAAAAAGTAGTTTTTGAAGTTATATTTGAAAGGCTTTATAAAAGTTGTATTGTGTATTCCAAAATGAGCTCTAAATAATAATATGATTTTCTATTTAAAAGTATGCAAATGTATATGTTATTTAATTGTTCTTTGATTAACTTGTTTTTTATAACACAATCATTAATGCCTCAAAAGATAGATCACATACAACTTGACTTCGAAGTGCTTTTATAATATTCAATAATTTACTTGATTTTTAGACTATGAGAAAAATATCTCTATGAGAACTAATGAGACTCTAAATGATAAATAAATATTAATAAAATTTAACTTCCAATCTTTAGACATAGATTTAAGAAGCTAAAATAAATGACTCACCTAATTGATCAATTTAGCTTTAATTTATTACATAATTACTAAGATATAATTAAAAATTAAGTTGACTAAAACATAACATTACACATATGCATTGAAAATGGAGAAGAATGAAATCCCCAATAAAAAGCACAAATCCCTAGTCTAATTGTAGCATCACAAATTGTGCACCCTAATGACAAACACACAATTTGACACTTTATTTGGTGCTTTCATTGGTGTCCACTTCTGTCGTTCATGATTAAGAGCATTTCCTAGAATTGAATTTAACTTCCATCTCAAGACAATTTGATAATACTACCGTAAAATCACCTTTTCATGACATTATACCTTTAGAACACCAAGAAATACTCAAAATTATGTCAAGTCCTAAGTAAGGGGACCTTGAGCTAACGACCCACATTTCGATGAGTGATAAACACCTAAATAGGGGCATTGGATAGCCTAGTCTTGGTGCTTTTCCTGAAAAATAAGGGAATAAGTTATGTTTGGACAATCAACACTTAAGTTAATTACTATGATTCCCTATTTAAAAAATAAGCTTTATTGTAAAGATACACAATGACAATTATAGTGAAGCTTTGTCAAAATTGACATCATATTTTACCACAATATAGGCGATTTTTATAGATTTATGAAGTTTTATCACAATGATTTAAGCTTTAAGCAATTTTAAGAACAATTTAGAACATAGGGTTTGTGGATTGCATTGACAACCAACAAGCAAATTAGAAAATTATTTCAGTTGGTTCCCATCTTCAAACTTTGATCACCTTACTATCCTAACTAAGGTATTTTTATTTGAGCCTTTCGTTTGAGTATTTGACTTTCTGTTGGGTTGCATCTTACATTTCCTTAATTGTGTCAGATAGAACTCCACTCTAATGTACTTGAGTAGGGTTTTATCAATTACTTTATATGTCATTCATTTACACAACCTTAGACACATTTAAGGTTCATAGCGCACACAGTTTTATCTAGTATCAAATTGACTATTTTTCAATTTATAGATTAAAAAATGCAGGTTTGACAAAGGAAAAATCTTAGATAGCCACCCATATCCTCTCCTTTCTAATGTTTTGTATGTTTAAGTGCAAAGAAAATAGATTTCATAATGTAAGTGTGTAATTCAGACTTGTAGCTTGAAAATCCTAATTCAAAGTATTCAAAGTCCTAGGACTACATGTTTAGTGCCCCTATCTGACTATTTCAAGCACTTTTTTCTATCATGTTGGTGTGAATTCACCCTCCAAGAGCACAATATGAAAAATAAACCTTCACAAATACAAGAGAAGAAAAGCTCCTTCACCAATGAGTAAATAATAGTTGAGATGAAGAATAATGTACATTTTCCTTGCTTATAAAGCCAAGGGGAAAGTCGATAAAAATGTAACTGAAATCAACTACTAATTAATTAAATGCACTAATAACCTATAATGCATTATGCCTAAGTAAAATTAAATAGGTAAATATCCTATTTAATCTAACACCCACCTTAAGTGCTACCTAGGGTTATTATTATGTAATATGAAATGCAAAATGGAATGCAATTTCTCACAAATGGAGAAATGGAGAAAAATCCTGTGAGAGAAAACTCCTCCCCAAAAGAGAGAAAAGAGAAACAAGATGAATGGATGGATGAATCAATAACACCTCCCAAGGACTACATAGATCATGTATATACAATCAATGATCCTTCGATAGGAAGGATAGAAGGAGACTACATAATGCCCCATAATGAATAATGTCTTGCATAAATGGCAAGTGCTTGAAGGAAAAAAATAGTCTAATTCCTACAAATAATATTTCTCCCTTTGGGAAGAAGACAAACCAAGTACAAATGCAAGAATGATTCCCATTCTGGATAGGAATTAACAAGCGAAATCCAAATGTAGGATGATAATGTATCTAAAATCTGCTCATGTGTCACCAAGACCTTGAAGGATGATGACATAAACCAATCAGAAACATGCCCAATAAAAATAGAAAGTGACAAACACGGTAGCACTAAAAACTAATTTTGAATGTTCTCCAAAGATAGAGATAGAGTGACAATAGTTTTACCATAGCTATCATCAAATAGAAAAATTAATCCTTCAAATGTGTCTTCCAAATCTGAAATATGAGATTCTACGAATAATGAACCACTATCTTGAAAATAGGAATCTGAATAAGGGAGACAAAGATAATCATGTTGCTCACGAATTATGGAAGTACTTAATGAAAGTTGATCAACTATCTATGTCAAAGAATCAAGAATTTCTATAGCAACTATTACCTCATCTAAAGTCTCAAGAACCTCCAAAGGATCACAAGCAAGGTTTATCTTCTATAAAGAATAACAAGGAACATTGGTATTGGAAAGAGGATCATCAAGAAATGTTAGAGTATCATGATCTCCATATGATTCTCAAATGTAAGTTCAAAGAGCACAAGGGCACTCAAAATGAATAAGTGATTCAAAAAGGTCATCATTTATATGCTAAAAAATAACTCTAAAGATTTTATCCGTATATCCTCTCTGAATAATATAACCACTACATGTGTGTAGAATATGAAATTTATTATATAAATATTACAATAGATTAAGCTCACAAAGATGAGTGAGAATAAAATCACTCCATTGCCTAAATTTCCCTTTCTCCAAAGAAACCATTATAACTAAAAATTCTTCAAAAAATTCAAATATATTTATAAAACCTCCAAACAATAATTATAAGGTTAAGAAACCTAATTTGGTGCAATAATTTGTGGGGACCCATTGCTTGATCTCCATGCCAGCACCAAAAAAACTCCATCAAGCCTAGAGAGCACAATCACAAGTCAATAACATACAAACTACCAATCACCGTGTGCGAGAGATTTTTCACAACCACATGAGATTTTGGTCACTCTAATGAGGGGAGTAAGATGCTATATGAATAGAAAGAAACTGCATCACACCACTAATATGGGATAAATTTTTTGCAACCAAGTTAAAAAAATAGTGAAATTTTTCATGCCAAGAAAGAAGGAAACTCTAAGATCTTCACCAAGCAAATAAATTTCACCCAAAAATTCCTTCCAAGGAAGAAATCATGCGGGCCTTTCAAACAATAGCCACCTCACCAAGTTTTGCAAAATCATTGGAACAAACAAGGAGAAAATATGGGTAGAGGAAAAATAATGGTTATAGGCATGCACTTGTAAACTAGTTCATTGCTCCAAGTTGGAGATCATGTACTTACTTGAGTGCTTGCAAAAAAAAAAATTCTCTAGCTTCCCTCACATAAAAGACATGGCCCTTCACAACTACATCGAGAGGATTGAATCACAACATAAACAAGTGTATTCACAACAACCCGAGGTAATAGGTAAGTTTCTTGCAAATGAGACAATTCACACCTCAGAGCACAAATATATGCCCTACAAATGAGAAAAATCACACCCTCCAATACTGCATAGGTCTCTCAACAATGTGTCATTCCAAAGTCAGATTCAAAATCCTTTCAAACTAAAAATAACACCTCCCTTCAACAGGAAAAAAATTGTGCTTCTCCAAATGAACTAGATATCTCACAAATATTGAAGAAGAAAAATAATATTAGAAGAAATGACAACTTTAAAATTTAACAAATTTCAAATTCCAAATAACCTCCACTAAATAAATGATCTTATACTCTGATGAAAACTCTCAGTGGAAAGAGTTGTAGATAATCGGCTCTAACACCATGTTGGTGTGAATTCACCTCTCAGGAGAACAATCTACAAAATAAACCTTCACAAATATGAGATAAGCAAAGCTATTTTACCAATGAGTGAATAATAATTTAGATGAAGAATAATGTACATTGGCCTTGCTTATAAAGGCAAGGGGTAATCGAGTAAAAATCTAACAACAACTACCAATTAATTAAATGTATTAATAAACTATAATTCATAATGCCTAAGTAAACTTAACTAGTTAAGTATTCTATTTAATCTAACATATCATAGGTGCCACTCTATTTACTCTTTTGAGATATGAAATAGTTTCATCAATTTTTATTTTCATTTGTATAAATTATTTCAATTTTTTAGACTAGATTTCTATATTAATTAGATCACATTCAATCAATCTATCCTCTTTGCAACAAAATTAACAGAACCTAGGCATATTAGATCTCATTTTAGTTAGCTATCCAATCTTCATTCCTTTATTGGTAAATATGTTCCACTATTAAGAAAAAAATGATTGATCTAGTTTAATCTATTAGTTAGATCTAAGATCTTCTTTTATGCTTAACATTTTTGTGAACCCAACATATCTTGCATTTGCAATATCGTGTAATTTTAATTACATAATCTCAAATTTGAGTTATTTTTTAAGGCATTGGATCAAAATATGTCATTTACATTTACAAATATTCTATATTTACATTGGAAAAATAAATCATTTAAATTCATTATTCTTTGCAAATATAACAAACTTAAAACATTATTTTACCATTTTAGTAATATATTAGATTGGTTATCATTTTTTTTCATAGTATTTCTTCTAGGAAAGTTCATTTGTCAAGTGGATTGAGTCTATTAGCTCTTTGGAATACTTTAAAACACTAATTCATGTATTTATATAGTTGATATAGTCAAATGAAGAAATATTATTTTTTCTTAGTTTTGTGAGATTTCAGATATGAGTTTTCTTAGTTGGAGATCTACAAATATTACTTCACCTATTCATACTTTTCAACCTTAAAATTTTCACTTCTTGAATAGAGCACCCAATGCCCTTGTCCTATCAGTTTTGGACTAGATTTTAGTATCAAGTTTCCCTTTTTACCTTCTATTGATATCTTCACTCTTTCTCTAGTAATTTGTTATGTAACAATTACATTTAGTCATATTTGATCATTTTACTCTAGAAAATAAAACATAAGAAAAAACTCATTTTAATATTTCTTTTTATCTGGAACATCTTGGGAAAATTAAAATAATCCAAACATCTTGTATCTCTTTCTACAAAATTTTCATGTATATGATGAGCCTTTTAGTAGCGATAATTTTGATATGCTAAATAAATCCCTTCATGAATTCATGTCAACAAAATCATCATCTAAGACTCCTAAAAACTATATATATCATAAATTAATTTGGAATAGACTCATCAAAAGAAAATTATTTTATCCATGCTCATTTTGATTTTCCTGAAACAAACACTAAACCTATTCTCATTATTGGAGGTGTTTCAAACCAGGCCAAATATTGATCACATCCTAGAAAATTTTCAAAATAACTTAGTCAAAATAATTATATACACCAAAATGTGTCATAGAAATCACATTATTATGTAGTTTCTCACACACACAATACTCAAAATAATAAACAGGTTAAACAAACACTAGTTTTTCCCACTTCAATTCCCTTCCCCCAACCTATTCTTCCTCCTACACATCATCATCCTCAACATAGTGGTAAATAATATGATTTTGTTGACCAAATTTGTACTACTCTAGATAATATCTCTATTTAAAAGTTGATAAATAATTCTCCTACATACCATGGGCTTCTCTAAGAGGGCTTACAAAATATTTTTGTACAACAATCTATCAAACCTTGTTTTGAATGTATGTATAAAGGAAAGTAGATATTATATTTCATCAATGTAAGTTAAAATTTATTTTGAGATTAAAAATAACATGATGCTATCATTATTTTTGTCATGATTATCCAAAATAGAACTAAGTATATTCTAATTAATAATGGATTAAGTCTCAATGTTTGTAGCATTGTTAAATTGGATAGTATGAGTGTATATATATCTCATTAAACTTAAAACTCTCTTTATTCATGGATTTGATAATTTTTCAAAGAAATCATTACAATCAATAAAATTACTATTTAAGGTAGGACCAATGACTTTGAATTTTTTTAGTTTCCAATGGTGGGTTCACAAGTTCATTTGTCTAGTATTTTGCCCTTGTGGAATATATTGATAGGATATTTCCTTCATTCTACTATAACAAATGAACTACTGAATAAATATGAATAAATATGTGAACAATGTAGAGAAACTATAGGACACAATAGACATACTATAGAGAGCCATTCCTCACCTACCCCAGGATGCTTCACTTTCCCTACCCCAATAACTCAAATAGTTTGTGGACACCTTACAAGGAGATTTATCCTCTACCAAGGATAACATAAGGAAATAATCCCAACAAGGGGTGATAAATAAGGAAAAAAAGGAATACATCAAGAAGTGTGCTATCACAAAAAAAAAATAGGAGGGAAAAATCAAGGGGCCAAGAAACACTATTACAAAATCAAGAGTGATTTACTAGTTTTACTTACAATAGCCTATAACAACAAAGAGTCTAAGGTACCAAATGGCCAAATTATAGAATTAGAAAACACATGTAGCACAAACCTTTAAACTTCTCCAAGACAAAAATGGAACAATAATGCCCCATTTTGAAACTCTCCATAACTAACTACAACAACACCACATTCAAAGGAAGCATATCAAAGAACATATGAACAAGATGACAGATACTATAAGAAATCATATAACACACCTATGAGGGATACAAGGGGAAGCACAAGAAACAAAAAAAACTATTTAAATCCTTGGTAGTCTTGCTGAGGCAGAGGCCACAATAATTTATATTAAAAGTCACATCTCCACACTATAGTAGGAAAAAGAATAGTGGGGAAGGTCATTAAATCACATTAGAGAAACATACAAGCATCTCATTTACAATTGAGCAACATGTATTGATGACAAGAAAACATTTTAAAAGGTTTGATGATGTTAGAAGGTCAAGGGTGAAAGTAGATATTATCATAGACTACCACAAATAGTCTGTAGAGAAAGGAGAATACATTCGATGCAGTTAGTAGTGATGTCCATTAGTGGGAAAGTATATATAATATAAATCACATGTGAAGAATGGAGAGATATGTTTGCAACTTGTTATAAGAGTAGAGACTAATACCTTCCTTTTGTATACAATTATAATATAATATAAGGAGATATATAAGAGTTTACCTATGCATATATTATGAATGATTGAATGGTTCTTTTGTTCTTAACATAGTAGGTGTTATCTGTTCATCTTAGTAGTTTACTACAAAGTCTTATTTATCTTATTGTATCCTCTAAGGTATATATGAAGATATGTCAATTATTGCTCCAAAATACTTGATTGATGCTTGATTGAATGATGCAAAGTGCTCAAATGATAATTGAATGCTTAGTGAATGAGGAGATTGTTTGAATGAATTAGGAGATGTCAAATGAGGAGAAAAACACTTATTTATACACACTTGTGCCTTACTAACTTGATGATACCTCATCATAGGCTGATGTAGGATAATTTTAAATAAAAAAATGGAAGAAAATTTAAAATATTTTGAATTTTGAGCCAAGAGGAACTCATTTTCCACACATGGCGAATGGGTACCACCTTGGACTTGAAATTGGGTTTCAGGAATTAAGTCACATTTAATGTTGTTTGTTAGGTTTACATTCAAAAATACACTGAATTATGCCTTATGAGTGCATAAAGGGGTCAAATAAACCATAAGAAAGGTGTAAATAGTGAAATTAAGCCTAGAAAAGCATGAAATCTCATTACAAGACTTTACAACACTTCAAAATTGGACTTGACAAGTGATGAAAAGGTCATTTTTAGGTGAATTATAATCAATAGAGTCTGTGTTACAACACTTCACAACACCACAAGATGCCATAATTTGAATTTTTATGACTTAATTTGAATGTTTAAGTCACATTACAATATTAAATCAAAGAAAAATGGACCAAGCATCATGAGAGAAAGACCTAAAAGACCATAAAAATGTCCAAGAGACATTTTTCTATGGTACACATACATACCCACAATAAGATTTATAAGTAAGTTGATTTTAAATATGTGATTAGTTGTTGAATTGGTCACCACAATTGCAACATGATTACATTACTCAAACTAGTACCATATTCTTGGAATGAAGTCAGACCTAATACCCACATAATTAGATAACAGTTTTTATACGTGATAACACACAAAGCCTTGAAAAACCTACATTATAGTACTCCCACTTAACATCTCCACAATTTACTTCTCATTGGCATCCTTATACATGACTTATTTCAAAAATATTGTTATATTCAAGAATTTACATCAATTCATTGAACTAATAATAAAGAATAGAGCAATACATCTATTGGAAACCAACAGAGACAAATTAGATAACCATTGATTATATCATTCATAGTATGTATAATTTGTACATAGGAGAGTGAATTGTAGAGACTTTATGGCATTTTGTTGTATTATTATGCCATAGAAAAATGACCCCTTATCATTTTCATGGTCTTTTAGATCTTGTTTCATGGTGTTGGAACTATGTTGCTCTAATTTTATGTTGTGACATGGCTTGAACATGCTTATTTAAGTACTAAAACTCAAAGAATGACGTCTTGGGGAGGTTTTTTGAAGTGTTGTAAGACATTTTTATATTCTTCTAGACTTTATTAATAACAATTCACCTAAAAATGACCTTTGTACACATCATCAAGTCCTATTTTGAAGTGTTGTAAAGTCTAGTAACAAGCTTTTATGCTTTTCTAGGCACATCTTCATTATTTATCCCTTTCTTATGCTTTATTTGACCCCTTTATGCTCTCATATGCTTAATTAAGTGTATTTTTTAGTGTTATTATGAAAAACAACATTACATACAACATATTTCCTGACACACGTATTTAGGTCCTAGGTGGGACCCATTCACCATGCGTGGCTAATGAGTCCCCCTTGGCCCCAAATTTAAAATATTTTAAATTTCCTTTGAGTATTTTATTCAAAATCACTTGATGTCAGCCTTTGATGAGGTATGAATGGGTTACTAAGGCACAATTGTGTATAAATAAGTAATTTTTTCCTCATTTCAACCCCCATTCATCAAGCTCACTTATTCACGTATTCACTCAACCATTCAAGAATTTTAGAACATTTTATCAAGCACTATTCAAGCACTATGAAGCAACCATTGGCATTACTTCAGACTTGCATCATGAAGGGTTTGGTAAGTTAATAGAAATTGCATGTTGTTAGTTTATCATCCCTTTGCATTTCATTATTTTATTAAAGGTTTGATTACCAAAGCGGGGTTTGACCAAGGCAAACCCCTATTCACTAACCTTCAACCATTTTTACCTTATTGCATGTTTGTTTGCAGACCTAGGTATGCAAATTTGACAATATTTTTTGTGTTGAATATTGGTTTACAAGTCAACTAGGTGCTACAAATCAACTAAAGTCTATTTCGAGCACAGAGAAGGTTTTATGTCCATTTTCTGCAGAATTGTCTTTGACATCCCGACAAACGGTAATTTCTAGATCTGGTGTTGCAAAGTTGTCTCCTTATATTTAATAAATTTGGGAGAGGATTGATTCACCACCTATGGTGAATGAGTCCCACCTTAGAACTGAAAATTTTCATTCTTTCAGATTTCAGATCCCGACAGACATTCCAACAAACATCCACAACATTCCAAATTTTTTATCAAGTCTCCAGGTGAACATAGATTCATCCCTTTTCTTTTTGTTTTGCATATTTCCTTCATTTAGTTCATTATTGCATTACACAATGTGTTTTCAAACTTAGCTTTAATTTCACTTTTGCACTCATTGTAATTCATTTAAATCAGTAAATTGCATTTAGTTAAGCTCATTTAGGTTAGAAAACATCTAACATAACATTATTTGAATGAACCATTGGTATTTTTCTCCTATCTTTCTCCTTTTAAGTGAAAAACCCTAGACATGCAAGAGTTGTCCATAGGAACCAAAAATATATGACTCATTTTGGTGAACCTAACTTTTGATTTTCATTTCCAATTTCCTTTACATATTTCATCCTAGTTTACATTTTCTATAACATTCAATTAGTACATTGTTTTGTTTTTTCATGTTAGGACATTTTATCTTGCATTAGTGAAAACCTCATTTAGATTTCATTTTTGCATTGCATCTTATTGAAAAAATTAAAAATATGCATTATACATGCTTGTTTGAATTATGTAGAACATCAAAATTATCTTAAAAATTTTGAAAAAAAAAAAAAAAAACATCATAGTAGGATTCATTCGCCACCTGGGGCGAATCAATCCCTCTACACTTGTTAAACAACATTTTTAGCATTTTTCTAGCATTTTCCTACATTTTTTTTTCTATAGTTAGATCTCAGTTACAGTTAGTAGCATTTCTATTATTTTCATTTCAAATTCTTAGATTTGTTTACCTTTGCATTCACCCCTCCTTTGTGGTACTTGCATGAGTTTTTGGTGTCCCATTTATAATACTTTAGTGAGAAGAAATTCTAGACTCATGGCTTCCCAGGATAGCACTTTCATTATGGACCTTGGGATCTCACAAGCTCCTACTCCTAGTATGGAAAATGGTGCATTAGGAATTCATCATACTACTTCTATACCTTCACCTTTCCATCTAATGAATGTTGACACAAAAAACAACTCTCTTCCTCAAGACAAGGTCATTAGTCTTCATGAAGAATTTGCAAATTTACAACAAGATTTGACACTTGAAAACATTTCCCAAACTGCCATACTTGCCATTGATAATCTTCATCATTTGATTGAAAGTGAGGATAGATTGCAAGTGATGAAGAAAATCACTGAAATTTACAATAAACAAGCCTCTTCTAAAAAATCATGTAAGCCAAGGAGGACTTGAATCTCCTCCCCCTTCAACCCTAGCATCCATACCAACTTACACCAATCCACAAGTCACTACAACTATGCAATAGGTTAGTTATGTGGCTCCTTCCTTTGCAATTCCACCTAGCATTCCTACTTCTCTTGTGTAATCACAAGTCGCTTCCACCACCTTCACACCCCTTAGTATTCCTTTCACTTCCCCTAGCATCCCTTACACCCCATCACCATTTTCTCTTCCATCTCAATCTGCATACCCCGACCCTATTCTGACACAACTCCTTACCACTGTTTCTTGCATGCAATACCAACTTTCTACCATTAGCAAAGGTCAATCTGTTCCACCTACTTATCATGTCTGTAGCAAGACCTTATCCTTAGAAATATTACGTATCTCAATGCCACAAGGGATAGAAATGCCTCGATTTGAGAAATACAGAGGTAAAGGAGACCCTATCTACCATGTCAATGCTTATAAAAATTTACGTAGGGAGTTTTTCCTTGATGAGAGACTTTTAGCCAAAACATTTTTGAGGACCTAAAAAGATACTACATTAGAGGGTATGTGTAGGATCCTCATGGAAAAAATAGGTCCTTAAGTGGCCAAAAATTTAGAAAAATCAAAGTTAGGCAACTTGATGTAAAAATTTGAATAAGCTATCTATATTATTTTAAAAATATGCAAAAATATAATCTGGAGTAAATTGAATGTAGTTTCTAAACTGCTAGGTTTATTTAAAGAAAGAAAAAATATATTTTGTGAAAATTTGAAATTTCAATGCAGTGGTACTTAAATTTCAGGGAAAAAATAAGTAGGTGTCTGTTTGACCACCCTAACCACAATAAAATGATAATATTTTTTTTATAATATTTTAGATATAAGTAGAGGACTCATGCCCTGATGTGATGCATATTTTTTTATAATTTTTTTCCAAGTAAATAATTAATATGAATTTTTTATTACAAATTTTTAAAAAATATAAATACTCATATGTCTAACCACCTTAACTTGGTCAAATCTTCATGAAATTTATTTTTTCTTTTTTTATTCATGTAGTATGAAAAGTATATAATGTGATACCATTTGAAAGCTATAGATGTTTTTCACTCAGCCTATGAATAAAGACTTTAGTCATAATTTGAATAGAAAATGAATAATAATTACTTATTTAATTCAAAGTGAAGCATAATTTATATCGATGGAAAGCTGAGAATCTTCTTAAAAAACCCTTTTCGTTTCATCAATTTTGGGTAAAAAAAGTCTTCAGCCACTTTTTGGCCCATCACGATCCTGCACATACCCTAGAGTGGTTTTCCAACTTGCCTAACCATTCCATCCACTCCTTCAATGAACTTGTGGATGCTTTCATAAGTAACTTTCAAGTTCACATGACACCTAAAAAGACAATGGCTAACCTCATGCGATGTAGAAAAAACATAGATGAAAAAGTCACGAATTTTATATCATGATACCAATCCTTGTATGAAAAAATAGATATCAAGATTCCTAATGCACATTTGCAAAAGATTTTTATCAAAAACTTGCATACAAATCTTCAGGATAAGCTAAATATGATGAAATTCCTTTCATTTATGCATTTATGCACAACCTTGTGTGAATACCATATTTGAGTTTCAAGTCGTGATTCAAAATCCACTTCTTACCGAGCTGAAAAACATAGCCACAACAATCAAAACCATAATAACAATAAAAAATTTCACAAACCAAATAGAGACTTCTTGCAATTTAATCCACCTCCTCAACCTCAACCTCAACTGCAACCAAACCAACAAATCCAAAATCAAGTAGCAGTTGTTAAGGGAGCGGTGTCTTATCATTATGGGGACCATAAGAGACAATTTAATCCCCTACCTGATACCCTTCATAATACACTGAACCAATTACTTCAACAATGCTTGCTCACTTTACCACCTGTTTGACTGCTTGATCCAAATCAAGCTTTACCATCCACCTTCAAACCTAATGCTTATTGTCATTTTCATCGCCATAATGGATATGTGACATTGATTATTGCAAGCATCTAAAACATTTAGCTCAAGACCTCATTGATTCAGGTCATCTATCCATTATGGGTGTTAATGTTCAAGGCAATAAATTTGTTGCACCCCCTAACTAGAATTTGTAAATTTTCACTAATCCCATGCCTAAACATACTACCTCATTTGTCAAGGCTAGTGAACCTTCAACCACTGATGTAATAACTATTGATAAAAACAATGAACAACATGATATACCTCCCTCTGTTATTATAGAAATTCCTATGGATGAACTCATAGCTATGATAGATGTTATCCCTCATAAGGGCCAAACCACTAAGTCTCTTCATATCACTTTTTTTTCTAAAGAAATACTACATAAACTTCTTGATGGTCCTCTTTACATAGTTGGTAGAATCTATAATAATCCCATTAATGGGATATTAATAGATCCCGCTTGTGGTGAGAATGTGTTCACAAAGGATTTTTTAGTATTACATGAGCTATATCAAGATGAATATAATAAACCCACTGCATGGATTAAGATACATACTGGTTTTGCATGCCCTATGATTGGATCGATCATGCTACCCTTATAAATAGGACCTAAAACTTTGGAGGTAACATTTTCAATTATTTGACAATCTAACCAATTCTATTTGCAACTAGGACACCCTTGGCTTCACTCAATGAAAGTGGTCCCATCAGTTGTTCACAACTATTTGAACTTTCCACATGGCAATGAAGTATTTAATATACACCATAGTGGATTTAATCCCCTATCCTCTAAAGGAAAATTTTCCTTAGAATCCTTTTTTCCTAAACCCATGGAACCTATAACACCTCGAAAGGACTTATCAAAATGTTAAAGCCAAAAAGATAGCAGAATTGTCTCTTCATAACTTGTCCTTGTCCACTTCCACACCTACTATCATAGCCGAAACCATGCTTCAACCTGAGTCCAACATTGAGAAAACCATACAACCTCTTGAACAACCACCCCTTGATACTTCCCCATCATCAATTAAACAACCAAGGGAAAATGAAAGAAAACCTATCATACCTCCTCACATCAAAGAAGTGTATGAAGAAAAAGAGAGAGTGGTTGATCCATCTTCATTAGTTTTTTTGTTCTTCCCCCTTTGGAAGTACAAGAACCTATGATGACTCAATCAACTCTTACAACTCAACAACTATAAGAAAAATTTAAAAGAAACCATGGTGCTAGGGAACGTAGACATCATCATCGTCTCCTTGCTCGTTAGTTTGACATGGCAGAAAATAATGACAATCCAGAGCTTCCTTTGAAAGAAGCAATAGATGACCAACCTCCTTCTCCTAACCCAGCACAAGATAGTCTGGTACAACCTTCAAAACCACCTAAACCAATCCAACAACTGTAACTTTTGATACATCCATCCTTGGAAATCATCCTTCATCCTCCTATTGTCATGAATCTTGATGATGATGGTAATACAAATATTTCCAAAATTGATGAATAAATACACAATAATATAAATTATTTATTTTCATCTACAATGAGCTTAATTCATACATCCCCTCCACGAAGTGAAGAACCTGGTACCACTCTTGATTCGACACTTGTAATTCTTCCTTTGGATATTTAGCCTCCCTCACATTAAACTTAACATGATTGGGAGGCGGATGACTTGTTAGATGGTTGACTAGCATTTTCCTAATTAGCCTTTTTCTTTTATCTTTTTCTTCTTTTTCTCATTTTTTTTTGTGTTCTCATTTTGGGGATGATGCAAAGCATAGAGATGCCCTATGTCTCTTCTATGTTTACCCAAGAGGTCCTTGTCGTTTTCATTTTTGTTTTTTGTTTTCCTTTTGGGGATGACGCAAAGCGTAGATATGCCCTATGTCTCTTCCATGTCGAACCAAAAGGTCCTTGTCTTTTTCTCTCTTTGTTTGTGTTCTCCTTTTTGGGATGATGCAAGGCATTGAGACCGAATGTCTCCTTCATGTTGACCCAAAATATTTTACATTTTCTTTCATCTTTTTTGTTTTCTTTTTGCATGTGTTTTTCTTTTGGGGATGATGCAAGGTGTCGAGACCGCAATGTCTCTTCCATGTTGACCCAAAATTCACTTTCGTTTTCCTTTATTTTCACTCTCTTTGTGTCATTCTTCTAGTTCTATGTGCTTTGGGCAATGATGAAAATTTTGCGCTCTTTCATTAACACATTGCAGAAACAAACATATTGACCTCAAATCCATAGATCCATTATGTTTTTGGTGTGGTTTCTTGTCTGGGGGGAAACTCCCTTTCTTTGTTTTCTCTTGACATGACACAACCTAACTTCAAAAATTATGACTTGGCATAGGGCTTTCCAAGTTGGCTCTCATGTCTTATTTTCCTTTTTCTCTTCTTTTATTCTCTACTTTAAAGTAATTTCTCACAAAAATATGTTTAGCAATTCCTTTAAAGTGGGGGGATGCATTACTATAATTAATTTTCATTCTTGGTTCCTAATGTATCCTTGTCATTCATACGATGCATTCATCACTTTGTAGATGACATTGGGTGTGATTTCCTTCATAAGTGTGACCTCTCTTAGCATCTTACATTCCTCTTGGTGGATTGATGCAACCCACTGCATCCCCTAAGTTGTGAATATACTATTCTTTGATTGGTCCTCTCTTGGAAACATTAGGCACAATGTTCCCTAAGTGATAGACCTTGCATAAACCGAACAAGACTCCTTCAAACATTTTACATTTTTTCCACCTTGCATAATGCAACTTGCATGATTGTGGTACCTTTTTTTTTCTTCTCATGAGCATTTTTCCTTGTGGCTCCTTGTTAAAGTGATAAATGGGTATAACTTTAATATGGTTGAGAGGGAAGCCCACCTAGTGGCATGACTTTTCCCCATAGCCACCTTTTTAGTTGTGAGTTCATACCAACTCGCGTATGTATCTTACCTTCTTGGGATTTCTCACCCCACAAACAACTAGTTCTGTCTCCCTAGAGTGAGTACATTTGGGCCTTCTCACCTAATGGATTGTCCTATGTTCTATTGCCCTAGAGTGAATTCACATTTTATTTTTCAAACAATCAGCCTAGATATAATCCACAACTAGTTGGATTGATAATTAAAGCTTCATCCAATTCATCTCAACACTTGTGTGTTCCTTTGTTCTTATGTTTATTTTTCCATGTGATCTTCATCCTAGGGGCTTGAATATCCCTCTATATTGTTGACATTCCATCTTGCTAACATAAGTGCATTTGAACCCTCCTCTTGATGTTTATGGCTACTTTAGTGTGATTTTGAAGCAAGTTCATTCTCTCACTAAAGTAGGGGCTAAATGTGTTGTAAAAAAATGGCCCCTTATCATTTTCATGGTCTTTTAGGTCTTGTTTCATGGTGTTGGAACTATGTTTCATTGATTTTATGTTGTGACATGGCTTGAACATTCTTATTTAGGTACTAAAACTCAAAGAACGACGTGTTGTGAAGGTGTTGTTAAGTGTTATAAGACATTTTTACATTCTTCTAGACTCTATTAATTAAAATTCCCCTAAAACTCACCTTTTTACACATCATCAAGACCTATTTTGATGTGTTGTAAAGTCTTGTAACAAGCTTTTACGCTTTTATATGCACTTCACTATTTATCCCTTTCTTATGCTTTATTTCACCCCTTTATGCTCTCATATGCTTAATTAACTATATTTTTGAGTATTATCCCAACAAACAAAATTAAATAAAACATATTTCCTGACACATTTTTAGGTCGTAGGTGGGACCCATTCGCCATGGGTGGCGAATGAGTCCCCCTTGGCCCCAAATTGAAAATATTTCAAATTTCCTTTCAGGATTTTATTCAAAATCACTTGATGTCGGCCTGCGATGAGGTATGAATGGATTACTAAGGAAAAATTGTGTATAAATATGTAATTTTCACATCATTTCAACCACCATTCATTAATTTCACTTATTCACCTATTCACTCAAGCATTCAAGCATTTTACAACATCTTTTCAAGCACTATTCAAGCACTTTGAAGTAGCCATTGACATTACTTCAGAATTGCATCATGAAGGGTTTGGTAAGTTAATAGAAATTGCATGTTTTTAGTTTATCATTCCTTTGCATTTCATTATTTTATTAAAGGTTTGATTACCAAAGCAGGGTTTGACCAAGGCAAACCCCTATTCACTAAGCTTCAACCATTTTTCCCTTATTGCATGTTTGTTTGCAGACCTAGGTATGCAGATTTGAGAAGATTTTTGGTGTTGAAGATTGGTTTACAAGTCAACTATGTGCTTCAAGTGAACTAAAGTCTATTTCAAACTTGGAGAAGGGTTTTTGTCTGTTTCCTACATAATTGACTTCGACAACTTGAAAAGTAGTGATTTCTAGATCTGGTGTTGTAGAGTTGACTCCTATTTTTTCAAAAAAATTGGAGAGGAATGATTTGCCACCTATGGCAAATGAGTCCCACCTTAGGATTGAAAATCTGAATTTTTTCAAATTCTGGATCCCGACAAATAGAAACATGCTTCTGATAGTTCTTTACTAGGAGGAGGACTAATTCGCCACCTTGGGCGAATGAGTCTCATTGTCAAAAATCATTGATTTCAACGAACATCCACATCATTATAGTTTCTTCATCAAGTCTCTAGGTGCACTCAGATTCATCCCATTTCTTTTTGTTCTACATATTTCCTTCATTTATTTCATCATTGTATTACACTATGTGTTTTCAAACATAGCTTTAATTTCACTTTTGGACTCATTTTAATTCATTTAAATCAGTCAACTGCATTTAGTTAACTTCATTTAGGTCAGAAAACATCTCACATAACATTATTTGTATGAACCATTAGCATTTTTGCTCCTATCTCTCTCCTTTTAGGTGAAAAAACCTAAAAGTGCAAGAGTTGTCCATAGGAACCAAAAATCTACAGTTCAATTATGTTATCACTATAATTAACAAAGAAATATATATATCGACTGAATTCATCCCTAAAACATATTACTAGAGAGTTCAGTATTTTCTTTTATCTTTCTATGTGTCCCCTTACAAGAAAAACTACCCACTAACCTATCTCTCTTGTAATCAGCCTTGAAATCTCTTTTATAAGACAAGGAGTGACAAGCATCAGGTTGAATTACACATTTTATTTCACTTTCATTTCAAAATGAATTTCACCAAAATGTGAAAGTTTTCCCCAAACAATTACAAGAAATCATTTGTAGGATAGGGTAAACCAAAAATCAGAACCCCAAAAACTGTTAGTTAGAGAAGAGCCACCAACCTTCCAAAAGGCGCCATTGTCACAACACAAAAAATTTAAGTTCAGACCAAACCAAGAAGTGTCACCATCAACACCAAAGGCATAAATCAACAAAAACCCACTAGCCAAAGGAAGCAAGTCAACACAAAGGACCAAAAACTGAGCACCAGCTCAAAAAGGAAATGGGGTGCTACTTTTCCTTGTCAGAAGAAAAGTAAGTATGCCCACTTGGTGTCCTTATTGAAAGTGCAGTATCCATTACCACCTTATCCTCAAAATCAATCAAATCAATCATGGCCATGAGATACTGTTGGTAGCCTGAATTAGTTTCAGCTCCACTATTAGAAGAATCATCTCAGACTTCAATGGGAGAATGATGATGTCCAGTATAAGCCTAGTGATACCTATTATTTCTTATAGCTTCCCTCTCAATCCTATCAATTTTATTCTCCTTATCCTTGCACAATTCCTCTAGGATAATTTGACTTCTCATATGATAAGTGTGCTTAAGAACACCTTGCATAGACTTCTTATAAACCCAGTTTTTCTTCTTTAGAGTCACAGGGACTTCGAGAATAGCTTTTTCATTTGGTAGAAAGTAACCCTAAGACTTGAGAGGGTTGAGTCTCCTGGACCTTCAGACTAGGCTAACAGACATAGTCACCTTACCCGTTCTTGACATAGCAACTTATCAAATTTCCTCAAGATTTGAGACACCAACCCTAACGTAAAAATAGATAACTCAAATTCTACAATTACTAAGAACACTTCATGCACTTACTCCCAGACTCTTAATTCTTGCAAAATGGTGAGAATAAAAAGTAGGAAATATTCATTAAATAGAGAAAATGGAGAATGCCATCATTAATATTCCAACAAATCTTGTGTGAGAGCCCTGACAATCAACTACTTTGGTTTTGAACGTCATCCCTTGATCATACTTTGAGATAAATCAATGGATAATCAATATGGATGATTAATTATGAAAAAAATAAATGCATGCACTTGATGATTCTCCCTAATTAGAAAACTCAAGTGGATAGAAATTCACTTAGGTTGCACATTAATCACACACTTACCGTTTAACAAAACTTGTCGTGTCACATTTACCCACTTGCCTATCAGAATTAATTTGCTTGCAACTCATCAGAGTAAGACATCGAGAAGTGATCATGATTTAACCCCAGAATATCAGTCAATACTCTACCTTACTTCAATTTCACCATCCCATGTGTACCAACACTTGAAAATTTTGATGACCACAATCAAAAGTATTTCCCAAATCTCATGTGTTCCCAAGAATTGGTTCTAATTTTCACGTTGTTTTTATCTTAGAAAAGTCCTGACTAATATTTTAGTAGCACTCTATCTCCATTAAAATCCATAAGGTCTTTTGAAATATTCCATGTGGCAGTTTCCCAATTGCCTACTAAGAAACTGGAGATACAAGTGAGCCAATAATGGGATGGCGGGGAGTGGTCAGGATTGACCCACCTCACCTATCATCAACTATTGATGTCCATCTGTATAAATCATATGCCATATCCAAAGCCTGGTAGGTCCCTCCATGAAGCAACAAGTGTAATCATACCCACTAGCCTGAGATATTTTATAAGTATTAAAAAAAATCTGGCAGGGTGGCGAGGAGTGGTGGACATTTGACCTCGTCAGCTAACAACCATCATAGATTCCCTTTTGATATCATTCACTAATCACAAGAAGAGATCTATCCCACCACATATAGGCAACATGTGTCAAGTGCACACCAGCCTGTCTGAATTATTATCCTTAATGTGTTGAACAGATGGGCACATAGGGAATGGCCTAGATGAGGACGCGTGTTGAAACATTTTTCATTGATCTTTCTCCAAGGTCTACCTACTGACCCTATAAAAGCAACGGTCCCACATTTGATATGACAATGGAAAATTCCTGCCATCCCATTTGAATATTTTAATAAATAATAAAACAAATAAGGTGTGTGGGGAATAGTCAAGATTCTCCTACAATGATTGAGCAGTCATCTTAAAACTAAAATTTTCACATACTCCAAATGTTAACTTTAAAAGGGGGTCGTTACTAGGCCGATGATAATTCAACCCTTAGGAACAAAAACTTAAGACTTAAGGCATTAAATACGAAAATTTTAGCATTGAAAAGGGAATTCGATGACCAACAAACCTAAACCCATGTGGTCAGTGAAAAGATCAGTTGTAATGGTATAAGTGGTGACTTAGAAAACTGGAGATCAAGAGCAACAAGTTAATGAAGAAATAGAACACCCAAGGGTTTTTAGACTCGTAGGTCAATTTTGAAGGGTTTTGGCAATACAAATCCTAAAACAATGATGAGGACCATAAACCTAAGCCTAAAAAAAGGTTCAAAACCAAGTATTGCAAGTGTAAACATGGACCCAAATATTTTTTTTTGAGGGATTCCATCATACATAAAAGGGAAAGAGAATAGTGTTGTTGATGCTCTTAGTAGAAAAAGACATATGAAATCCATGATCTCAACAAAGTCTAATTTGAGGTAGCAAGTAATTCAGAATTTTCCAGGGGATGGGCACTATGAAAGAGTGATGAATTCCCTAGTATAAAATCTTGTGGATCATCGGTTTAATGGGTATGAAATTGAACCAAATTGAATTTTGAGATAGTAGAGAAGAATGTATATTCCTGACTCTAGAGAGCTGAGGAAGCTAGTTCTAGAAGAATTTCACAGTGCTCCCTATTTAGGACACCCCAGTGTATCTTAGATGATTGAAATGTTGAAGAATCTATATTTTTGGCCAAGATTCAAGAATGATGTAGTGGATTACATAGCCACATGCTTGGCTTATGCCAGTGAGTCAAGGTTGAGCATGCATACCTAGCCAGGTTATTGTATACTCATGACATACTTGAGTATAAATGATAGGTGATCAATATGGATTTTTTATAGGAGTTTCCATTGAGAAAAAATAAGTATCATGTCATCTTAGTTATGATTAATAAGTTGACTAAGCTTGCACACTTTATTCCAGGAAACCTTAAGAATGGATCGTTTACCCTAGAAAATAAATTTGTTTAGGAGATCTTTCATTTGCATGGAGTTCCAGAGACTTATTTTTGATAGGGACACATAGATGACCTCAAGATTCTAGAAGACCTTCAATGTAACATTGGGGACTAAATTGAATTTCAGCTTGACTCATCATCCTCAGATTCATGGGTAGATAGAGAGGGTGAATAGGTAGTCGAACACCTCATCCATATGTATTGTATGAACCAACAGTATAGGTGGAAAGAATATTCTCCTTTGGTAGAGTTTTCTTACAATAAATCCTATCATACCTCCTTAGGAATGGCACCATTTGAGGTCTCGTATTGGTGGAAGTTTCAAACACCCATCAGTTGGGATAAACTAGAGGACAAGATCATAGTAGGATTAGAAATGCTTAAGGGAATGGAAGAGCAAATGTGGTTCATTAAGAGCAGATTGAAAGAGGTAGTAGATCGACATAAGAGTTATGTGGGTAAGAACCAAACTTAGAGGCATTTTGCAGTAGGGGACACATTTTTCTTAAGGGGTAAATCTCATAAAATATCTATTGTTTTTGTAAAGTCTTCCAAGTTTTCCCCAAGATATGTAGTACCATTTGAAGTCCTAGAAGTGATTAACCCAATTTCCTATAGATTAGCTCTACCACCTTCTCTAGCTTGAATTAATAATGTGTTTTATGTTTCTTTTCTTAAGCCATGTCATCCTGATGTGACTCATGTACTTTTTTGGCAATCCTTCCAAGTACAAGATCCAAGATTGGTGCTAGTAGAGTCCATTAGAATCCTAGATAGGTGCAACGTCAAGTTGCGGAATAGAGATATTGCTCAATATAAGGTCCAAAGGGACCAATACTCAGAGGATAGTGATACTTGGTAGGATGAAAAATAAATAGAAATATTCTTTCCACACTTGTTTACTTGAAAAAAAACTAAGTAATTTTGTTGAAATTTTTGGATTGAGATACTATGATATTTCATGCTTTGAAATTTTGATGTTGAAATAGACATATTTTGAAATGATGTTGAAATAGACATATAGTCCATGAGATGTTTAAATGGACATATATTTCATGTGATGTTGAAATAGACATATATTTTGAAATGATGTTGAAATAGACATATATTTCATAAGATGTTGAAATGGACATATATTTCATGAGATGTTGAAATAGAAATATATTTCATGAGATGTTGAAATAGACATATATTTCAAGTGATGTTGAAATACATATATATTTCATGAGATGTTGAAATAGACACATATTTTATGTGATATTGAAATAGACATATTCTATGTGATTTTGAAATAGACATATACTTCACGTGATGTTAAAATAGACATAAATGATCAAAAGTGTTATGATGTCATTCATTTTGACTTACTAGACATCAACACGATGTCTCTTCCAGAAGGGGAAGGATGTCATAACCAAATTTTATTACATATTTATTTAAATATGAGAAATTGAATTATTAATGAAATTTAATTAAATAATACAAAAATGAAAATTCTAGAATATTCACATGTTGAATATGAGGAGTTGAATAATGTTAACTTTATGAAATTCTAAATTCTTTCTTTTTATATGTCATCAAGAATTCAACATTACTAATTAATTTACAAGTGCAAGTGTGTGTGATTGTAGGGTGATAGATTGAAGGATGAAAACACAGTTGAACTAGAATTGTTTAGCCAGATCGAACGGTAAGCCAAGTGGAATCTAGGTGCACATACCACAGAAGAGCATGATGACTTGCATTTAAATCAAAATTGTATATATCAGAGAATGAGAATTTCCTGACTTGAACTATTTTCATGTTTGAAAATATATGGCTTCTAGATAAAATAAGTTGTCCATTTAAAACTCTATGTTTGAAGGAAACAAATAAGATTTCTTTATATATATATATATAATCGACTATGAATTTAAGTTCCCTATTGAAAGTAAGATTGTATGGAAATTGTATTCCATAAAAAAAAATTATACATGGAAGTAAATATGTATATGTAAATATATATATATATGTACATATAAATATCCATATACATATATACATGTATGTACATAAGATTCAAATACATACATATAAATATATATATATATATATACATTTGTGTGTGTGTGTGTGTGTGCAAATATAGAAAGAATGCTAAATGAGTATGGAAACATTTAAATAAGCATAGAAATATGAATATACATACATACATACATACATACATACATACATACATACATATACATACATATATATATATATATATATATATATATATATATATATATATATATATATATATATATATATATATATATATTACATATATGTGTCAAATTCAAATGATAACCAATAACATACTAATATTGGGTTGGTAATTAAAACAAATATGATGAAGTATGGCATGCCACATATATAGATATATATATACATACATACATACATACATACATACATACATACATACATACATACATACATACATACTTACATGCATACATACATATATACATACATACATACATACATACATACATACATTCATACATATATATATATATTACATATATGTGTCAAATTCAAATGATAACTGATAGCATACTAATATTGGGTTGGTAATTAAAACAAATATGATGAAGTATGGCCTGCCATGAATTTAATGGGTATAATTGAATTGTGTAGTGGTTGGGGGCAAGGCCATAACACCTTTTCCCTGTGCATGCAAAGATATAGACTATTGTTTCCATTTTTTAACAACACACAGGGAGTGTGATGAAAAGAAGCACTGGAAAAGGTGGGTCATAGAAAGGAAAAAGCTAGTGATTGCTTACTTGATTCGATATTGAGGTAATATGGACCATGCAAGAGATATAAAATTGTTTTTTATTCCTATTCTTTTCTTCATCATTATCAAACAATAGTAATTTCATTTTGTATATCAATTTCTTTGATTCTTCTATGAGTACATTTGATAGAAGTCATGGCCTTGGGCTGAATGGAATAGTGTTGACCTTTGTGGGTCGCTTGCTTGCATTATATGTGTCAGAGCCTTCTTTTAGGAATCCATGCGGCTAGATATATAAGCTAAGCCAAGCCATAGAACAATAAGCTCAAGCTGTTCTTACTTGAGGCTCCTCACATGAGCATGCTATATGATGGCTATCGTATTCTTTACACAATTTTATTGTATCTCACTATGAACAAACAATGATGGGGATCAATTAAGGATTCCCTTAGAAGAGGATTTGTAACTCTCTAAATTTATTTCTTATGACTGTTCACCACCAAAGAGGCTGGCCGAGGCTCATAATTCTTCATGAGTCAGTCTTAAACTCTTGTAATTTGTAAATGTTGATCCCGTAGGGCTATCAAATATAAATCCGATGACAATGTAAGTGATTCCTCTTATACTTTATATGGGATTGACTATGATCAAGGGGAAATAAGAGACCCCTCTGAATATTGTATTTTAATGCAAATTCATATCAAACCCTGATATTGAAAGGGCCAATAACAACGAAAGGGAAGGGATAAGTTTATTGTTTTTAAGCCTTGAATGTATGTAGGTTGTCTTTGCTATGAAGAAAACCTCATTTGATGAGGATGATGGAATGAAAACCATGCTGAAATGAAATCAAGGCCATCATGAAGAATACCCTTGCATGCATGGTAATAAGAAAATAAACTACCAATGTAGAATTTTGAATATATTTATGATGATTTTGACCAATAGGAAATGGTTAACTTATAATAACCATAGTTTGATATTATATCATGTTAGGCAAGAAATTTTTTCTGAATATTGACATAATGTCCTTATGTGTGTTACATGACAGATTTTTACTTCAATGTTTTCTCTACAATGAGAATGAATCATATTGTTTCTTCTGATTGTTAGTGAATCATATGATTGTAAAAGTGATCATTTATTATAAGAAAAGCTAGAGATCTATAACAGAGCATTGATACTATTGATCTTTTAGAAAACTAAATTATAGAAAAGAGAATATGAATGTTCTATTCCATTACAACTCTTTTTGATTTATAAGTGTTAAAATGATGAATGTGCATATGTGAGCAGCTTGCTTATAATTGTATAGTTGGAACAATATTTGTTCTTCTTAAGCCAAGAATGTACATAAGCAAATATCTAGTTTTGCAACTGTTTAGTAGGAAATAGTAAATCTATGCTCAATAGCATGTATGAAACTATAAGCCTTGTATTGTTCACTTGACAATGAAAGGTCGCATAGAATACTATCTATGTTCGCAAATATGAATTAATGAATTTTTCAAAATGTATGCACAAACTCAAACATTAGTAGGTGCATATATGTGTATGTACATAGACTTTGTCTATGTATATACACATACTTGTGACATACCTTTTTTTTTTCTTTTAGTACTTTCATTTTAATGGAAAAATGCTTAAGATGAAAGTAGAGATTAGTCATAAGAATGAAGTGACTGAATGATGAAATACTATGTGAATCATAAATCTTTTTTTTTAAGATTGAGCTTTCTTTACATTTCGATAGACATTTATGAAAAACGTAAATTTAATATTGAGATAGAACAGTGGTACCTTAGTTGACTAGAGCATCTATGGGTAGTTTTTGCTAGAGTGTAGATAGTTGTTTAGCAGAAAGTTACCTTCTGGGACAGGTGCCAAAATGGAGTCAGAGAGTATAGGTTTTCTTTACCAAAATGTATTGTTTGTTTTTGTTGCAACACACTTCTATACTTGGCCAAGGAATATTGTTCATTATGTATGTATGAATGAACTCTATAATTTCACTCTTTGCCATTCCTAGCATAGATCTTGCACTTTATTTTCTAGCATATAGATAGAAATTGCATGTTAATGTTGGTCATGCACCAGATTCCACCTTGTAGGTTGTTCTCTTGCTAAAATTTTCGTGCAAGGTCAGGCATTCTATAAGTTAGAAGAGTACTAGGGAAGTGTAAGCTTCATTGTTGGGTAGTAAAGTGCTTCAACCATGTTCCCATCCACTAGTAGAGGTGAGAAAAGAAGAACCTTAGTGTTCCCAATAATAATATCGTCTATGATGTAACTTGATGTTACTATCATTTATGTACTTGATGAGAAATGTATGATGAAATAATATTATGGACTTAGGTGCCAAGTGAACATGATATTTTAATTTGGATTTTGAAGTGAATATAAGAATCTTTGACTCTTTTTAAATGGAAATGTGTAGCTATAATTTACTTTAGCCACTAGTTATGTTTCTTTAATTTGGAGCATATTCATGTGTCATTTCCAATAATATTTATTAGGTAATTTAATATAAGATAATTTATTATAGTAGGTCATTCCTGTCATCTACCCAGTAGGGAATCCTAAGATATGGTCTCTAGCTTATATCATCCTCATCTAATCAGTCAAACCTAATCCACTAGTGCAATAAATCCTCCTCTCTTCATTGTCATCTCAATGGATAAATGAAGACCCATAGATAGCGAATGGATGCTATGATAGGAAAATTGGTCAGCCTCGTACATGTGATATACTCAAAGCACCAATCATGAAAAAGTGTAAAATGTAAAATCTTATCGAGCTCCCGATAAACTAATCATCTCAAGTAACAGTACAAATGGGTGATCATACTATGACCCAATGCATACACAATCCTCTACTCCTCCATGCCCCTAATAGTATGTACAATTCCACCATCTAAATGAGATTCTTGACCATCTGGTACCAATCTATTTGCCATATTAGTGATAAAGATCCAACGTAGAAGTGGTGTCCACACATGCATAATCCATTTAAGCTCAATATAGAGACTGATGCTCAAATGATAGATAGACCATTCTAGACAATACAAAATATCATATCTCATCTATCTAAAGGATCTATAATTTTCTAGGTGTACAGGCTTACCTCAGATGGGAATATGTAGGATGCAATGTACATCCTCTAGAGTCATAGTCATCTCCCTGATAGGAAGATGTAAGGTATATGTGTTCACATTCCATCTCTCTACTAGGGCTAGCAACATAGCATCATGATACCTCATAGGTTGCATGACGTATACATAAAATAATCCAACATCTTGGAGAAGACTGATCTCCTTTTTGATAGTCGAGTGATAGATTCTCTAAGGAAATAAAATTATCTCCCTCTAAGAAGATGTATGGCTCGGGGAGGAATCTAAAAAAAAAAACACAAAATAAATCCTAAATTTATCAATTAAATAACATTAGAGTTGCTCTAAAACATTTTATGACCAATGTGGAGACTTATGCCATTTTTGGATGGGGGTGTTAGACACTTTAGAAAATTTTGGACATTTTGCATCAAATTCAAACACGTTGTGTCAAAGTGGGACACTTTGCACCCAATTTTACCCTATTGATAGTAAATATTTTAATGCAACATCACTCCTATAAGTTCTCACAACTCATAATAACTAAACATATCTAATTCTCGTCACAACAACCTTACATAGAGTAGTAGATGCTAAAACATGGCTACACTATACAAACCTAATGTTACAATCCTACCTCATCAAGTAAGGATATAATCCCCTAAAGGTGAATTAAACGTCACCTATAAATATGATTCTAACACTAAAACATGAAGAAAACATATGTAAATGATAAATTAATGAATTCATACAAAATATTAAAATTGAACATTAAATATACACTTTTGAGAAATCATTCCCTACTTGAGAAGATTTATATATATGGCCCTTAAACATTTCATGGAGTATTGTTTCAATCCAAGCCACACTAAAATATTACATTAGACATAAGATACTAATTTAGGTCACTTTCTTGATGATCAATCATAGTCATCCAAGATTGACCTTGCAATATTCTATTCCACTCATGGGCCTAACTAGGGTGATTAAAATAATTTTAATATATTTTTATATAAGTTATAGGCATCAAAGATTCAAAATTTTTGGTTCAATGTAAACTAATGAGTTGTGACAATTGACTTTTTTTATTTTCTTGGAAAAAACTATTTCTATTAATTTTTTTTTTTTTTTTTTTAATTTAATAGCATTATTCAATAACACATGGCTATAACTACCTATAAAAAAAATCATACTTTATTAAAAGTAAAGAACAAATTCTAATTTCTACTGTGTTAGAGTGAATAATTTATTATTCACTTGACTTAAGTTTACTTAGGTTGATGAAGTTGGACATCTTTCCTAACTGAATGTGCAACCTTTAAGCCTCTAGAGGTCACCAAATTCTTTAGTAAATGTCATGCACATACCTTTTGAGGTTGGAAAACTTTTTGTCTCACCTCATAGGTCACTAAACACTTGGAATCAAGGTTTACGACTTGGTCAAATAGGTTGTTGATATGAACATTCCTAGTGATCCATAGGATGACATGTATAGGACACTTGTATACTCATTTGTGCCACATCATGGGGAACTTTTCAACACAAATGATAGGTGGATAGCCTCTTCCTTGCCTATATATGTAAGGATTCCTCATTTGTACATTTGGATCAACTAAATACAATATTTGACATTGTTCATTTATTCCTTATATTTTATATCCATGATCTCCTAATATTTATTTGCATATGTAGGCAGTGGCTCGCTTGTGTAGGTTGTTCCCTTGTGTAGCCACCCATCATTTATGCTCAAATCTCCCATCCAATCTCATGATGGGTGTAAAATTTAGGTGCGGGGAAAAAATCCACTATTCATCCCACTTTTTGCCTTTTTTGCTAACATCAACAAATACCCCAAGGCTGATGCAGGGGGGGTGAGGAAGCCATGCTAACCATTATCCCCTTGTCACATATATATTTAGGCTTTGGTTCTTTCCAACAAAAGGGGGATTTATTCCTCCTCTATTTTTTTTTTCCTCAAAATTTGCTGCAATGTTTTTTGAAGAATCTATTCTTTCTTAGCAAGAAGGAAAGTTAATTTTCTAAAAGTCAAAAACTTTTTAGCTTAATAAATTTTTCTCAGTAACTCTTAATTGAGTGTTATTTTTGTGAAATTGCTTTTTTCTTGCCACACATGCATTGTGAAGACTAAAACACTCCCACTATAATGTTCTAATTTATGCCACATTCAGACTATTTACAAAGCACTCCTATAAAGCGCTAAATTAAGGGAGGGAAAGATATAATATAGAGTGTTTTATTTTTATGCTTTTTGTCTTTTTTTTTTTAATGTTTTTAGAGGCATAAATTAATATTTCTTCCGTATCTACCTAATGACATAAATGACATAAAATTTTAAGAAATCATAAACAACTAATAATTTTGTAAATGCACTTACATAGACTACCACAAAAACTAAATGCGTTCTTTAGGGAGGGAATCTGTGAATTTTGTACTTACAATAAATTATAAAGTGTAGTGGGGGGTTGTGTAGAGCCTTGATTGGCCATCATAATAATTTATCCTTGTGATTCTCATGACATGATGTGTGTTGCCTTGGTTTTTCATCATAACAATGGATGCTTGTAATTCTCACCTCATGTGTGTGTGCCTTGGTGCACACCCTTTTCCAGTTTGTTGTGCATCTTTTGGACCTACATTTGCGTCTACATTCTTTGCACACTTTTATACCTTATTTTAGTTGTTTTACTTATTTCTCTTTGTATTAAGGGGGAACTATGATAGTTTTATGATAATGCTTCATTCAATAAATTAGTGGATGAATCTTCTTTTTGGGTAGCCACATAGACCTTCTTTCTATCTTTATCTCTCGTATGGGGGATTATTTGAGAGGATAATATTTTGTGAGATTCCAATACTTATATATATAACAATGATGCACATTTTAGTAGTGTACATACGCCACTCATCCATTAATCTAGAATCATAGTACTATCTATATTTTAAACTTCATAGGCATTTGTGTATCAATGGTTGAGGTGTGTTCATATGTTCACACATGTAGTGTTCTGTATCTCTTATCTTAATCTAAATTTTATGGAGGTTTTTTTATTCCAACAAACACCATTTCATCTTCAACAGAGTTTACAACTTCTACATGTTGGGTATGTGCAGGATCATCATGGAAAAAATAGGTCGTTAATTAGCAAAAAATTAGAAAAATCAGAGTTAAGCAACTTGACATAAAAATTTGAATAAGTTATCTATATTATTTCAAAAAAATGTAAGAATAGAATTTGTAGAAAATTGAATGTAGTTTCTAAACTACTAGGATTGTTTAAAAAAAAAAATCTATTTGGTGAAAATTTGAAATTTTAATGTAGTAGTACTTAAATTTTAGGGGAAAAATAAGAAGGTGTATATCTGACCACCCTAACCAAAATGAAATGATAATATTTTTTTATAAAATTTTATATATAAGTAGAGGAATCATGTCCCGATGTGATGCATATTTTTTGTATTTTTTTTCAAAGTAAATAATTAATTATGAATTTTTTATTATAACTTTTAAAAATATGAAAAAATCGTATGTCTGACTACCTTAACTTGGTCAAAACTTCATGAAATTAAATTTTTAATTTTTTAATCCTATAGTATACGAAGCATAGAATGTGACAAATGTTTTTGGATTGAAAAAATGTGACACCGTTTGAAAGCTATAGATGTTTTTCAATTGGTCTATGAATCAAGACTTTAGTCATAATTTGAATAGAAAATGAATAATAATTACTTATTAAATTCAAAGTAAAGCATAATTTATATTGATGGAAATTTTAGAATCTCCTTTAAAAACCATTATTTGTTTCATCAATTATGGATAAAAAATAAGTCATCAACCACATACCCATCATATTGCCACTTTTTGGCCCATCATGATCCTGCACATACCCTGCTTTAGAAGTTATTCATCATGATGATCCTATCATCATGCAGCATATTTTCTTGAAGGACTTAAATCCTTTTTCTCTTTTTTGGAGAGGATTTTTGTTCCAACTACGTTTTCTATTTTTTCTTTATTTGTGAGAGAATTCATTGTACATGGGTACCTAACATGGCCTTGTACTCAAGACCCATTTTTATCTATTTACATATTTATGATCTCCCCAAGTATCACTTAAGAGGGGTGTTACAATAAATAATTTAGCTATTCACTATACTTATGTGTACTTAGGTTGATGAGGTTAGAAATATTCTCTAACTAAATGTGAAACCTTTAGGCCTTGTGAGGTTACCAATTTTTTTGGTAAAACTTATATACATACCTTTTAAGGATGAAATAATTTCCATCTCTCCTCAAAAGTCAAATAGGTTGTTGGTTTGGATGTTCCTAGTGATACATAGGTTGAAACCTAGAGGACACTTGTCTACTCATTTGTTCCACATCATGGGGCACTTGTCAATCCACATGATAGGTGGATTGCCTCTTCCTTGCATATAGATAAAATGCTTCCTCATTTGTAGATTAGCGTCAACTAAATACAATATTTGACATTGTTTATATGTGCTTGTTATTTTATCGCCATGGTCTCCTAATTCTTATATAGTATACATAGTTTTTTGGTAATTTTTTTAAATTTTATTATTAATAATTTTTTAAGTAGTAATAAGAAAATTTGTATAATTATAATATTTTGTAATACAACTCTTGTAGAATATTTGGAATCAAGGTTGATGACTTAGTCAAATAGGTTGTTGGTTTGGACATTCCTAGTGATCCATAGGTTGAAACCTATAGGACACTTGTCTACTCATTTGTTCCACATCATCGGGCACTTGTCAATCCATATGATAGGTGGATTGCCTCTTCCTTTCCTATATATAAAATGCTTCCTCATTTGTACATTAGGGTCAAATAAACACAATATTTGACATTGTTTATATGTGCTTGTTATTTTATTTCCATGGTGTCCTAATTCTTATATAGTATACATATTTTTTTGGTAATTTGTGATTTTTTTTTAAATTTTTTTTTGAGTAATAATAAGAATTTTTTTATAATTATAATATTTTGTAATACAACTCTTGTAGAATATTTGGAAAAATTAAGTTTTACTTTTTTCATTACACAAGGACATATATGTAAAATCAAGTAATTTTTTGAAACATTTAAACAAAACTATTTTTCTTGGTGTCCTAGATAGAATTGATTATATTTTCTAATGAACCTACATTCATTATAAATTTTTCAAAAGATGCTCTAAAACTGGTATTATATTTAAAAATGGAATTATGCAAATGACTTCATTTAATGCTTTAAAACTAGAGATATTTTTTTTTGTCAATATTTTGGTAGGTATAGAAAATATTCTATTATGGTTTTGATGTAAATATAGTGGGATATATCCAACCAATCTTGATAAATCCTTCTTCAACTATAACTCATTACATTGAATAATTGAAGACTTAAGTCATCATATTTTCTAAGAAAATGTGATTTTAGATAAAAGACAAGATGTCCCATAGGTGAGACACTAATGTGGGATTATCCCAGGATAAAAAAAATTTCAAGAATGTAGTTATTGTAGTAAGAATTCTTAAATATATAGATTTTAATAAATCTATTTTATATTATATGTATTTTTTTCTCCACTTTGTTAAGAAATGAAGCCCAATGGACACATTGATTTCCCTCCAATATTTGTCTATTCACATTCTTGGATTGGTGTGAAATGTAACATTCTATATGTTGCACTTTTCATTGTAAATATGTTGTTGATAATAATATAAATTCCTCTGCTCAGTGTGGATGTAGCCATATTTTGGTGAACCATGATAAATACTGGTGTCTCATTTCTTTTGTGTTTTTCTTATCTATAATTATTCTATTTTTTGCAGCTCTTTTTTTTGCTCCTCTTTTATTTACAATTGGTATCAAAGTTGTACAATGACGATATAGCTAATTAAGAAAATCAATGTTGGATTTTTGAATCATGGAGGAAGCAAAGATTGAGAAATTCTTAGGTCATAATTTTGATTTGTGGAAGGTGCAAATGGAGTCATTGTTGATAAAGCAAGACCTCTCACTGACACTTGAAGGGAAAGCAAAGAAGCCAAGTTTGATGCTAGATGAAGAGAGGGAGAACCTGGATAAGAAGGAAAAAATTACTAGTTTCCTCTCCTTGTCGAGTAATGTCTTGTTTAATGTCTTAATGGAGGAGACTTCAAAGGAATTGTGGGATAAACTTTCCTCAATGTATGAGATGGATTCAACATCTAATAAGGTATTTATTATGAAGAGGCTATATAACCTAAAAAATGAAAGGTGGAATTATATCCAACCATCTTAATGAGTTTAACACATTGGTTAGTCAATTAGTTTCAGTGGGTATTACCTTGGATGATGAGATTAAAACAATTTTATTAGTTTGTTCACTACCTAATAGTTGGGAGGGAGTTGTCATGGTTGTGAGTACATCAATGGCTACTAAAAATAAATTGAATTTTGACGATGTTGCAGCTAGACTCCTTAGTGAAGATATGTGAAGGAAGAATCAAGAAACCTCTTCTAGCAAAGCCCTAACTAGTATTAGTAGAGTAAGGACTTAAAAATAGAGGCACAAAAAATAATAGAAGAAGATCAAAATATGTGAAAAGGTCAAAATCTAGAGGTAGAATTGGCAGCTGTTAGTTTTGTGGTAAGGTTGGTCACACCCAAAAAGACTGTTATTCCTATAAGAAGGCACAATAGAAGGTTAGAGACAGTGAGGCTAATACTATTTATGACAAGGATGATAGTGTGTTGGTTTTATCCACAAGTGAATCCATTTCAGATTCATGGGTTTTAGATTATGGCACCTCCTTTCATGCCACCTCTTGTATGGAGGCCTTCACAAAATATCAAGAAGGACAATTTGGAAAATTTTATTTGGGGGATAACAAATCATGCGAGATCATTAGAAAAGGTGACGTTATTTTGCAATCAAAGAATGGAGGGACATGGATTTTACAAGATGTTAGACATGTACCAAAACTGAAGAGAAATCCAATTTCTATCAGCCAAACTTTTACACAAGCTTGTAATATATGCATTTCTCCTTAGATTCATAGAAAGTAACTAAGGGATCCTTGCAAATTGCTAAAGGAAATAAGGTGGGAAGTGTTGGAAATAGGATGCCATTTAATTGCAAATATTAAACATTAATTATTTCATGTATCTCCTAGATTCTTGGAATGTGTTCAACAACACTAAGATTAGGATGACATTAATATTTGATGAAATAATCATGATTATTGACATTTGTAATTAATTCTAAATGTAAGGATCATGTGAGGGCATCCATAGTGAGTTCCTAAATAACAGGGGCACATGGGACACCCACATGGTAAGGTGACACTCACCTTGCATTCAGTTAACTATACAGAGTAACAGTTAACACTTTTGAATGCATGTAAAGATCCTAGGAGTTAGGATTTAATGTTTGCATGCTTGAAGTTACGTTCATTTCAGTTCAAATTAGTTCAATTTAGTTCAGCTTAGTCCAGTTTAGTTCAGTTTAGAATAAGATTTTTTTAGTTTAGTCCAGTTCAATTATGGTTCAATTGTCTTCAGGTAGTTTTAGTTGTATGTTAGTTAACTTCAATTAACTTGGAATGCATAGCTAATAGCATTGAGTTGTATGACAGATAACAGGGGACTATCATTCTTTGGGAATGGTGTTGAGTAAATGTTTCAGTTAACTAGAAATCACTTGGAGCCAACTTAGGTGCCCAGGATGCTTTCTTGGATTTACCTCTCATGCATGATAAGATATTTTTGAAGGCTCAGTTAAGTAGGATTACTTATGGGCACCAACTTTGAGGAAGAGCTTTGGAAATATCACCGAAGTGAAAGAGAAGTTGTACCTTCAGTTTGGACGACCAAATGCATGAAGCACATGTTGTATGCTTTATTCTTCACAGAATAACTCAACTTGAAGCAATATGGTGTACCTTTTCAAGGACTTGAGCTTATGCATTGTAATTATCACCATTTGGAGATTACAAGGTTGCATATTGTCTCTATATCTCATTCAAGTTGAAGAGAGTTTTCATAATTGTTATTGCACATGTGAATAAGATTGGTAAAGATAGAAGAAGAATTATCAAGAAAGAATTGGAGCTATTGTAATTCAAATATTTAATAATAGAATAATTCTTGGTGGAGTTTTTTCCTGAAAGGGTTTGTCCACATTATATCTTGTGTGATCTTTCTAATATCCTATCTAGTTCTTCTATCAACTTCTCTCTTCATTCTACAATAGTAAAATGAATTAATCAAGATAATCACCCACAAAGAATATATGTAACAAAGAAAGATCTTACTTAGATCAGAAATATTAAATTTTTACAGAGTATTAAGCTAAGAAAACACCTCATTTTTCAACATTTGGTATTAGAGCTCAGGTTGGGTAGAGAATTGGGACACCATTCTCTTAAAGTTTGAAGGATTTATTGGCTTAGTGGGAGCTCTTATTATTTTAGTAATTTGCTGATTTTGGAATTATTTTTTTGTTACAATGAATTCAAGGTTAGATATTGAAGAGTTCAATTGTTTTAACTATAAAATGTGTAAATTAAAAATGGAAGATCTTCTTGAAGAAAGAGATCAATGGTTAGCAGTTAATAATGAGACAAAGACACCTACAGCTATGTCACATGAAGATTGGGCTAAGTTAGATAAAATGGAAAGAGGAACAATTAGATTGTGTCTTGCTGATGTTACTCTTTTAAATGTTTCAATGGAAAGCAGTGCATATAAATTGTGGAAAAAAATAGGAGACATTTATCAAACAAAGAGTGTAACAAATAAGTTGTATCTGAAAAGTCAATTATATTCATTGAAAATGAAAGATGGGAATTTAGTAGCACAACATTTAAATTCTTTCAATTTAATTCTCAGTCAGTTAGCATCTGTAGATGTAAAGCTTTTGGATGAGGATAAGAGTATTTTATTGCTTTTCTCTTTACCAAATTCTTGGGAAAATCTAATAGTTGCAATTAGTGTTAATAGTGCAGATCCAAAGATGGAAAAAATCATTCCTACTCTCCTATCAGAGGAGATGAGGACGAAATTTAAAATTGGCTCCCAAGATGCCTTGTTTGTAAGAGGTAGGAATTAAGAGAAGGGATCTAAAGAAGACAAGAAAGGAAAGGGTAAGTCTAAAGGATGGTCAAAAACCCTTGGTAAGAGTAAGGTAAAGTGATGGAATTGCAGAAAACCTAGACATATTAAAAAGGATTGTAAGAGCAAGAAGAAGAGTACTGATGCTTCTACAGAAAAATATGATGACAATAATGATGCATTAGTCATTTCTTCTAATACTATTGTTGATAACTCTTGGCTTCTTGATTCGGGTTGCTCCTATCATATGACTCCCAGAAAGGAGTGGTTCTCTAAATATACTGCATGTGATGGAGGAGATGTCTTCTTTGGAGACAACATCATAACAAAAGTTGTTGGAAAAGGAGAGGTAAAATTTTGTTTTCGTGATGGTAGTGTTAAGACCCTTAATGTTGTTTTACATATTCCAAGACTT
Source organism: Sequoia sempervirens (assembly GCA_007258455.2). Lineage (NCBI taxonomy): Eukaryota > Viridiplantae > Streptophyta > Pinopsida > Cupressales > Cupressaceae > Sequoia > Sequoia sempervirens. The sequence continues at coordinate 42,689,586 of VDFB02358134.1, forward strand.
GCAAGGAATCTACTTTTTTTTCTCTATGTTTAATGATTTTGGAATGCATGTGATATTTGACAAAGGTGGTTGCTAAAGGATCTCAGATTGGGACTTTGTTTAAGTTGAATACCTCCAATGTAAATATTTTATCAAATGTAATTGAAGCTAAAAATACATGTATGTTATGGCACCATAGATTGGGCCATATAGGTGAAAAAGGTCTTAGGACCATTCTCAATAAAAATTTGGTTGACAGTATTCCTAATTATAGTATTGGAAAAAATGACTTTTGTGAGCACTATGTTTGGAAAGCAATCTAGATCTAAATTTCTTGGTGGTACAAATAGAGCTAAAATATTATTAGAGATTATTCACTCAGATGTAATGGGTCTTGTGGATATTGACTCTATTGGAAAATCTAGATACTATGTCACATTTATTGATGATGTCTCAAGATACACTTGGATATATTTTATGCATAACAAATCTGATGTGTTTAATAAGTTTAAGGAATTTAAGGCTTTGGTTGAGAAACAATTAGACCATAAGATAAAAGTGTTGAGATCAGATAATGGTGGTGAGTATTGTTCTAAGGAATTTGATGATTATTGTAAGCATACAGGAATAATGAGACATAAAACTACTCCATATACACCTCAACAAAATGGAGTAGCAGAAAGGATGAACCGAACCTTAATGGAAAGAGCTAGGAGTATGTTAGGTAGTGCTAAGCTTGAACAGTCCTTATGGGCTGAAGCGGTATGTACTTCTTGTTATTTAATCAATAGATCCCCTAGTTCATCTATTGAAGATAAAAATACTTATGAGATGTGGTTAGGTAAGAAACCTAGTGTTCCACATTTAAGGATCTTTGGTTGTGAGGATTTTGTTCACGTGCCTCAATAAAAGTGATCTAAATTGGATCCTAAACCACAAAAATGCATATTCATAGGTTATGGTGAAAATGTAAAAGGTTACAAGCTTTAGAATCCACTAACAAGAAGAGTTTCTTTATCTACAGATGTTATTTTTAGGGAATTTAGAGCTTATTTAGGAGAAGAAAAACAAAAGGAAAAGAATACTTCTTTAACAGTGCATTTTGAGACAAATATTGAGAAGAAACAAGATGCACATGTTGAACAAAAAGTGGATGAATTGGAAGAAGAGAGTTCAAAGAGTTCTTTTGAAATAGAGGCTCAAGATGAGCATATTGAGGAACAAGAAGAAACTCCTTTAAGGAGATCCACAAGAAAACGAAATCCCATTGATAGGTATAGCCCACCTAATTTTTGTAGTATTTTTTCTTTAATGAGTACTAGTGATGAGCCTAGTTCTTATAGGGAAGCTTTGTCCTTAGAGGAGAACAAGCTTTGGTCACAAGCTATGCATGAGGAAATGGAATCCTTGGATAATTGTGACACTTGGGATCTCGAGAGTTTTCCCAAAGATAGAAAGGCCATTGGTTGTAAACAGATCCTTAAAAAGAAGATTGGTGCAGATGGTAATGTCGAAAGGTACAAGGCTAGATTAGTAGCCAAGGGCTACTCCCAAAAAGATGGAGTTGACTTTAATGAAATCTTCTCTTGTTGCTAAATTAACTTCTATTAGATTCTTCTTATCTATTGTTGATGCATATGATTTTGAAATTGAGAAAATGGATGTGAAAACTGCTTTTTTGCATGGAAATATTGATTAGGAGATTTATATGAAGCAACCTGAAGGTTTTGTTGTAAAAGGAAAAGAAGAATTGGTTTGCAGGTTAAAGATATCTTTATATGGATTGAAACAGTCACCCAGAATGTGGTACCAAAATTTTCATGCTTTCGCATTAAAAATTGGTTATGTTAGGAGTGAGGAAGATCATTGTGTTTATATAAAAATTATTGATGATCAGCTTTTAATTATTATCTTGTATGTTGATGACATGTTTATTGGTAACAACAAGGTAATGATCAGAGAATTGAAAGCACAACTCTCGAGCAAATTTAAGATGAAAAATCTAGGGGCTACAAAATATATCCTCGGTATGGAGATCAGTAGAGATAGAGGTAACAGAAAGCTTTGCTTAAGTCAAAGTAATTATGTTGATAGTATTTTGAAAAGATTTAACATGCAAGATAGTAAACCGGTCAATATTCATTTACCAGTTGGCACAAAGTTAAGTTTAGATATGAGTCCTAAATCTGATTTTTATTTTGAGGAAATGTCTGAAATTCTATATGCTAGTGCAATTGGTAGTTTAATGTATGCAATGATCTGTACAAGACTAGATATAGCACAAGTAGTGGGAGTTCTTAATAGGTTTATGTCTAACCCTGGTAAAGAATATTGAACTTATGTTAAGAGGGTATTCATATATTTACAAGGGACTTCATATTACTATTTAGTTTATCATGGTTCTAATAATAGGGATATTATGAATAGATCATTGGACATACAAGGGTTTGTTGATTCAGATTGGTTAGGAGATCTGGACAGTTGGAGTTAGACAAGTGGTTATGTGTATACTTTGTTTGGAGCTACAGTTAGTTGGATTAGTAAGAGGCAGCCCACGATTGCTTTTTCCACCACAAAAGTAGAGTACATGGCTACCACACATGCCTCTAAAGAGGTAGTTTGGTTATAGAGACTCGAGTCAGGTATTGGTTTTAATTGCAAGCAAGTTAGGCTTGAATGTGATAGTCAGAGTGCTATTTGTTTAGACAAAAATCCTATGTATCATGCACATACTAAACATGTAGATATTCAGTATCACTTTGTTCGAGAAATGGTTGAGAGTGGGAAAATATTAATTGAAAAAGTTGACACTTTGATTAATGTTGTAGATTATCTTACGAAGCCAGTTCCTATAGATAAGTTCTCATGGTGTAGGAAGGCCATTGGCCTTGAGTCTTGTAAATGATTTAAATTTATTATTCCTTGTTTAGAATAATTGCAATGTATAATGTCAAGTGGGAGAATGTTGGAAATAGGATGCCATTTAATTTAAAATCCAAAACATTAATTATTTCATGTATCTCCTAGATTCTTGGAATGTGTTCAACAACACTAAGATTAGGAAGAGATTAATATTTGATAAAATAATAATGATTATTGACATTTTTAATTAATTATAAATGCAAGGAGCATGTGAGGGCATCCATAGTGAGTTCCTAAATAATAGGGGCACATGGGACACCCACATGGTAAGGTGACACTCACCTTGTGTTTACTTAACTATATAGAGTAACAGTTTACACTTCTGAATGCATGTAAAGATCCTAGGAGTTAGAATTTGATGTTTGCATGCTTGAGGTTCAGTTTAGTTCAGTTCAAATTAGTTCAGTTCAGTTTAGTTCAAAATCAGTTTAGTTTAGTTTAGTTTAGTTTAATCTAGTTCAGTTTAGTTTAGTTAAGTTATGGTTTAGTTGTCTTCAATTAGTTTTAGTTGCATGTTAGTTAACTTCAGTTAACTTGGAATGTGTAGCTAATAACATTGAGTTGTATGATAGATAACAAGGACTACCTCCAGATAAAAGGGGATGACCATTCTTTGGGAATGGTGTTGAGTTAATGTTTCAGTTAACTAGAAATCACTTGGAGCCAACTTGGGTGCCCAAGATACTTTCTTAGATTTACCTCTCATGCATGATAAGATATTTTTGAAGGCTTAGTTAAGTAGGATTACTTATGGGCACCAACTTTGAGGAAGAGCTTTGGAAATATCACCAAAGTGAAGGAGAAGTTGTAGCTTCAGTTTGGGACGCCCAAATACATGAAGCGCATGAACTATAAGCTTTAGTCTTCACAAAATAACTCAACTTGAAGCAATATGGAATACCTTTTCGAGGGCTTGAGCTTGCGCATTGTAATTATCACCATTTGGAGATTACAAGGTTGCATATTGTCTCTATATATCATTCAAGTTGAAGAGAGTTTTCATAATTGTTATTGCACATGTGAAGAAGACTGGTAAAGATAGAAGAAGCATTCTCAAGCAAGAATTGGGGCAATTGCAATTTAGATATTGAATAATAGAATAATTCTTGGTGGAGTTTTTTCCCGAAAGGGTTTCTCCACGTTATATCTTGTGTGATCTTTCTAATATCCTGTCTAGTTCTTCTATCAAATTCTCTCTTCATTCTACAATAATAAAATGAATTTATCAAGATAATCACCCAAAAAGAATATATGTAACAAAGAAAGAGCTTACTTAGATTAGAAATATTAAAGTTTTACAGAGTATTAAGCTAAGAAATGCCTCATTTTTCAACAAGTAGTCTATATTTATTTGAGAATGACTCTCAGGTGGGAGTTGCTATGGCAGTGATGGAAAACAAAATTGAGATTTGGAATCAAAGGATTGGGCATATGAGCAAGAAATGCCTAAAAGTGATGGTCAAGAGAGATCAATTACCTTGTTTGAAATCAATGGGTTTGGAATTTTTCCAACATTCTCTTTATGGCAAGCAAAAGCGAGTGAGCTTCTTGAAGACGGGTAGTCAAAAGAATACCTCACCTTTAGACCTTGTTTACTGGTATGTCTTTGGACTGATTGAGGTAACCTCTCTTGGAGGGGCTAACTATTTTGTAACTTTCTTTGATGATTTCACTAGGAAGGTCTTGATTTTTATGCTCAATAGGAAATGAAGTCTTTAGTAAATTCAAAAAATTTAAAGCTTTAGTTCAAAATCAGAGTGGCATAACATCAAATGTTTGCAAATGGATAATGGTGGCAAATTTTTCTCACTAGCGTTTGATAATTTTAATGTAGAAAATGGTATTCAAAGAATCAAAGTTGTTCCTTTTACACCTCAAGAAAATGGGGTTGTAGAGAGGTTAAATAGAACAATTTTGGAAAAAAACACAATGTATGTTTTCCAATGCTAGATTGGGAAAAGAGTTATGGGCTAAAGCTTGCAATACAATAGTTTATTTAATTAACCAGAGCCCATCATTCCAATTGGATTTTGGTATTCCAGAGGACTGGCTTGGAAAGTGAATCTCCTATTCACATCTTCAGGTGTTTGGATGTGAAGTGCTTTCTCTTGTTCCCAAGGAGAAGCGATCTGAATTGGACCCCAAATTGTAGAAGTGTGTTTTTGTTGGTTATGGCAAGGACCAGTATGGATTCAAGCTATGGGATTTCGTCACCAAAATGATTACACAAAACATGGATGTGGTTTTCAATTAACACGTTTTTCCAGCTCAACATGTACAGGGGATAGATCACATATACTACATACCTATCTCTACTATGATGAATACATCATTCAAGCAATAGACAATGCCTCAGGGAATGACACATTCTCCTGTTTAGTTTATTTCATCTTTCCCTTTCTAAGATTTAGAGCCCATGCCAATATCTTCACTAGACAATTATCAAATTGTAGTTGATACTAGTCAAACACTATTGGACTATCCTCCACATGAGGAACATGATTTCTCTGCTAGCAATATTCGACAAACTAAGTCCCAGACTGGTAGAGATATCACCCCACCATGGGTAGAAAGGCCAAATGTTGTCTGTGACAGATCCTCTAACATTGCTACAAGTTTGTTCCACCATCCTCCTCCATTCCATGTCGACCCACAAGTTATAGTTTGAATGCAACCTTTTGGGAGTGAATTACTGCCTATAGAAGGTTATACGCAACCTTCAATTAGTCTGCAACATTCTGGAACTAAATTGTTGCCTTATGGGAAATAATGTACGCATCCCCTACATACTAATTCTTAGTTTTTTTTGCCTCAACTGATTTGTGTGTAGGGGAAGAACATTGGAGACTTTGCACAAGCACAAGGAAATGTGCAAGCACAGGGGACTATGAAACTTTGAGACATACATAGGCAGATTCTAAAAGAAAATGTTATGAACAGAGGTGATTTACAAAATGAAATAGAAAATGTTCAAATTCAATTACAAAGAATTTATTTAGAAGATTCAAATGTATAAGAATAGGGTCCTCATTTAAGGAGGTCCACCCGGGAGAGGAGAAATCCTTCTAGACATTCAAACTATGAATTTTTATATTCAGAGGATGCTGAGCATGAACTTTTGATTTTTGATCAACCTAAACTAGCTACTTATAAACAAACTTGCAAGGAAATAGAATTTGTGAATTTGCAAGAGGCAATGCAAGAAGAAATGAGCTCATTGCAAGCTAATAATACTTGGGATTTAGTGCCACTTCTGCCTAATCAAAGACCCCTAAAGAATCATTGGGTATACAAGTTGAAAGAGGATGACGCAGGAAAGAAACGTTATTGTGCCAAACTGTTTGTCAAGGGGTATGATCAATAGAAAGGCATATATTTTAATGAGATTTTCTCCCTAGTTGTGAGAATGACCACAATCCAGGTAGTTTTAGGATTGGCTGCAGTTTGGGATCCTGAACTTGACCAGTTGGATGTCAAGACAACTTTTCTACATGGTGATGTTGATGAAGAGTTGTACATGGAGCAAATGGAAGGATCTAAACAATAGGGACAAGAACATCTTTATTGTAGGTTAAAGCACAACTTGTATGGGCTCAAGCAAGCCCCACGACAATGATATCTCAAGTTTGATCACTTCAAGATTGAGAAAAACTTATTAAGGTGTGAATCTAATCCTTGTGTCTATTATAACTTTCTAATGGTGAGTTTGTTATTCTCTTGCTCTATGTTGATGGCATGTTGGTAGTCAGTACTAGTACGAGGATTGTTTCTAAGTTGAAGGCACAATTAGCTAAGATATTTTCTATGAAGACTTAGGCGTAGACAAGAACATTCTTGGAATGACAATCACTAGGGATAGATGAAAGAAGGAGATCATGTTGTCACGAAAGGAATACATTGACAAGGTTGTAGACAGATTTTGTATGGCTAATGCAAAGGTTGTTTCTACTTCTCTTGCTACCGATTTTCATTTATCTTTTGATTTGTGTTTGAAAACACAAGAGGATAAGGAGTTTATGGAAGGTATTCCTTATAAATTTTTAGTTGGCAGCATTATGTATGCTATGGTCTCCACTTGTCCCTATATTGCTCGTGTAGTGGGAGTTGTGAGTAGGTTCATGAGAAATCCTGTAAAGCCTCATTGGGAAGTGGTGAAATGGATATTAAGGTATCTTAAAGGCACTTTTAATTATGCTTTATTTTTTTGTGGCAATAATGTACAATTGCAAGGTTTCAATGATTTTGATCTTGCCGAAGATTTAGATAAATAGAGATCTATTACTAGTTATTTTTTTAGGTTTGTTGGAGATTCCATTAGTTGGGTCTCAAGGCTGCAACATTTCATTGCTCTTTTTTCTATCGAAGTTGAGTATATGGCTCTTTCTGAAGGTTCTAGGGAGATGCTTTGGTTACAATGATTGTTTAGTGATTTGAGATGTCAACAAGGTGATTATGTTTTGTTTTTTGATAGTCAGAGCACCATTTTTATGGCTTACAATCATTCATCTCAGTGTAGTTCTAAACATATTGACATACATGATCATTTCATTCATCATGTGGTTGAAGAGAGCAAGGTACGAGTTGCAAAAATTGACACAAAGGTCAATCTGGGAAATATCTTGACCAAGGTTGTTCCCAAAGAGAAGTTCGAATGTGCCAGGACTTCTCTTGGTCTGTTTAAGAAGAAGTGAAATAAAGTTTAGAGCACACGAATGTTTGGTGAGTTACAGCATCCATTGGATTTCAAGTGGGAGATTGTTAAGAGATGAAGTCCAACAGACACATTGATTTTCCTCCAATACTTGTCGATTCACATTCTTGGATTGGTGTGAAAGGTAAGATTAAATATGTTGCACTTTTCATTGCAAATATGTTGTTGATAATAATATAAATTCCCCTGCTTAGTGTGGATGTAGCAATATTTTGGTGAACCACAATAAATGTCAGTGTCTCAATTCTTTTGTGTTTTTCTTATCTGTAATTACTTTGTTTTTTGCACCTCTTTTTTTCGCTCTTCTTTTATTTACACACTCAAAATAGGATTATTACAAAAACCCTTGATAAACTTAAGAAAAAAGTAAAAAATAAAAACTAGAAAATGATAAAGCCCTTCCTATTGATAAACTTCTTTCAATAAAATATTATTTAATTCGAATAGATACATAAAATGTGTTGTAACTAGTAATATATGAACACAAAGAAAAATAATATATGTCCAAAATATCAATGCTATGTGTTATGACAAAATATTACTCATTAGAAATATTATGATGAATGAAATAATCTATGAATAAATATTTAAAACATGATATAAACTATTTTAAATCTTTCATAGAAATAAAATTATATTAATTTACATAGAAAATATCACAAATTTTATGATTTTTTGTTTTTTATATTTAAGATTTTCTTTTCCAAAACATTTGCTTTGTGTAACTATCATAAAAGAAAGAGTAAGACATTTTGTCTTTACGGTAACATCCAACAATGACAAAATTTGATAAACAAATAGATAATAAGAATGCATTGTTGAAGCTGTAGATTATTATATCATAATCCAATTTAAAATGAGAATTCTTAAAGGAAGATTTTGTCTTAGACCCTACCACACAAAATAACGAATCTCATATTCATATTAATTCATTTCGGTGAACCCAAATTGAAAATTTTACGTAACCAAAAATCATTTAGAAAAGATATATACTCTTCTTCAGTCGCCATTAAGGGACAGAACAGACATAGCTGTTGATCATTTCATAGAAAATGAGCTTGTCTGAGCAACCCCTGATGCAAATTTTATTATACTGATAATAAATAACGACATACATAGAATGCAACGTATTAAAAAATGTCCTTTTCACCAGCTTGGTGTTCGTTCAATCATATGGCAAAGCGATCGAAACTATACGGAATCTCTTGTTAGTCGGCACATCCTGCCGAGCAATAAAATGTCGGTTGTTCTTAGCTTCGTATGGCCGCTGACGAATCAGTCAATCAACCGGTAAAAGTATATTCCTGGCATTTTATGCAAGCGGGACCATTGCGCACATGCTCGGCATCAATTGCAGGCGGCGACAATGATTGTCTATAATGTGTAGAACAATTCGTCATACTTAATGTTAGTGAATACACGGATGAGATATATAATAAAACGCTCGCGTTTACTGTTAGGAATTTCCCAACACTCGCCGGATGGTTGTCCTTACCCTGTGATGACCAGATTTACAATAACTTGATTTGTCACCGAAAACTGAATTCCCCTTGTATCCAATATTGTAACTCATAAATGTGCGGGCTTGCCCCATAGTAGAGTCTACCAAATTTTAGAGGTGGCTGAGAATTTCCACTAGATTTATGTTTAGTTCGTATGTTAAATTTCAACGTTTATCGAGATGATATAAATCAAGATTTATAAAGAATTATTTGTCATATTCTGATTGGAAGGTTGAATTTGTTGGAATATTAACGTTTATTTTAATAAATTCCTTTTAGTGATTTGTTTATTTTCCTTTAATAATTAGTTATATTTGACAAGCTTTATTAAAGTCATAGTGTAATGTATTTCAAAATGAACTTTTAATAATATTATTAATATTTTCTATTTAATAGTATGTATATGTAGATGTGATTTAATTGCTTTTCTTTTGATTGACATATTTTTGATGACACAACAATTAACGCCTCAAAGAATAGACTATATACAACTTGAAATTGAATTGTTTTTTACAATATTCAATAATCTAGTTAATTTTTTGACAAGGAGAAAAATCTCTATGAGAACTTATGAGACACTAAACTATAAATAAATTATAATAAAAAATATCTTCCAATCTATAGGCATAGACTTTAGAAGCTAAAAGAATTGCTCACCTAATAGATTTTAGGTCCTCGGTTCTTGGGCAAGTAGAGTTTGGCTCTTTGCAAATGGCATTCTGGTTTTGACCCCTTAGCGCACCTGGCTGCAGCTATTGGAATTTTAAGGAGTTTGTCATTGACATAATTTTTAACAACATGAGCATGGATGTATAGTATGTAGACATAGTGTTGGCATTGATGTCAACATTATGGTTTGATCTAAAGATTGATGTGCAAATTTATTGGTGAAGCATGACTGTGTATGAGATTGATAATCTAGTGCATAAATGCAAGAAGTTTTGGTTCGATTTAGATAGTTGAGTGGAAGAATTGGTTAAGTGTTAAAACATGGTTTTCAGTATACAGAGAATCCAATTTTTTTTCCACATTTGTTCGGCTTGAAGAATTCTGCTCTTTGGTTCTAAGGAATTTTTTTTGGATGTCAGAGGAGTTTAACTCCAAAATTTCATGCCTTTTGGCTATCTCGTGCAAAATTTATGAGTAATAGAATATCGAGTTTGCCAGAGATAGTGTTTTCCAATACATAGTACATGTTTTGCTAAGTTCACACTTCACAACAAAATAATATTTGTTGGTGCCATCCACCTCCCAGGAGAACCATCTATAGCAAAACACCTTCACGAGATAGAGAGAAGCATGATGCTATTTCACTAGAAGAGAGAATGAATTGAGATGTGATATATTACACAATGCACAATACTGCCTTATAAAGGAAAGAAAATATATGATAGGTGGAAAAACTACCCACATGGGAAAAAAGCACTCAAGAGTTTAACCTAAGTTAAAATGAAATACACTAACACCCCCCCTTAAGTGCAAAGTTAGGGAGAATGAAGATACAAAAATGCAAAAAATGCAATATGGGTCCTAGCTACACAACCATGTTAGGTACCCATTTACAATGCAATTTGTCACAACCGAAGAAAAGGAGAAAAATAATGTGGGAAGAAACCCCTCTCCAAAAGAGAGGAAAGAAAAACAAGATAAGATGCATGGATGGAGGACTCAATCATACCCCCCAAGGACTACATACATCATGTATATACAATCAATGATCCCCCCATAGGAAGGAGAGAGAGATACTATATAGCCCCCCCACAATGTGTAATTACTTTAAAAAAATGGTAAGTGCCTGGTGACAAAACATGATCCAATGTCGAAAAACAAGTTGTCTCCCTTTTGGAAGAAACAAAACCAAGTACAAATGTAGGTATGATTCCCACTCTCGATAGGAATTAGCAAGTGAAATCCAAATGAGGATGAAAATATCTCTAAAATATGCTCATGTGTCGCCAAGACCTTGGAAGATGATGCCACAAACTAATCAGGAACATGCCCAATCACAATAGAAGGTGACAAACAGGGTACCACTGGAAACTAGTTTTTAACATCCTCTAGAGACTGAGATGGAGCGACAATAGTTTTACCACAACTATCATCAAATATAAGGGATATAACCTCAAATGAGTCTTCCAAGCCAAAAATTTGAGATTTTATGAACAATGAACCAATGTTCGAAAAATAAGAATCCCAATCAGGAAGATAATGATAATCATGTTGCTCAAGAATGATGGAAGTACTCAATGAAGGTGGATCAAATATCTCTAACAAAGAATCAGGAACCTTTGAATCAACCGCAACCTCATCTAAAGTCTCAACAACCTCCAAAGGATCACAAGCATGGTCTATCTTCTCTGAAGAACAAAGAGACACACTGGTATTGGAAGGAGGGTTATCGAGAGATGGCGGATTATTAGGATATCCATATGATTCTCAAAGGTAAGAACAAAAAGAATAAGGAATCTCAAAATGACAAAGTGAATCTAAAATTTCCTCATCATTTATATGCTAAAAAATAACTCCATAGACTCTAGCCCTAAATCCTTTCCAAATCATATACCTACTATGTGTGTCTGGAATAAGAACTTCATTATACAAATATGGCAATAGATTCTTCTCACTAAGATGGGTGAGAACAACATCACTCCATTGTCTAAAGTTCCCTTTCACCAAAGAAACCATTATAACTTAATATTTCTTCAAAATTTCAAAAATAGTTCTTTCACAAGTATAAAAACTTTCAAAAAGGAATTAAACCTAGTTTGGAACAAAATTTGATGCAACCCATTGCTTGATTTCCATGCTGACACAAAGAAACTCCATAGAGCGCACTAGCACCAATCACCACACACAATACAACATCTTCATAGCCTATGAGACTTGCTCACACCAAACAAAGAGAGTAAGAGGCTATTTAAATAGAAGAAAAAGATCTCACTCTGCCAATGTGGGATAATGCTTCTAGCAACACAACTTCAAAACTAACTTGGGCCGACACACTTCAATTGAATAACATAAAACCTTAAATATTTGGGAAAAACTTTAGAGTTGATAAAGTTTACACTAGGTGCTACATAGGAAATATTGGAGCACTCCAAGTTCTCTAAATGAATCTATGCCTTGCATCAAGGAAATTGTGTTGCAATGAAAAAATCAGACCCTTCAAGAAATCATGACCTCTAATGGCATCTCCAAATAGTGGCTTCTTTACAAAAATTGTTGCCAGTGGTGAAATATTCATGGACTTTATAGCATATTATAGTAAAAAAAATCCATAGTCTATACAGGAAAGAAACTCCTCATAACTAGGTCAAATCACACCTCCAAAATAGAACATGGGTCTTCAAATGGCTCATTCGGTAGCCTCCTCACAAGAAAATCATAGACTCAAAGATGGATTTAAACAAAATTCAATACAAAATTGGTCAGAAAACTAGGAGAATGCCACTCCTCCAAGTGTTGGGCTTTTCAGAACCAAAAAAAAAATTCTTTCTAACACCGCATGCGCCTGCCAATAGGGAAATTATTCACTCTTCCAAAAAAAATCATTTCTCTAGTAATCACAAATGGCTTGATGATGTGCCTTCAAACAAGGTGCCCTCAAAAAATGCTTCTCGCACCTTCAAACAATTTGAAGCCAACAAATGGGTGAAAATTCATTTTAGAAGAATAAAAATTGAGGTGTGTTTGAAATTTAATAAATTTGAAATTTTGAGCAAATAAATGTTCTCAAAACTCTCCAATGAAAACTCTCAATGGAAGGAGAGTAGAATGGTTGGCTTTGATACCATGTTGATGTCATCCACCTCCTAGGAGCACCATCTACAGTAAAAAACCTTCATGAGATAGAGAGAAGCACTATGCTATTTCACTAAAATAAAGAATGAATTGAGATGTGATATATTACACAATGTACAATAGTGCCTTATTAATGCAAGAAAATATATTACAAGTGGGAAAACTACCCATATGGGAAAAAATCACCTGAGAGATTAACCTAAGTTAAACTTAAATAAACCAACAATATCTCATCTTGCAGAATCATGGAGGTGTTTATAGGTGTTAGTAGCATTTAAGTTCCAAGTGATGTGAAGTTTGGAGGTCCGCGTTTTGGTTTGAGAATGATCAGTTGGCTTATTTTGACGTTAGGTCTCTAGCAATGCCAACCTAATATATTTAAGGGAATGCAGAGTTTAAATGTGTATTGATGCATTATGTGGGAGCTATTATAGGTCTGTGCTAACCTGTCTGGGATAGTTATAATATTTGATTGTGGCATGAAGTATGTTTTGGGAAGACAAATCATTTTTCATGATACATATAATTAGGCCAACTTAACTGATTTTGCATGATTGTGTGGATGTAATGGGTATAATCATAAAATCTTTTTGGTGTTGCATGATGATGATAGAGAATATGAAAGTGTTGTTGATGCAAATTGTGTGAATGTAATGGGAATTCACAACATAGGTGAATGCTAGAGAAGAACAATTATAAGTGTGTAAACTCATTATATTGAGCTTCAATAGAACTGTAATTCCTACATATTGTAGATGCAATTATAGCAGTTCAAATCTTGGTAGTGAGCCATAGGATTTTATTCTTTCTTTCATATTATGAATAGTGAGTCCACTAGGAAAATGAGTCCACCTACAATGATCATTTTTTTAATATGTTGTAATTGGTTATAATATATTATTAGATATTCCTCACCGAGGCTTTTTCCTATTTGGGTTTCAACATAAAAATCTCGTGTTCATGTGTTATGTTCTTTTGATGGTTTCTTTCATTCTTTCCTTTCCTACTACAAATTGAATATGCTATAAGGAATGAATGTTTAAACATTTAAGTGGCAAAACATCAGAAAATGGGGGTGCAATGAATAATGATGGAAAAAGGAGGTATAATGCACCTATAATTTCCTTATTTCATTAGGAAAAAGAGATCCGCTAGGGAAATACTAACTTTCAACCCTTAGGTGAGTCAACCTTGGTAGATATCTCATTCCTTTACTTATGACCAATGATGGGGTAAATCAATTGTAGTGTACTAAAATGAATAACCTTCCATTTTCACACTTTTTTGGGCCTGTCTTGCTTTATTTATGCTTCTTTATTGCTTAATTGGTCCTATTTTGCATCCACAATATTAATAAACTATATAATTTTTATGAAAAATCTTGACAAATATCAAATGATAAATGATAATTTAATGTTTCTATCTATGTGTCCCTGATATTTGGACTGGGACTAAAATGCCACCTAGGGCATCTTTGTCCTCCATAGGTCTTGGGACCCTTATTTTGAAACCACCTAAATAGGCCCCATTTTAGATTTCATGCCCCAAGTTTCAAGCCTTGGGACTAAAACACCACCTATGGCATCTTAGTCCTCCTTGGCTTATTTTCAAGATTCAATTTCAAATCTTGGTGGGATTTGGCTTCCTTTAATAAATGATTTCATATCTTGTCTTGTTGTGGTGTAATTTCAGGATATTAAGCTTGAATAAGTATAAATACAAGGTTCCTTCACTCATTTTCATCTAAGTAGGTTGTGAGAGCATCTATTCTAGAAAAATTGAGTCCACAAGAGTATTCAAGAGTAGTTCATCAAGCATTTGGATCCATCATCAAGATTCAAGCATCTTGTCAAGGGTTTGGTGCATCCACTCACATTGTTGAGCCAAGATTGTGGATGTAGCATTGAAGATCTATTTACAACCATTGTTCACATCAAATCCAAGGATCCAAGATCTATGTTCCTTATGGACACTACATGCTAGATTGCATATTTTCTTCACAAGATGTCATACAAGGTGATATCATTTACATATTTCATGTTTCATGCTTCATTTCATCATTTGGTTCAATTACCTAAAAGGGGTTTGACCAAGGAAAACCAAAATTCACTAACAAACAACAATTTTTTCCTCTCTTGCATGTTTTTGGTTGCAGGTCTAGGTTGTGGACTTGAAGATCCTCTAAAGTGAAAACTTGTCAAAGTTGCATGCCAAATTTTTCATCTTCACAGAAACTCACCTATAGGCCAAATCCAGAAGCTTCAAAACTTGAGATTAGAGAAGAAGGAAGTGCAAACATCAAGCCTAGGGACCACATTCAGAGATTATAGAAATTATAGATGGGACTAAGTCACCACCTAGGGTTTCTTAGTTCTCCCAAATATATTTTCTAGAAATTCTTCCAAATTTGGTTTCGATATCCAAAGATTCAACATCTACCCCAAAAAATAACAATGAGACTAAGACAATAGTAAGGGTTTCTTTGTCCTTCATAGCATATTTTGATAGTTTATTTACATTTCAGGAGACCTCATTACATCTCTAGACATCCTAGGTACACATATCCTAAATTGTTATTGCATAATTTCATCATTTGCATCCCTCATTTAGCTTTCATTACTAGGTTTTGTGAGTCAAATGCTTATTTGTCTTTTCCAAGCATTTCCTTGGTGTTGAACCCCTAAAAGCTTAAAGAACTCCATCCTATGTCCTCCTTCTTGAGAATTGACTCACATTGTGAGTTTGATAATCAATCCAATCAGGACTTCTAGGACATTGTTGAATGATAATTAGAGAAAAGTTGTGTTCTATGACCTAGGTTATAAAGCTCCCATTTTCCTATTATTCATTTTGGTGAACCTCACATTATTGAGCATTCATTTTTTGATTTGGAGTTCATTAAGACCCTATATCAAGGTTGTATTCATTCTTGCATTACATCTTACCTTAGTAAAAATGCATCTAGGGTTTGTTGTATCTTGCATTAATGAAAGTGCATCTAGGGCTAGTGAGAGTGCATATAGATTGCATTTTTTCTTTTTTGCATCAGGTTATCTCATTTGAAAAGTGAAAAGTGCATTATTATTCATCCTAATTGCATTTAGGAAAAATGTTATTGCATTCAAACTTGAAAAAACTTGCATCCAATTTCTTTCTATTAGTCACTTTTTCTTGCATCCATTGGCATAGTTTTTCATTTGTAAACATTACATCCCTGGGTAGACAACCTAGGAACACTGTTATCAACTCAAAATTTTCTTCTTTTTTTTGCAAAAAACCCTCATTGGGACAAAAACTCCCTTACTGACGTCTTAGTCCCTCTTTGGGTTTCTGCTTTAGAACCCTTTCTAAGCCATTTGCTATCTGTTTTAGCCTCTACAAACTCATAATTTCATCAGGAGGACCAAGATTCCCTTCTTGGCGTCATAGTCCATCTTGACTTTGAAGTTCCATTTTTTAGGGTTTAAATATATTTTTCTCTGCTTCTGTTTGCTACCATTGCTTATTTGTTTTAGTGGGTTGACTTTTGTTCCATGCATTTTACTATGTATAGCTTAAAATGGTTCATTTCATGCATTGCTTCCTTCAAAAATTTCATTCGCAATATTTCATTACACAACATAATTAGTAAATTACCTAGTTTGAAATCTAAAAATTGCATTTAAACATTCTACTTTAGGTCATTGAATTGCACTTTCTTTAACTTTCCATGATAACATGTTTTCTCTCAAGAGATGTGGATTTGATGTGGTTAAAAATGTATTGCATAAGTACAACACCTACTATTATGAGTTAAATTTTGAATACAACAATGAGGTCATTAGGAAACATGTCAGTCATCCTTCTACTATCTTTCATAGTTCTGAGAATATCCTAGAGCAAGTGGATCAAACCATCGACACAAGCCTTAATATTGCATTTCCCATTGCTTAGGATGGTATTATATAAGAACATACAAGCATAGACAATCATGGAAACCATAATTTTTATTCTCTTGATATTTATCCTACTAATGATGAAGGTATTTCACTAGAAGAAGATACAATCATTGTGGATCATGAAATTCTTGATTGTCTCTCTCCTCTTCCCTCTTTGAAAGTTAATATGACACAAGAAGATGAGAATTGTCACAACTTTGCTTACCCCAAATTCATCTCTCAACACCTCCCCTAATTGCAAGAAGGCTTTAGTAAAAGAGGATACAATCAAGAATGATCATGAAAATCACATTTGTTAGTAAAACATGTGGATTGAAAGTGATAACCTTATCTCTCTCCTTCCTAATGTCCCTAAAATTTGGAAAGACCTATTTGAACAAAAGCATTTAACCATTCCTAATCATAAAAAACCTAGTAGTCCTCTTGATGCCTCTCCTATTAGTGATGAACTTACCTTACACGACATAACAATGGAGAGGGATGAACCTTTTGTTTTGCTCTCTCCTAAAATTCATCCTACTAGGGTAGAAGTTATGGCACAAGAGAATGAGACCCGAGAAAACAAGAATGAAATTACCGACAACTAAGACAATAACATCTACCCTTCTCCTAATATCTATCCTATTTATGAAGATGATATTGTAGTGTTAGAAGATCAAAGCTATGAGAGTCACAAGAATTCTATTTTCCTCTCTCCCTCTAGAGAAAACATTATTGAACAAGAGAATTCCATTGATCGTTCAACTACTAGCGATGAATTCATTTTAGAAAATCCAATCCTTGAATTTCAAGAACATTTGGTTTGTAGTTTTCCTAAAAACTCTCCTTCTATGGAAGATACCATGGTGCAAGAAAATTAGAACATTGACAAAAATAGTTCCTTAGATGAAGATGATGAAGTGACATTAAAATCCCCTTCACTAAGACACCATGAAAGGTATTTTGAGGTTATGAACATTAGATATCCCTTGGAGTACTCTCCTAAGCCTAAACTTAACATTTTTCCACCCTCTCACAAACCACAAGTTAAAAAAAAACCTATCCTTATCCTCGAAGCACCTAAGAACAATATTTTGTAGCAATTGAGTTACAATATTGTTGCCCATACATACACCACTAGGAACAATCTGCAACCAAGTAAAACACCTTCAACATGCCTACCATTACCTCATCCTATATTGTCTAGTGCCCCTCATTTTCCTTCACAAAGTGGAAAGCAGTATGATCTTGTTAACAATTTAAGAATACTCCTAGAAAGATATCCCTTTGGCAGCTAGTTTAGAATTCACCTAATTATCACACTATGCTTGAAAATTCCTTACAACAAGTTCCTATCCCTTGTAATGTGCAACCGAAAGACATAGCAGTCATGATTCAAGGAATAAATGATAACATTTTTTTCCACCAAAGTGAACTCCCTCCTTTGGAGGTGAAAAAACAATGTGATTCTTTCATGATTATATCTCAATACAGTAGCACATGGATAAAGAAAACCCTTGTTGAGAATGGCCCAACCTTGAATGTATGTAGTGTAAGACTTTTGGATAAGCTTGGTGTTAATAAATCAAAAATCCAACCCACCTCTTTATCTATTAATGGCTTTGATAACGTGCGCAAACAACCACTTGGTGTAATCACTTTACCTATTAAATTTTGAAAGTCCAAATTACAAACAGTAATCCATGTTATGCCCCATGATCTTTCATACAATCTCCTTTTAGGTAGACCATGGATTCATGAAATGAATGGGGTTCCTTCAACTCTTCATCGTAAAATGAAGTATATCTACAACAAAAAATAATACAAACTCAAATCCGATCCTAAACCATATAGTTGTTTCAACATTGAGAAAAACAAGGAAAATCCCTTGAAAACATTGACACCAATTACGGAAGTGGAACCTGTGCAACAAAAAGAGAAAGAAAAACACATTGAGAAAATAACAAAGCTACTGGAAGATGATTGGGGTTCCTTAGACTTTGAACCAACATTCATGGTAGAATACAAGATCATAAACAAAGATTCAGAGAAGGGAAAAGAAAAAATAGTAATGTCAACACAAAATTTATGATGGCACTTTGAAAAAAATTGTAAATTTTAGTGTGATCATGTGAAAACCCTATGAATTTTGACCTCAAAAGCTTTGTCACATCTACTAAAGGGCTCTTGTATGAGGTTTAGGGTTTTATTTTTGTTGCTTGAGTTCTATTTTTGCTGCTGGCTGTAAAGTGTTTATTGTTGGTTGGGAAGACGAAGGAAATCCTCATATTTACATCATCATGTGACTGAAATCCTATGAATAGTTTTTCTCCTGGGTAGGTCTGAATCATCCCTTTTATAGGCTAGGGGAATAATCTTTTGATCATTATGTCATTTTTTCTGCATGATTCCAAAGTTGTGAGCTTACCATTCTCGTGTTGCTCTAGAGAAGTCCCCCCTTTCTTAAGAACAACTTATAAGCACGTGCATAATGTTTCAACTTAAGTATCGATGACCCTTGTCACCTTATCGCTCATCGCTGATTTATTTATCGATTTACACTATGAAGTAGTGATAATCAATGAGAGTTACTTTCCTTTGATATCGCTCATCGCTAATGGCATCCGATCCTTCAAATTTTTAATAGCGATGAGCGATGTTCTATGTTTTACGCTCTGATCACTCATCGTAGATGGCCAATGAAAAGAACATTTGTAATAGCACTGAGCGATATGATGTTCCACCATATGATCATGGATATATTGTAAAAAATTGGTTTCACATTAGTGATGTGTGATGAACGTTAATGTAAACCATTCATTGTTAATTTCTTGCACAACGTATGAGGAGCATTAGCGATGAACGAAGGCCTTATCACTCATCGCGGATTAAATTTTGAACTTACGTTCTAAATCAATGACAAGCGATCAGTTCCTTCTAAAAGGGTTTTTTTTCTTTCTCTAATTTTAATTGATCTTATTGGCGATATCTTTGGCAACATTTTTTCTATGCAGGTGCATGTGTCTAAGATCTATTGTTTTCATAGTATCTCTCATCATTGATGTGATCCTAGGGATAAAGTGTGAATTGTCGAGAGCATGATGAAGGGACAGGTGTGACCAGGAGTCAATTCATTAAATCAAGGGATAAAAGCCATCACAAAAATATTTTAATCGTTCATAGAACTGAATAAGGATGAAATAAATCAATGGTAGTTGATAACCATAAATGAAAGGAGCAATGTGGCAGTGTCCAGGGGTCTTGCATGAAGAAAGATGGGGATCAATGACTGAACTGGATAGCCATTGATAAAATTTTAAAGCGGGATGATCGAACAAGCAGAAAGTCATCACATGGGTAAGTTCATCGCTAATGAACACCTCAGGTTTAGTGAAGGATCAGCGACGAAGTGAGAAGGAGTGCAAGGAAAGTTTCTCTCCAAATTGACTATATGTACTTTGCCGATATAAATGAAGAGCATGGCTTAGGTTGGTGATACATGCCAAATTATCAGGACACATATGATTAAATCAAGGTTAAGGAATAATGTGTCAATATTTGAGATAGCATCGTTGTTTTCAAGAAGCAAGTTGATAATAGTTGAAAAACGATGCTCATGGCCACCTTAGATAAAATCTTAATTACTCTCAGATGAATAGTCCATATTCAAAGCCAAACTAATATGCTACCAGTTCAGTTGTGTAAGGAGTTCTGCATCATTAATTATGCATGCTTGAAATCTCTATTTAATACAGGTTGATTGATGATTATTCTCATTCTCTTTTATGGTCTCCAGTGTGTGTTAGGCTAAGTGTGAGGAGTTCTTGGTTTATCTATGATAGAATTGTCTTGTCTTGGTTTGGTTGGTATGAAATTGAGTTCTCTAGTCTACTTAGGACTTCTACTGGTTTAATTGGTTGTTATCACTCAGATTGGGTTATTCTTCTTGTGGGTGTTAAATCAAAAGGATTTTTAAATTATCATTCTAAGATGGGAAAAAATTGTGAGGAAACCCTACCTACTAGGAGGTCTAGTCAGTTGAGCGTGTCCAAATGCCACGAGGAAGCAACTGAATAGGAAACCATGGCTTCCCATGATATTGCAAAGGGAAAAAGGAGGGCTAGAGGACATAAAAAGAAGAAAATTGTGCAAAGTACTTACCACTTGAGAAATAGGAGCCTTCCAGGGGGACCTATTGAGCCTAAAGGCAAGGAACTGACATTTCTAGTGAAAAGGGCCAAGAAGAAGGGAAAGAGCCACCAGACTGATCAGGAGCAAAAGTTTCTTATTGTGATTTTCAACACTTCTTGAGATGCCAAAGTTGAGATGGACTTGGATTATGGCCAATATTTCATTCCCTGGTTCCATATGATAGCTCTGATGATGACGTACTTGTAGTACCTCCAATTGCAACAAGAACTAGAAGTGGTTGGGAATTTTTGGATGGCAACGACTTTGAATAAGGAACACCTTTTATTTTATTTTTTGATGACATCATGGTTGTTGCATAGGAGGTATTTGTTTCTATGCATCCATGGTTTGTCTTTTCCTTTCCCTTGCTAATGTGGAGAATTTCTAGATAAAATGAACCAAATCTTTTTGTTCCCAATGAAAAATGTTGTGACAGTGACGACTAACATTTTTCACATGTTTTTTTCCTCCCCTTCTTTGAAATGATTATGTATGAAACTGCCTAGGGAGTCCTTCGAGATGTTAGTTGGAATTAGGTTTTTGAAATGAACTTGAAATTGAAATTGAAATTATAATTCAGCTAGGTGCTTGTTGCTCCCCGGTTATATAAAGGGGATTTCATGGCTGAAAAGGAGAGAGTTTATATTTTTAAGTCCAGAATAGGGTCATAGTAGATACACAACTCTAATAGCATAATAGAATGTTAATAGGTATTTAGATAGATATATTCCAAGCAAGAATGAGATGAAAATTATACTATGTATAAATCTTGAAAATGTTTTACAAGGAAATATTAGAAATGAAGAAGATTATTAGCTTTTATAAATTTTACTCTCCTCTATGTCTTCTCTCAAGTTATGAATGAATATTGTTAATAACATCTTCATTTATCTTCTGTCATTTGCACATAATGTATGAATTTGTTTTGTGCTTCAATTCAATGAATTGATTAAATGTTGAAATAAACTAATATTTTTGTGAAGAAAAGCATATAGGATTTATTAAGGAAGTGGTATTTTGAAGACATGGTGAGTTAGATCTTACAAAGTAATATTCTAATAGTCCATTGATTTATGTATTTCAATTAAGATTGTATTACCAGTTCACTACAAGTTATATTTCTTTTTTTCCTTAGATGAGCCAACAATTATCTGGTCAGTTTATTTATGATTAGTTGAGCTAGTACTGAATTGGCCCTAGGATTTAAGATGAAGAATTATTTAACATACTATAAATTGTAGTCCCAACCCTAAGTATAAAGGAGCACTCCTTCAAAATAAATAACCCTTCTATCTGAGGTTTGCAAATATTTTGATAGAGTGATTTTCGAATTGTGCATATGTGTAAGGAAATACTCTTAACCAGGTGTGAAATATTATGAGTATATAAGGGATTACCCTCCCTGGGTCTCATAGATCCTAAAGAGAAGAAGTAGAGTAGTAATTACTCTACTTAAGTGTTGGAAAATCCTCACTCTAGTTGATAATTGGGTCGTGGAAAGCCCATAGGTTAGGATTGAGATTTAGTTCAGGTTCTAAAAAAAAACAACAATTCAAAAAATCCTTTGAAAGCATCCACCTTAACCACTTTAGAAAAAAGAAAAAAAATTACACAACAAACATTGATGAACTTAATCATGACCAACCACCAAATTCAAAAGAAGTGAAAAAGCTTTATCAAAAAGGTTATGCACTTATGAAACAACTAGGATATAGTGGAAAATGATTTGGTGCTAGAGAACAAGGTATTCATGTCCCCATAGAGCCTAACATGTAAGAAATAACTCATGGTCTTGGTTATTGTCCTTTCAAAGAGATAAACTCATCAAACAAGCCTTCGCTCAATATCAACACTCTCATAAAGGATTCCTCTAAGCCAACTTTGACAATAGTGCATCCTGAATTGATAGCCACTAGTTGTATTTATTTTTATCATTTGGAAGAAAAAAATAAATCTTTGTTTAATGTCAATGTTGTCACACAAAAAAAAAAAAATTTAATTTGATAGATTTACACCCTCTGGTAAAGGAGAGGACAAAATATCATATTCTAAAGAGTCTTGTGTAGGTATGGCATCTTATACTATGAAAGAGATATCTTTGTTGCAAAATAATGAAACATCTTGTATGTTTAATCAAGAAATTATCTTGTTGAGACTCCTCCAAGATCATTTGTTATCTCTACCCCTAATAACACAAAATAAATTCTACTATGAACATTGATTTTGTGCATATCATAGAGTTCATGGTCATTCTACTAATGAATGTAAAACTTTGAAAAACAAAATTCAATATCTTAAGGACTATGGTGTTGTCACTTTGGTTGAAGCACCTAGTTCCTCTTTTCATTTCGGCTCATCCTTGTCCTACACTAAGTGGGGGCAAGGATTTATGTAGTCTTGTCCTCATATGCCACTTGTTGTTGTCGCTTATGGCTAGTTGACCACCTTTCATGTGCATATAAGAGAAATATTTGGATATGGACAACAAACCTTAAGTTGGCTCGTATGTGATGTTCTTAGTTTTGGGGGTAACCCTCTTTTCATTTTTCATTTTCAGCTACTTTTAAGTAATTGCTCACATCATGGTGTTAGCAATTCCTTTAAAGTGGGGGCATACCTTAGCATTATTTTTGGCATGATTTGACTTGTATTTTTTTTCATGTTCCTTGTGTGATTTACTTTCTTCCTACCATGCATCCTTTTCTACATGGTGTCATTGGGTTTAACTTTCTTTGAGAGCGTGATATTTCCTTGTCCTCTCTTGGAAACATTAGGTACAATGTTCCCTAGGATGAGACCTTGCACTTGTACTCTCTTGGAAACAAGATGAGACCTTTTACACTTCTCCTCTCTTGGAAACATTAGGTACACTATTCTCTAGGATGATACCTTGTATTTACCCTCTCTTGGAGAAATTAAGCACAATTTTCCTTAAGATGAGACCTTGCACAAACTAAGAAAAATCCCTTTGAACATCCCTCTTTCTTGTTTCTTTTTCATTTTGTACCTTATTAAAGTCATGGACCTGTATAGCTTTGATATGGTTCCTTGGGGCTCACTTGGTGGACACCTAGCTTCACTATCCCTTGTGAGAATGCATTTTTCTTTTTGTCCTTATCATAGTCAGTGGGGTATGATGTTGACAAGGACTTTCTTGGGGTTACCTAGTGAACAACTAGCTTGACTAGCTCGCGTGAGCGTAAATTTTCTTTTTTTCCTTATCATAATCATGGGGGTATGACTTTGATATGGACCTCTTAGGGATCAACTAGTGGAAAACTAGCTTCACTATCCTGTGTGACCATTTTTTTTGTTTGCAAAGTGGAAAACATGTTCCACTTGTAAACCTCTCTTAGAAAAACAACCTAGACTTGGTCCACAACACATTGGATGGCCATTCGAAACTTGATCTATTGTATTTTTCATTTTTCTTTTTCCTTTTTCGTTTTTCTATCTTTGATGGTGTATGTTTGTGATTTGGTTATGGATGCATATATCATTTTCATGTGTGTTCCTTTTTTCCTATGTTTGTTTGCCATGTGATGTTGATCCTAGGGGCTTGATCATACCTCTTGATTATTGTCATCCTATCTTACTAGCATGTGCACATTTGAACCCCTCTTGATTGTGTGGTTGGCTACTTTAGTGTGATTTTGAAGCAAGTTCATCCTCTCGCTAAAGTGGGGGATAAATGAAGTGTAGTAAAATGCATACCCTTGCATTTTCACACTTGTTTGGGCCCTTCTTTCTTTATTTATGCTTCTCTATGGATAAATTGGTCCTATTTTACATCCACAAGATTAATAAAATATATATTTTTATGGACAATCTTGAAAAATATCAAATGATAAATGATAATTTAATGTTTTTTTCTATGTGTCCCTAATTTTTGGACTGGGACTCAAATTCCATCTAAGGCGTCTATCCTCCATAGGTCTTGGGACCCTAATTTTGAAACAACCCTAATAGGCCCCTTTTTGGAGTATGTGCCCCAAGTTTCAACCCTTGGGACTAAGAAACAACCTAGGCCGTCTTAGTCCTTGGCTTATTTTTGGGATTCAATTTCAAATCTTGGTGGGATTTGGCCTCCTTTAATTAATGATTTCATATGTTGGCTTGTTGTGGTGTAATTTTGGGATATGAAGCTTTAATAATTATTAATACAAGGTTCCTTCACTCATTTTCATCTAAGAAAGTTGTGAGAACATCTATTCTAGCAACATTGAGTCCACAAGAGCATTCAAGTGTAGCCATCAGTAAGATTCAAGCATCATGTCAAGGGTTTATTGCATCCATTCATGTTGTTGAGCCAAGATTGTGTATGTAGCATTGAAGATCTATTTACAACCATTGTTCACATGAAATCCAAGGATCCAAGATCTAAATTCCTCATGGCCACTACATGGTAGGTTGCAGATTTTCCTCACAAGAAATCATTTGAGGTGATACCATTTACATATTTCATGCTTCATGCTTCATTTCATCATTTGGTTCAATTACCTACAAGGGGTTTGACCAAGGAAAACTCCCATTTACTAATATTCAACAAGTTTTTCCTCTCTTTTATGTTTGTGTTTGTAGATATGTTAAAGACTTGAAGATCATTTTAAGTGTAAAGTTGAAAAGTTGCAAAGTTGTCATCTTCAAGGAAACTCACCTAGAGGACAAATCTAGAAGTTTTAGTGCCTAATATTAGAGAAGAAGGAAGTGCATACATCAAGCCTTAGGACCAAATTCAGAGACTCTAGAAATTCTAGACATGACTAAGTCACCACCTAGGGAGTTTTAGTCCTCCCGAAGATATTTTTCATAAATTCTTCTAGATCTGGTTCTAACATCTAAAGATTCTGCATCTTCCCCAAAAAATAATAGTTAGACTAAGATAATAGTAAGGGTGTCTTTGTCCTCCATAGCATATTTTGATAGCTTCTTTACATTTCCATAATCCTCATTACATCTCCAAAATTCTCAGGTACACATATCCTAACTTGTTGCATAATTTCATCATTTGCACCCCTCATTTAGCTTGCATTGCTAGGTTTTGTGAGTTGAATGCTCATTTACCTTTTCCAAGCATTTGTTTGGTGGTGAACCCCTAAAAGCTTAAAGAACTCCCACCTAGGTCCTCCTTGTTGAGAATCAATTCTCCTTGTCAGGTTGATAGTCAATCCAATTACGACTCCTAGGACACTGTTGAATGATAATTGGTGAAAAGTTGTGTCCTATGACCTAGGTTATAAAGCTCCCATTTTCCTATTATTCATAAACTAAAACAACAATTTTGTAAAACATTAAACCTCCAAATTAATCCTTAATCTAGAGGAATTGGGAGAGTAAGAATAGATTTGAGAAGGGCTTGGTTTTATGCACCTATCACAAAACGGTTATGGTGAGTGTCCTCCTATGACTCATTTTCCAAAGCATGAATGGGTCTAGCTATAGGGGTTGAAAATATGCTTTCACAGTTTTCTAGTCTTTTGTCTACTCTCTTTATTCCTCTAGGTTTCATAGTCAAAAATTAAGAAATAAAATTTGAAAATGATTTTCCATGGCTTGACGATAATGGTGACAAATTTTACAGCTTTGACAACTTTTGCAATTTTTCTCTTCTAATAGATCTTCAATCCTTCTTCAACATAAAATTAAACCCTTGATTTGAAACCCTTGAAGGACTGAAACTTAGTAGATATTTATAAGATCTTGATATTGCATGAAATTGTTTGATTGATGATGTGATATTGATGCTTGAATTTTGACTTGAATGCTTGAAACCTACATCACAATGTTACCTCCAAAAACATGGATGATGCTTGATAACTTTGACATAATGCTTGAGATATTGAATGATACAAAAAATTCTTGATAACTATTCTCTTGAACACCTTTGACAATAGTCTTAGCTCTTTAAATTGATCTCTTGAAAATATAGATTTCTTAGGATTTAAATTTGATAAAGAGACCTTTCTTTCATAGGTAATTTTCTAATTTCTCAAAAAATATACATTACAAGAAAAAATTTGAATTTAAATCTAGGATCATAAAAAATCCAGCAAAAACATATTTAAAATTTAAAATTAGCAACTAAAGGGGACCCATTTTCCCAAGAGTGAATGGGTCCTAACCTAAATTCCCAAAGGCCTATTCATTTTGGCATGTAAAAAATGGTAATTGCATTAGCTAAATAATGATTCCCCTTTCATAAATTGCAATTAATTAGGCTTGTAGATGCATAATAGATCAAATTAGAGGCTTAATTAAGTCCAATTAATTAAGGGGCCTAATATAGTGTGAAAATGTAAAGGAATGCATTTTTTTATGCTACATTTAGCCCCCACATTTGTGAGAGGATGAACTTGCACTCAAACTCACACTTAAGTAGTCAAACAATCGTATTTCAAGAAAGGTCTCAATATTGAAGGAACAATGAGACACATGCCCATGTTAAATATGCAATAGCAAGACAAGATACAGAAGCATAAAATGCCAAAATGAATGAGAAGAAAGAGAGAGGGGTGTATCAAGCCTCGGTAATTTTTCCAATTGATATGGATAAATCCTTAGCTGTTTGTCCAAAAATATTTACAAGTTGAAACTTGTTGTCCTCTATGCAAACAAAATGCACTCACATGGGCTATTGAAATTCATTGTCCACTAGATGAGCCCCAAAAAGTGACTAAAGTGAGGTTGTGCCAAGTATAGGATCCAATTTTACTAACCATACCAAAGTTATAACTCCTAATAACTTTGATCAGGTTCCAAAAAATTGTTATAAGACTGGCTAGTTGCATTATGCTAGGAACTCATTAAAAAGTATCCACTAGAAAGCAAGTTGTGTTATGGTTGGTGGCCTTTATACATGAAATAGGATATTTGAATGTTTTTTTCATATTTTATGAAAGGTCTCACCTTAGGGAAAATCATGCTTAATGTCTACAAGAGAGGACTACTCGGGGATAAAATATTTGTAACTTACGGAATGTAATCTATAGCATTATCTCTAAGAGGAATATCGTATGCCAAGAAAGGTCTCAACATTGAAGGAAATCAAGCCTAATGTCACCACCAAGAAGATGCATTATGTGAAGTAAGAATACAAAAATTTGAAGAAAACAATGATTGGGGTCATGTATGCCCCCATTTTAAATAAATTACTAAACACCATGCGATGAGTAATTAATTTAAAGTAGATTATAATAATGGAAAATACATCTCGATCTTTATTTGAAAAGCCATATGTAAACATATGTCTCTGATTAGAGCTATGTCATGGAAAGTTGGGTTGCCCCGCATATGCAATCCTAAGATAACACATAAGGGATCCATGGATTTTGGGTCAACATTTGTCGTTGCTGTAGTTATATAATCAAGCTTGGAAACTATCATCATTCCCTAAATGACTCATGGAACAACGAGCACAAAGGAAGAATGACACATAGAGAGAGAGAGAACAAAGGAAACCGTCATCATGTTTTTTTTCAATTGGTGTTTGATAATTATTTTGTATTTTATTATCTTCTTTTAATCTATGAGTAATAAAACAATGTCTACACCTACACTCTTTAGCATTTCTATTTATTTTTGTATGATTTTCAAGTTGTGATTGTGTAGGAG
Source organism: Sequoia sempervirens (assembly GCA_007258455.2). Lineage (NCBI taxonomy): Eukaryota > Viridiplantae > Streptophyta > Pinopsida > Cupressales > Cupressaceae > Sequoia > Sequoia sempervirens. Next base: position 42,718,220 of record VDFB02358134.1, read on the forward strand.
TGGCCTTATTAGCCATAAGGGCACAACGAAAGGAACCATGGGATGTTGATCAACCACTTTATCTTTAGCTTTTTAAACTTGTTTTATCTTAGGAGGGACAATATGCCTTATTTGGTTATTTCCTTGTCTTTTATAGGAGATTGGTGAAGGATTTTTCATGGGTTAGTCTTCGTTACTTGGAAGGGCTTTGGGTTAAATAATGGTTTCATCAATGATAGAAGACTCAATCATTGGTTTATGCATGTTTCTAAGAGATAATTCTACTATGTGGTTTGCCTAAAAATTTTGGTAAGATTTGAAAAAGAAGCCTTCATGACGCTTAATAGGTTCCATAGGTTTAGGCTGAAATAAATCTAATGATAAATTCCCATGGAAAGACACATGATGAAAGCCACGATGGTGCACAGTAAATATATGATTTCCAAATGAAAAATTTATCATTTATCAACTACCCATGGGATGACATCCATGGAGCACAACCATGGGTAACCAAGCTTCACGCAGAATTGGCTTGATGATAGGATGATAGATAATGTGACATTTAATTGTTTTTGTCCCACTTTTAAAGGAAGAGTGATCGAACCTTTGGTAGGGAAAGTAAAACAATTATGCATTTTGATATATGCTTTCGGTTGTTCATAAGAATATTAATAAAGTTCATGGAAAAATAAGAATTCCTCAGTGATCACATTCTCTACACATAGGGATCAATTAATATCCCATTAGTAGGCTTGTCATTGATTCTTTTGGCTATGTAAAGAGGACCATCGGGTGCATGTCTAATTATGTCATTTTTCAAGAAAGCAATGTCAAGGGGCATTTTTGTTTCAAAATTATGAGATTGAACATCAATGAAGCTAACCACACATTCTAGGTCTCACTCATTCTCATTTATATTATAATTATTTGTTTCTTCATGTTTGTCAACATTCATCACATCATTCTTGTTATCATTAACTTTCACAAAGGAGATATTATGATTTGGAATTAGGTTGCTAAATATTTCCAAATTTTTGTTGGGTAGGGAAACAAACTTATTTCCATGGTCATTAACACCACCAATCTGGATGTGATTAGTATCAATGACATCTTGCACAATATCTTTAAGATTCTTTCATTGTTTTCTATTATGTTTGGTGATAATCAAAAAATGAATTTGAGTTGAATTTTGAAGGTAAGGGCTTAGTAGTATCAACTCTAATAGGAGGTAAGGTGACTATGTTCTTACTTATAAGTTGCAACATGATGGAGTGAAGGGTATATGGTAAAGGGGTAAATTTTATACTCCTCTCCCTAAATGGATATAGATTTTTCATTTTTATAGGAGCCACTTGGGATTTGACATGTTGACTTGCTTGAGGTGTATTTATTTGTAAAAAATCCCTTATTTTGTTTCTTGATAGGTTGGAAATTCTTTTGGGACATGTCTCTAGATTGCTCATAATTGTTAGGAGTTTTTTTCTTCATGATGACTAACCAAATTTTGATCATCACTAAGGGCTATGCACAAGTGTGTAAAAGAGGTAAATTTAAACATCTAAAGTTTATCTTGAACATTGGTATGTGAATTTTATATGAAATTATTTGAAGATTAGCATGAAGAATCTTAATATTTAATTGTGAGTAAAGTAATTAGTATCATGCTATAAAATTACTGAAATTTTCAGCTTTGTTTTGTTTACAATGCATTGAATTAACTAAGGTCATATTGGGACCCATGTGCACTTTTAAATGGTTGAGAAAGGCATAAACAATTTCATTGAATGAAGTAATTGAGTTATTCAATATAGTTTAAAAAATTGTATCCCTTTTACATTTTCACACTTAATTAGGAATTAATAATTAAAATGAACTTAATTATACCTTAATTTATTGTTGTAATATGTATTTTACATATTCACATTACATTTAGGTCCCTAATAATTAAAATGGACTTAATTGTGCCTTAACGTACTGTTGTAGAGTGTGCCTCTTTACACTAACACACTTATTTATGGCTCCTTTAATTAATTGAGCTTAATTTTCCTTAATTGGCCTGCTTAGTTGAAATCCAAGCCTATCTAATCAAATATTCCAAAGAGGAAACCAAAAATTCATTAGTGCCTAAACATAACACTTCTCATTGAGCAATGTTTTTCCTAGGTGAGTGACCTAGGACCCATTCACCCATGGGCGAATGGGTCCTCACATATGTACCTAGGACCTCAATTTAAATTATGTTTTTGGTGGTATTTAAACCTATTCAAATACATATTAAGATGTCGACTTGTGTTATTTTAAATTTTGGGAAACTAATGTTACATACCTATAACTATAAGGTCATTTCACTATGCTTCATATATGACTCTAAAAGAATCTAAACATTTTTTTATGAGATCAAGAACATTTCAAGGAATTCAGGAGAAAAATTATTGAAGAATTACTACAAAAATCAAGATCCAATTTTCATGTCAAAGTATTCTTGCATCATGCATGTTGCTGGAGCTATTATGGTGATATAGAGTTCATGATCCATTCAAGTGATCAACACATTGTTTCAAATCAACTTTCAAGATCAATATCCACATCCATTGAATTCATTTCATGCAAGTTGTAGACCTACATTCCAAGATTCATCCAAGGGTTTGGTGAGTTCTAAAAGAGTTTTTCATTCATCACCCCTTTCATGCTATTTTATTTCAATTCAAGCTTTGATTAGAAAAATGGGATTTGACCAAGGAAAACCCCCATTCACCAAAAATAAAACATTTTGCCCTTAGGAATTGTGTTTCTAGATTTAGGTGGAAGAAATCTTGGAGATCTCTTAAAGAGAAAAATTGAAGTTGAAAAAGTTACAAAACTGAAAAAACATTGCATCTCATAGAAATTAACTACAAAAATTATTTTTGACTTTTTTAACCTAAAACATGAGAAAATTGAGAACTTCAAATCTATTGTAGAGGCTTCTGAAAGTTGTAGACAAACCCTAACTCAAAACCTATTCACCCTTGGGTGAATGCGTCCTAGGTTAGCTTCAACATAACAATTTTTGTGGCCAGTACACATCATCTTACCTGTCTCTAATATGTATGAAATGAAGAAAATGGGGTGAGGTGTATTCCACCTTTTAGGAGATGGAACACACAAGGGGGACCTTATTTTGCTCTATTTCATTCAAGGAAACCATAGAGATCTCAATATAATGGTCAAATTGAGAGGAGAAATATGTTATAAGGTCTCCTAGGGTGTGATTAAAAAATAAAGGGGGTTCACCACTAAGCAAAGGCTTAGGAAGAAAGAGATGAAAATGATATGCAATTGTAACTATGTAACCTAAATTATGAAACTCAAAATTAGAATAATGGATCAAGAATGAACAAAGGTGCACCTGGAAAGCTAAAGATGCTTATAATAAGGTTTGAAATCCCAAAATGTTGACTTTTGAAGCAGACTAGGATTCATAGACCAGTTGGGATGATTTAGTCCCAATTTAAGTTTTCAGGGTAGATTTAGAATTTGCAAATGGTAAAGCAAGATCTACATTTTTTGTTTTAAAATTGGCATATTGGAAATCATACGTTAGTTGTAGTGATTTAGTCCCAATATCAGACTTGATATGAAATTTTGATATCCACTAGTACTCTTCTGTAGTTTCTCTTGCTTCTGATCTCTGAGTATGAAACTCTAAATTTTGACCTATAGGTGACTTTCCATGATCTCGCAAGGAGGGAAACAACTTTAACAACTTTGTAACTTTGAAAATTTTCTCCTATCTTCCTCTTCAATGGATCATCAACCTAAATCCACAAATTACACATCAAATAAAGGGAAAAATGTTATTTTATTAGTGGATAGGGCTTTTCCTTGGTCAAACCCCATTTTGGTAATCAAACCTTGAAATGAAATCAAATAGAATGAACAAATAAGATATGTTGCAACTCACCAAACCCTTGTAATAAAGGTTGCAAAATTATGTGAAATGGATAGCATGAATGTAGATCTTGCAAATTGAATTAAGGCTATGGATCTTGACTTCAATGCTTGATTGAATCATGAAAACATTCATCTCAAATGTTATCTCAAAAACACACATGATGCATGATGACTTTGACATGATGCTTGAATCTTGAATATAGCTCCAAAATTATTGATAATAAACTCTTGAATACTATTGATATCAAATTTTCTATAGTGATTGAATACTTGAAATCTTAGGAAAAAATATGTGAAATAACCTAGTATTTACACTTTTTTATGCCAAATTTCTTGAAATTACAATACTACATGTTGACACTAGATCTAGAAGAATAAAATCTCGCCAAGAATTTGAATTTAAAATAGTTCCAAGATAAGTGGTACTCATATTCTAGTTGAGGTGTATGAATCCTAGTAGGCTAAGCTTGGGTACACAAATTTCAAGAAATGTTAAGTTTTATGCCAAATTTAGGTTCATGCCTCGAAACTTAGGTGGGACCCATACATCCAATGTGGAATATTAGTCCTAGATCACTAAATTTGGGACACACAACCCAAAAACAATAAATTATGATTGGTCATTCGACATGTGTCAATATTATCCTTAGAAAGAATCATTAAATAAGGCTCGTGGATGCAAAATAGGACCAAATAAGGCATAAAGAAACCCAATTTTAGCAGGGAGGGCCCAAACAAGTGTGAAAATGTAGCTCGGGCTACATTTTTGTACACTACAATGCAATATAATTTCAAGTTCCATTAGAATTGAGCTTAACCTATTAGATCCAAGTTGTATATTGCATTTTGGGTTTGATTTTCTATTTTTAATATTTCTCCCCAAAGTGTTGTTTAATTAGGACCCACATCCTTAAAAAAAGGAAATCAATAGATTCACACTTTGACTTGAATCACCTAAACGTTGATAGTTCTTTCATGGTTTGTATCTCATTTACTAATGAATTGAGTGAAAGATAGGTCTCTAATTGATCCATAATCCCACATTAGCACCTATTTTCCCTTCATTTCATTTTGATGAACCAAAATTTTTATCATTGCAATTTTTTAATTTTTCTATCCATTTTCACCCTAGATTTAGATGATATTGCATTCACTTCCATTTCATTGTATTGAATTGAGTCTCATTTAGGGTTGATTAAGTTGCATTATCTTGCATTTCATTTAGGGTTGTAAGATTATATTTTTGCATCTCTTGAAATCTAAATATACAAAAAATTTAGTCATTTTCCAAATCATTTACATAACATTGGACATCAAATTAGGTCTCCCATTTTGTCATTTTGTCATATTTTTCATTTGCATCCAACCTTAATTTCATAGAAAACTCAATTTGTAGCTCATTTTTTAAAACCAGAATCTAGAAACCGTTAGAATGAACCTATAAATATGTAAAAACATTTTTAAATACCATTACCTAGGACCCATTCACACTTGGGTGAAAGAATCCCTAGTTAGGGTCATTTTCTTAATTTTTGGGCATTAAAATATTTATTTTGGCATTCTATTTTGTTGCTTTCAATTTTTTGTTTTAGTTTGCAAAATTTCTATTACTTAGAATTGATCATATTAAGCTTTATTTGATAGATTTTTTCTATTGAGTGAATTGAAAATTGCATTTATATAAGACACCTTTTTCAATTTTTTGCATAGTGTAATAAAAAAAATACCTTGTTTAGAATATGAAAATTGCATTGCATCCTAGGTTATTGAATTGCATTTCACCTTCTTTCCATTTTGGGTATACATTGTGCTTTTGAAACTTTTATGAGCTTCTCAACTTGGTTTTTTATTAGAATTACTATTGTGAGATGTAGCTCAGGTCTCATGTCATCTCGTGATACACCATTCACTATGGATATTGGGTTCTCTAACTCTTTCACTAACAGTGTTGATAATCAACCCTCTATGGATCATAGCCTTCATACCTCATTTCTAATGACTTACCTACCTAAAAATAGTGTGAATGATGTTGAGAAAATTATTGCTAATGTCCCACAAGAAGACATAAGGATAGATGAAAAAATAGAAAATTTTCAAAACATTGTGAATTGTGAAAACATTGCTAGTAGTGCCATTTGTGCTTTAGATAATGTGAGGAAAATGCTTGAAAATGAACATGGAATAGAGATTGTGTGAATTTTAGCTCATATTATTGATAAGAACATCCATACTATGAAAAGTTGTGCTCAAGCCTTGGGGTATACTCAAAGCCAAGGTGGGAATTCAATTCCTCCTTCCACAACCCTTACCTCTATTTCTACATACACTAGTTCTCATGTCACCACTTCCATTCAACCTTATGGCAATGCCAACACTTAGGTACTTCCACTGGGAATCCTTCGAGCTTTGTGAATTCAAATCTCATATCTCCTCAACCATCCCCCTCACAAATCTATAATTCACTTTCCCTCTAGATACATACACCCCTCCACCTTATTCACCTCCATCTCACAATACCAACAATGATGCAATCCTAAACACACTTTTGCAAAAAATGTCATTCGTCCAACAAAAAATTTCCACCTTAACGAAAAAAATCAATGGCTAACCTTCACAAAACACCAAAACCAATCCATTATCCTCAAAGATATTGAGAACACAAATTCCACAAGGTATAGAGAATCTTAGGTTTGCTAAATATGATGGGAAAGGAGATCTTGTTATCCATGTTTATGCTTACAAAACCCTATGTAGTTACTTCATTTTTGAAGATAAACTTTTGGCTAAACTCTTTCCTCAATCCTTGAAAGATGCTACATTGGAGTGGTTTTGCTCCATACAAAATAATTCAATTGGTTCATTCAATATAGTTATTGATGCCTTTTACAACGACTTCCAAATTCAAAAGGGTCCCAAGATGACTTTAGTTGATTTGATGACTGATGAAGGGTACTACCTTTACAATCTAAAACCCACAAAAACAATAGATAATGGCACAAACAAAATGCAAGAAGGGAGAAAATATTTTCTATTATCACTGAAATAAAAAAGAAATACAACATTATATATTTGTCATCACATGGGCTTTCTGATTACATAAATCTACAAATTCTGCAACTCAAAGCCACCATCTAAATTTCTTTTCCCTCGTTCTATATCCCCCTTCCACATGTTTTATTTGGAAGGTGTAACCACCCTAGAATCTTTTGGAAAGTGTAACTTTCTCAAGATATTTTAAAATTTTGTTAATTTTGGTAGTACAACTTCATATGGTCATAACTTTTGATCGGGCTGTCAGATTTTCTATTATAATACGTTTTCAAAAAGCTCTCAAGAGATAATCTACCAAAAAATGGGGCCTAAAGGCTAATCACTTTCATTTTTTTCCAATTCTCAAGCCCATCTAGAGCCTCTAAGTGCCTTAAAGTTGAATTCAAAAATTTTAATAGGATTTTTGGATATTGAAATTTCAATATCTCTCAAATGACAAATGGTATTGAAGTGATTTCTTCACCATTGGATTCAATTTACCATTCTAGAGGTTTGTGTAAGATTTCATGTCCAACCATCCATAAATGCAAACTTACTAAAAATAGTAACCATACCAAATTTAGCCCTTATTGAAAATAAACGATATTTTGTTGGGTGATGCAAGATTGCTTTTACACCCTAGATGCTCCTACATCAATTACATTCAAACAAAATGATGATGAAAAGGTCACTAATTTTATAGCACAATACCAAATGCTTTATTCACAAATAAACATTACGATTCCTGATGTCAACCTTCAAAGAATGTTTATTTCCAATTTGCAAGATAAAATCCAAAATAATCTTAAGATGATGAGGTTTCCTTCCTTCGCACAGTTGTGTACTTCCCTTCATGATTACAAAAATTCAATTAGTAGTCATGAAGTGAAAACTTCCTCTAACCATCGTAAAATGTTAGAATCCACAACTCAAACTAGCTACCAACCTTTCAAGAAAAAAAGAAAGGCTTTGTACAACTTAACCCCCTCAACCCAATAAAAATGTTAACACCCAGATTTTTTCTATAAGGATGAAAAAACCACACGCCTTTGCAGATAAGAATAGATAGTTTACACCTCTACCTAATACCCTTCATAATACCATGTTGGAGCTCTTAGAAAATAACTTAATTTCCTTACCTCCTATTAGATCTCCTGATTCTACTGAGCCTTTACCTTCAAACTATAGACCATATTTCTATGCTATTTCCATCAATAAAATGGACATCATACAAAACATTGCAAGCATCTTAAACATCTTGCGCAAGACCTCATTGATTCTAACCCTATCCTAATTGGAGGTGTTAATGATCAAGGTAATAATTCTATGGCCACTTCTAATCAAAATTTGTTAATCTTTACCAATCCTATGCCTAATCATAATATCTCCTTTGTCAAAACTAGTGAAACAAAGAATGATGAGATGGGTGTTGACACAAATGATGAAAACATGAAAGACAATAAACACAACCTTATGGATAATGTGATTTCATTTATTGATGTGAAACCTCATAATAGCCTAAGATCCCACTTCACATTTCTTTCTCACAAAAATACATACTTAAACATGCATCTGATGGTCATCTTCACATCGATAGAAGAATAAATGACAATCCTACTAATGGGATATTAATTGATCCTGCTTGAGTAAAGAATGTGATAATTGAATAATTTCTATTTGTGCATGAGCTTTATCAAGGTACATATGAAAAACCAAATGCATGAATAAAAATTCTTAATTGTTTTGCATGCCCTACAACTGGTTTGATAAATCTCCCTCCTAAGGTTGGACTGAGAGAATTAACAATCTCATTCACCAGCATCTTGTCATCAAACCAATTTTGTGTGAAGTTAGGGTATCCATTGCTTCACTCAATGAATTTCATTTCATTGATTGTGCATAAATGTATAAAGTTTATATTTGGAAATGAGATATTTATTTTGCATCATAGTGGCTTCTTTCTTATGTCTTCTCATGGGAAATTGATGTAGGAGCATCCTTAGTTCTTGGCAATCTTGTATCAACCAAAAATATTTTCTTTCAATTTTTGTTCTTGTTTCTGTTCTTGTTGAGTTAATGTTTGTGGATTCATCATCTTTGCTCGCTAGACCCTCTGGATCTTGGTTTACATCATGGGAAATTTCATTTTCCTTTTTCCAATATTTGAGTGTGATTGGATCTTTTTCTGATTAATTATCAATTCTGGATTTTAGGGTAGTTTCTTGAACCTCCACCGAAATAATTTTCAATGTGAGTGGCTAGTTTTCTTGCTGGTGGATCATTCTCATAATGTGTGGATTTTAATGGTGTGAATTTAAATGTTCTATGGAGTGTCCCTGACCTTATTTATAGGTCCACATTTCATCCTATGCATTCACTAAGGATTAATTCAAATAGGAGGCCAACCTTATCATTCACACATTACATTTTCTTTCATTGGAGATTGTATGATCTTTAGCCAACATGGATGTTTCTAGACCTGTGGATGTGATATAAAGCTTGTAATACATCATTAAGAAAGCAAGGAATAATAAGAAGAATAGATTTTTATTGAATTATATAATTTAGCTTGCATTGAGGAGCATATAGGAAGAGGATATTTTGAGCATGTTGTATCAAGCCTGTGAGCCGAATCTATAAGCCTGGATGTTTCCAACAGATTGTAATCAAATTTTTTGTTAGTGAGAATATTTGAATCTACATTTTCTTCCATATTTTGCGTTGCTTCTATTTTGTTACTCTTGTTGCACGGTCTAGATTGTTCTCTTTTAGGACCCTCCTACTATGGTTGTACGAGATTTTATCATAGCCAGGTTCGATCCATGTGAGGTCATTGAAATTCGTAGAGTCCTATTGAATTTTTTTTGTGGGGTGGCATATTGAGGATCTGATCTACAACTATAGAGGACTTGTGTGAAGATGGTGGGAAGAAGAAATTTTAGAGGAAATGGAGCATGTGGAAATGAAGATGAAGCTTTAATGGAGATGGTGAGAGGAATTGTTGCCAGATTAGATGCAGTCAAAACAACTCAGAGAAGAGGTGGACCCATTGATGATTTGAGTGATGAAGAGGTAGAAGTACAAGAGGAAAGAGGAAAACAAGATCAACGTGGCCTAGATCAAGGAGAAGAGAGGTTCATAAGAGCCCTAACTAGAGTGAATAAAAAACCCCATTTCAATCCACCAGATTATAATGGTAAGTTGGATTTAGAAGAATTACTTGATTGGATTATAGAGATGGAAAATTATTTTGAATTTGAAGGCACAAATGAATATAAGAAGGTGAAATTTTCTTGTATGAAGTTGAGAGGACATGCATCCCTTTGGTGGGAACATTTGTAGATATATAGGAAAAGAAGAGGAAAAGAAAAGATAAAATCATGGGATCAGATGGTGAACAAGTTGAAAACAAAGTTTATCTCTATAGATTATCAAATTAGTTTGTCTTAAAAGTTGAAAAATTTGAAGTAGAAGGAATCAAGTGTGATAGAGTATACTAAAGAGTTTTATAAGTTGAATATCAGATATGGAAATTCAGAGGATGAGATCGAGAAAGTAGCCAAATATGTGAATGGTTTGAGGTCATCTATACAAGATGAGATTAGTTTGATTAAGTTGTAGAGTGTGGAAGAAGAATATCAATGTGCCCTAAAGATGAAAGAGAAGTTGAATAAAAGACATGAACAAAGACAAAGAGGAAGAGGTGGAAGATTTCAAAGAGGAAGAACTTTTACTGGAGGAGGAAGATGATCTTTTCCAAATTAGAATTAGGATAAGGAGGTTAGTAGGAGTGACAATTCATATCATAGAGGTGATATGTAACGCCCGCCATGCAAACCCCAGAGAACACACACATAATGCAACCAATTTTTTTTTTTTTTTAATAAGAAAAGTAAACATGCAATAACATTAAACAATGACTACATAACATATTACACAACATTAATACATTTGGTTCTCTGGGGCATGCGAGGTTACATCGCAACAACTAAACAAAGTAAAGATAAAGATTACAACATAACCATTAACTTTATAATAACCATAAACAATGGTACATCCAATAATCGTGATACGATAACAATAAACATCACATAATACATCCTTGATAACTCTCTTAAAAGAGTTACAAATGAGCCTAACTATTACATCATCGTTATAATCTTACATTACAATTTTCTTTTACCAATGAATTACATAGAATCTCCCAACATGGGGATTGATACAAGTATAATGAAATATGAAGTACAACTGATCACTGGAACATCTGCACTGTGGAAAGCTGAGAAGACAAGATGCTGATGGGGAACCCAACGGGTGCGGAGCACGTTCCACCCAACCATGTGAATTACAAGTAACTCACCCCCCGTGCTCAGAGGTGACGAGGAAGTGAACCTGACCATGAATGTCAACTGACTCAACAACAACATGATACAAAACAAGTACAACCCAAGTATGCAATGCAAAACCATCACGTCCTCAAATCACATATCAAGTAAAAACCAAGAAACTCATCACGATAACATGAAGTACTATCACTTAACAATCATGAATCAAATTCACAAGAATTCAAATAAACATCACAAAGAGATAACATCCAGAGGCAAAAACACAAGCAACAAGGGTGTCAAGTGGAGAGTGTCATCGCATAGCTCTCATGGGATTTCCTAGCCCTTCCTCCAACTGAGGCGCCGGCACCCATCTAAGGATATCCTGGCCCTTCCTCCTAACTGAGGCGCTGGCACCATAGGGTAGCTAATGCGGAGCCAATAGTCTCTCATGAGGACAAGACTATGACTATGCCGACCACGGCCTTCTCAGTCTATCACTAGTCTAAGGTAGCCCTAATGCATAGCCGAGGAATCCAATGTTTTATTATCTTGTGTTTTTAAACTACCCAACCCCCTAAATCTATTGTTTAGGTTATCACTTGTTTACTACTCTTTCGTGGGTTATCCTGAGCCCTTCCTCATCCGAGGCGCCGGCACCCACAAAGAGCCACTCTCCCTATGACCCCTAACATAAATCCAAACTAGGCAAGGATTGTACCACTACAGACAAAGCAAATGATCTCAAGGCCAAACCATGCGAGGCATTACCCATCTCGCTATAAACACATAATCAAAGTCTCACCAAGTTTTGTACAACCCTTTCAAATTAATGATACTAATATCTTGCCATGTCAAGAGCACATAAAATGACGAACATTCACCAACAATAAAACAAGCCTCTGGAAGACTCTAAAAAGGCTTACACTAGGGTTTCCTCAACAAAGAACTAACAATAGTAACAAGATATCAAGAATGAGTCAACAAACATAAGGTAGTGAGTGGCAATATCCCAAAGAAATCTTCACAATTAAATTTGATACACTCTCGAGTGGTATCCAAGGGAGACCTCTATTTCTCCTCCTAGGTTACCCAACAATACATTACACAACGATCTTACAATTTGACTCAAATCAAACTTAAACAAGATCAATGCTTAACACAACAGAACAATCAACCAATACACAAACTTAATATAGAAATTAGTCCACTCAATAAAGAAATCAATCCAAATAATAAAACTCAAAATCATGTAATATTCTAATCACAAAGATACAAGTATAAACATCAAAGGATATAAGACATGCCTCTGGAGAAGACCGAGATTTACAATAATCCAAACGAGGTTCAAAACCAACAGAGTTTCCACAACACAAGGATACAGTCAATAACAATAAATAGAAGTCAAAAACAGATCACACGAGTTTCTAACTCGAGAAGACGATTCAACCAAATATGTGTAATAACTCTATTTTACTTGACATAGAGTTGAAAACAAAGAACAATAAAACTATTGACAACTTATCTAATTTTCTTTCTTTAATTTCTCAAAGATAATAAATTTCATCAACACAAACAAACTACTTTTCATCCATTACATGCACTCAGTCAATAGAATTTTACCATAAATATTTGTAACAAAATATTTTACCCTATTAACCAATTTCATTCGAAATAATCCATACACTCGAATATTCTTTTTACAATAAAGTAAAATAATTAATTATAATGGAACAACGCATATATATATATATATATATAAAATGTATTTATATATATGGTCTTACTGAACAAATGACAATTAAATAATTCCTAATTTAAAGTTTATATACAAAGTTATTTATAACAAATAAATTTTCATTTAAAATAACTTAATAAAATATATATATATATATATATATATATATATATATTTTAATAAAATGATAAGCTTTATATATATATCTTTATAATTCAACACATATTTTAAAACTAATTAATAAACATAAAATAAACTAAATATACCTTCCAAACTAAAATGAATATAAAAAGATTTAATCATGTATTTAACAAATTAAAACTTAAAAAATAAAAATAAAATAAATTTCAAAGAATTAATATATATTTTTTTGTTTTAAATACCAGAATATTCCCGGTACGCCCATGTACAGGCGCGCAGTCCTAAGGACTGCGCCCAGCAGTCCTTTGGACTGCCGCGGCAGTCCTTGGGACTGCAGCGCACAGGGCGCAAGGAGGTGGGTACGGCTACGGCCGTCCCCCTCCCAAAACCCCAAAATAAAAAAAACTTTAGCTTATATTTTATTATTTTATTATTTTTATTTTATTTTATTTTTTTATATTCTTCATATGCGAAATTCAATTTCGCGAATTGGTTTAAAATATAAATAATAAATTTTATCACTTCTCTATTTAATATTTAATTAATAAATCTCAAATTTTCTGACATGCACAGGTACGGCCAGAACCACAACCAGGTATGAAAATAAATTTGACATGTTTAATATAAATTTATATATATATTAGTATATACATATGTTAAATACCTAATATCTCCAATCAGACAGAGGTTTCTCTGTACCTAAATTATTATTCAACTATAACTATATATATATATATTTATTAGAACATATATATATATATATATATATATATATATATATATATATATATATATATATATATATATATATAAATATATTTTCAAATCAAATGTATTTATAAAAACAAACAATATTATGTAGGATCAAATTATAAAAGAACCATATAAAGGTTTCTCAATGACAATAATCATTTTCCTATTGGTTTGTTTACTATGAATCATTATATTTTCTAATGGAGGTTTTCTTTTTCTTTCAAGCAATCAATCATATATATTAATTTCTTTATCTAATTTCTTTTTCAAACAGAAACTGAAGAGGAATAAGAGGAACCTGGATTCCTGTGTTGTTGACTGTTGAAGAAGCTTGCTTGACCCCGATGGCCTCCACGAACAACTTCTCGTTCCTACTTCCAAATCCCTTCTCCTAAATTTCGTGCTCGAACTCGAATCCACTCCTTTGTTCAGAAGACGTCTCCAAGCATCTCAGTAACAGATTTCCCATTTCCTTTCAAGAACTCTCCTCAAAATAAAACAAAAGAATCCCACATCCTTTCTAAATTTTCAGAATACAAAGCCAAAATCTTATTCAACTTCCTGTCACAATCCTTCTCTGTGTGTGTGTAAAAACCCCCAAAAGTTCTTCATTAATTAAAAGATAATATCCCTCCCTCTCAAGAACTCTAAAAATCTAGGATAAAAGAAAACTCATTCTTTAAAAGCTAGCTTTTTAATTAGATCTGTATTCTCATTGGTTCAAACAATCTTTTTATTCTTTTATTTTCTTTATTGTTTTAATTTCTATTTTTACCACTTTTCTTGCACATCACATTATCTATTTAATTTAAATAATTTATTCTAATAATTATCTTCAATCAGATGATTAATTAAAATAAATAACACTCATTTAATATTTAATTATCATTTAATTGAAACACATGACTTTATAAAAATCAAATAAAACATTTAAATATTTTCATACAAATAAATCAATATTAAAATACACAATTATTATTCCCATTTAACTAATTCACAACTTATAAAATATCAGCATCAATTTAAATAATCATAACTTATAAAATACCACATTAATCAAAATACGACAACACACAAAATCCAAGCCACAAATGACGACAATTTCACAAAATAAACAATACCAAACAAATGAGACGATCTGACATCATGGGACGGGAGGACTTCATCATCACCTATGTATCAACATTTAACCGTTGGGTTATTGGTGCTCGCCCTATCCTGCCGAAGCAGGTGGAATCGAGACTTGTACCTGTAGTCCTGCATACAAACGAAGTTGTGTACATGTGCATATATACATATATATAAAACTGAAACATTAAATTAAAGTATTGCATTGTGAGAAGGAATCGCAACATAACAGGGCACTCGCAAACGAGTGATGCCATATTGTCCTTCATCACACCTATTCTAACAATTATAATCAACTGATAAAATAACATTTCTAAACTAACAATTTATCTCATGACATATCTAGTTAAATCACTGCATCATAATTATAATTCTAAAAATGAACTAACATCTAACCAACCACAATGTCAAATGAAATAATCAAATCTTCCAGTGCATAAACATAATCACCAACAGTATACTAATGGAATACAACATCATCAAATGTCTAACTATCCAACTCAAACAATATCATCATCGTCACAAGTAGCAAACAACCGCATTGAAAAATACTAAATCCTACCAGTAAGAGGAGGGGTATTACATCCTCCCCCTCATAAAATCGGCTTACTCCTGGAAGCCGGTAAACAAAAAGGGAATAAGATTCCCAAATATAGGAGGCATCCTCACACCCAAGACGGTGAACTAATCACCATTAGAAACTAGAATCAAGGTCACACAAAGAGTAAGAAATAATAATGCAAGTATTAGTACATGGGGGTATTACATCCTCCCCCCCAAGGATATGGCTTACTCCAGGAAGCCATTAAATAAATAAGAGTAAGCACACAACAACCACGCAGAGAACATGCCACAGCCACACACATAACTCACATCACTAGAAACCACATCACGCAATGACACCAGGGTTCATAGTGCATCCCTGATAGGAAGGATATCGGTGCATTGCACACTACACCGAGGGTCCTATCCTTTCCATCAGTTTCCTACACCATTGTCTTCAGACCGACTAATGGAAGAAACTTGGGTTCACAACAAACACAACAAAATAAATGAAACTCTAGACTCTAGGGACAAAACACAAGGTTACATAGTGAGCACACATAGTGCCCAGTGTATGAACCTATGCTCTAATACCAAGTTGTAACGCCCG
Organism: Sequoia sempervirens; assembly: GCA_007258455.2. Classification (NCBI taxonomy): domain Eukaryota; kingdom Viridiplantae; phylum Streptophyta; class Pinopsida; order Cupressales; family Cupressaceae; genus Sequoia; species Sequoia sempervirens. The sequence continues at coordinate 42,734,400 of VDFB02358134.1, forward strand.
CCATGCAAACCCCAGAGAACACACACATAATGCAACCAATTTTTATTTTTTTTAATAAGAAAAGTAAACATGCAATAACATTAAACCATGACTACATAACATATTACACAACATTAATACATTTGGTTCTCTGGGGCATGCGAGGTTACATCGCAACAACTAAACAAAGTAAAGATAAAGATTACAACATAACCATTAACTTTATAATAACCATAAACAATGGTACATCCAATAACCGTGATGCGATAACAATAAACATCACATAATAGATCCCTGATAACTCTCTTAAAAGAGTTACAAATGAGCCTAACTATTACATCATCGTTATAATCTTACATTACAATTTTCTTTTACCAATGAATTACATAGAATCTCCCAACATGGGGATTGATACAAGTATAATGAAATATGAAGTACAACTGATCACTGGAACATCTACACTATGGAAAGCTGAGAAGACAAGATGCTGATGGGGAACCCAACGGGTGCGGAGCACGTTCCACCCAACCATGTGAATTACAAGTAACTCACCCCCCGTGCTCACAGGTGACGAGGAAGTGAACCCAACCATGAATGTCAACCGACTCAACAACAACATGATACAAAACAAGTACAACCCAAGTATGCAATGCAAAACCATCACGTCCTCAAATCACATATCAAGTAAAAACCAAGAAACTCATCACGATAACATGAAGTACTATCACTTAACAATCATGAATCAAATTCACAAGAATTCAAATAAACATCACAAAGAGATAACATCCAAAGGCAACAACACAAGCAACAAGGGTGTCAAGTGGAGAGTGTCATCGTATAGCTCTCATGGGATTTCCTGGCCCTTCCTCCAACTGAGGTACCGGCACCCATCTATGGATATCCTGGCCCTTCCTCCTAACTGAGGCGTCGGCACCATAGGGTAGCTAATGCGGAGCCAATAGTCTCTCATGAGGACGAAACTATGACTATGCCGACCACGGCCTTCTCAGTCTATCACTAGTCTAAGGTAGCCCTAATGCATAGCCAAGGAATCCAATGTTTTATTATCTTGTGTTTTTAAACTACCCAACCCCCTAAATCTATTGTTTAGGTTATCACTTGTTTACTACTCTTTCATGGGTTATCCTGAGCCCTTCCTCATCCTGAGGCGCCGACGCCCACAAAGAGCCACTCTCCCTATGACCCCTAACATAAATCCAAACTAGGAAAGGATTGTACTGCTACAGACAAAGCAAATGATCTCAAGGCCAAACCATGCGAGGCATTACCCATCTCGCTATAAACACATAATCAAAGTCTCACCAAGTTTTGTACAACCCTTTCAAATTAATGATACTAATATCTTGCCATGTCAAGAGCACATAAAATGACGAACATTCACCAACAATAAAACAAGCCTCTGGAAGACTCTAAAAAGGCTTACACTAGGGTTTCCTCAACAGAGAACTAACAATAGTAACAAGATATCAAGAATGAGTCAACAAACATAAGGTAGTGAGTGGCAATATCCCAAAGAAATCTTCACAATTAAATTTGATACACTCTCGAGTGGTATCCAAGGGAGACCTCTATTTCTCCTCCTAGGTTACCCAACAATGCATTACACAACGATCTTACAATTTGACTCAAATCAAACTTAAACAAGATCAATGCTTAACACAACAGAACAATCAACCAATACACAAACTTAATATAGAAATTAGTCCACTCAATAAAGAAATCAATCCAAATAATAAAACTCAAAATCATGTAATATTCTAATCACAAAGATACAAGTATAAACATCAAAGGATATAAGACATGCCTCTGGAGAAGACCGAGATTTACAATAATCCAAACGAGGTTCAAAACCAACAGAGTTTCCACAACACAAGGATACAGTCAATAACAATAAATAGAAGTCAAAAACAGATCACAGGAGTTTCTAACTCGAGAAGACGATTCAACCAAATACGTGTAATAACTCTATTTTACTTGACATAGAGTCGAAAACAAAGAACAATAAAACTATTGACAACTTATCTAATTTGCTTTCTTTAATTTCTCAAAGATAATAAATTTCATCAACACAAACAAACTACTTTTCATCCATTACATGCACTCAGTCAATAGAATTTTACCATAAATATTTGTAACAAAAGATTTTACCCTATTAACCAATTTCATTCGAAATAATCCATACACTCGAATATTCTTTTTACAATAAAGTAAAATAATTAATTATAATAGAACAACGCATATATATATATATAATAAAATGTATTTATATATATGGTCTTACTGAACAAATGACAATTAAATAATTCCTAATTTAAAGTTTATATATAAAGTTATTTATAACAAATAAATTTTCATTTAAAATAACTTAATAATATATATATATATATATTAATAAAATGATAAGCTTTATATATATATATATATATATATATATATATCTTTATAATTCAACACGTATTTTAAAACTAATTAATAAACATAAAATAAACTAAATATACCTTCCAAACTAAAATGAATATAAAAAGATTTAATCATTAACAAATTAAAACTTAAAAAAAAAAATAAAATAAATTTCAAAGAATTAATATATTTTTTTGTTTTAAATACCGGAATATTCCCCCGGTACGCCCATGTACAGGCGCGCAGTCCTAAGGACTGCGCCCAGCAGTCCTTTGGACTGCCGCGGCAGTCCTTGGGACTGCAGCGCACAGGGCGCAAGGAGGTGGGTACGGCTACGGCCGTCCCCCTCCCAAAACCCCAAAATAAAAAACTTTAGCTTATATTTTATTTTATTTTTATTTTTATTTTATTTTATTTTTTTATATTCTTCATATGCGAAATTCAATTTCGCGAATTGATTTAAAATATAAATAATAAATTTTATCACTTCTCTATTTAATATTTAATTAATAAATCTCAAATTTTCTGCACCAGGTAGGGCCAGAACCACAATCAGGTATGAAAATAAATTTGACATGTTTAATATAAATTTATATATATATTAGTATATACATATGTTAAATACCTAATATCTCCAATCAGACAGAGGTTTCTCTGTACCTAAATTATTATTCAACTATAACTATATATATATATATTTATTAGAACATATATATATATATATATATTTTCAAATCAAATGTATTTATAAAAACAAACAATATTATGCAGGATCAAATTATAAAAGAACTATATAAAGGTTTCTCAATGACAATAATCATTTTCCTATTGGTTTGTTTACTATGAATCATTATATTTTCTAATGGAGGTTTTCTTTTTCTTTCAAGCAATCAATCATATATATTAATTTCTTTATCTAATTTCTTTTTGAAACAGAAACTGAAGAGGAATAAGAGGAACCTGGATTCCTGTGTTGTTGACTGTTGAAGAAGCTTGCTTGACCCCGATGGCCTCCACGAACAACTTCTCGTTCCTACTTCCAAATCCCTTCTCCTAAATTTCATGCTCGAACTCGAATCCACTCCTCTGTTTAGAAGACGTCTCCAAGCATCTCAGTAACAGATTTCCCATTTCCTTTCAAGAACTCTCCTCAAAATAAAACAAAAGAATCCCACATCCTTTCTAAATTTTTAGAATACAAAGCCAAAATCTTATTCAACTTCCTGTCACAATCCTTCTCTGTGTGTGTGTAAAAACCCCCAAAAGTTCTTCATTAATTAAAAGATAATATCCCTCCCTCTCAAGAACTCTAAAAATCCAGAATAAAAGAAAACTCATTCTTTAAAAGCTAGCTTTTTAATTAGATCTGTATTCTCATTGGTTCAAACAATCTTTTTATTCTTTTATTTGCTTTATTGTTTTAATTTCTATTTTTACCACTTTTCTTGCACATCACATTATCTATTTAATTTAAATAATTTATTCTAATAATTATCTTCAATCAGATGATTAATTAAATTAAATAACACTCATTTAATATTTAATTATCATTTAATTGAAACACATGACTTTATAAAAATCAAATAAAACATTTAAATATTTTCATACAAATAAATCAATATTAAAATACACAATTATTATTTCCATTTAACTAATTCACAACTTATAAAATATCAGCATCAATTTAAATAATCATAACTTATAAAATACCACATTAATCAAAATACGAAAACACACAAAATCCAAGCCACAAATGACGACAATTTCACAAAATAAACAATACCAGACAAACGAGACGATCTGACATCATGGGACGGGAGGACTTCATCGTCACCTCTATATCAACATTTAACCGTTGGGTTACTGGTGCTCGCCCTGTCCTGCCAAGGGTGGAATCGAGACTTGTACCTGCAATCCTGTATACAAACGAAGTTGTGTACATGTGCATATATATATATATATATATATATATATATGAAACATTAAATTAAAGTATTGCATTGTGAGAAGGAATCGCAACATAACAGGGCACTCGCAAACGAGTGATGCCATATTGTCCTTCATCACACCTATTCTAACAATTATAATCAACTGATAAAATAACATTTCTAAACTAACAATTTATCTCATGACATATCTAGTTAAATCACTGCATCATAATTATAATTCTGAAAATGAACTAACATCTAACCAACCACAATGTCAAATGAAATAATCAAATCTTCCAGTGCATAAACATAATCACCAACAGTCTACTAATGGAATACAACATCATCAAATGTCTAACTATCCAACTCAAACAATATCATCATCGTCACAAGTAGCAAACAACCGCATTGAAAAATACTAAATCCTACCAGTAAGAGGAGGGGTATTACATGATATAGAATCTTATAGAAGAGGATGATATGGAGGTTACTATAATGAAGGTTATAGAAGAGATGATAGAGGATAGGAGAAAAGAACATTCAAGGTAACTTGTTATAAATGTGTTGGAGAAAGACACAAAGCATTTGAATGGAATCAAGGAGAGACATGTAGAATAAATAAATAAAAATAGAAGAACAAACTTTGTTGAGGAGGATCATGTTGGGTCATCTAATAAACCAGAAGATGGAGAAGTGTTGGTGAATATGAGAGTATTATGTCAAAGTGAGATGGAGCGGGAGCCATTGCAAAGAAATAATTTGTTTTGAACCAAATGCAAGGTAGTTGGTAAATGTTCCAAAGTGATTGTTGACAGTGGGAGCTTAGAGAACATGGTTTCTAAAGAGATGGTGACCAAATTGAAGTTGGAAAGGTTGAAACACCTGAATCCCTATTAGATCTAGCTTGGATTCAAGATGAGCATAGGATTCTGGTAAGTGAATAATGTTTGGTGAAATTGAAGATAGGAAGTTACCATGATAAAGTTTTGTGTAATATCATGCCTATGTATATAGGCCATATTTTGTTAGGAAGGCCTTGGTAGTATGATAGATAGGCTATTCATGATGGAAAGAAGAATATATATACCATTGTTTCTAATGGGATGAAGCAGATTTTGTTTCCCTTGGAAGATGTCCCTAAAGTTGAGGTTTGTATGAATGCTAGGGTTTGTATGGTTGATGGAAGGAGATTCCTTGATGGATTGAGACATGAGAATTTTTGCTATGCCTTGGTTCCTAATAAGGTTGAAGACTTGAAGCATGTAGAAGAAAACCCAAAAGAGATAAAGGAGTTGCTAAGAGAGTATGAGGAGACCATTTCAAATAATTTACCTTATGGATTGCCACCTATGAGGAGTATTAGTCATTGTATGGATCTAATTCCTGGAGCTAGTTTTCCTAATAAATCAACACACCAGATGACACCAATAGAGAATGTGGAATTGAATAGACAAGTACAAGAATTGTTGAGGAAGGATTTTATCATAGAAAGCTTAAGTTCATGTGCAATACCTATTGTGTTAGCACCTAAGAAGGATGGAGAATGGAGAATGTGTATAGCCTCTAGAGCAATAAACAAGATCATGGTGAAGTATAGATTTCCTTTTCCCTAGATGGATGATATTATGGATTGTTTGAGTGGAGCTAAATACTTTAAAAATATAGATTTGAAGAGTGGATATCATCAAATCAGGATCAGAGAAGGGGATGAGTGGATAAAAACATTCAAGATAAACGAAGAATTGTATGAGTGGTTGGTGATTCCTTTTGGACTAACAAATACACTAAGTACTTTCATGAGGTTGAGAAATGATGTATTAAAGAAAATATTGGGTAAGTTTGTGATTGTATATTTGGATGACATCTTGATTTTTAGTAAGAGTAGAGAAGAAAATTTGTTGCATATAAGACAAGTTTTGTAGAGGTTGAGAGAGGAGCAATTGCTGATAAACATCAAGAAGTGTACTTTCATGAAGGAAGAATTGGTATATCTAGGATTTGTGATATATGTGGATGGATTGAAGATGGATCCTAAGAAGGTAAGATCAATTGTTGAGTAGCCTGCAACAAATAGCATTGGAGAGGTAAGATCATTTCATGGATTGGCTAGTTTCTACCGAAAGTTCATTAGGGGGTGAAGCCACAATAGTGGTTTACAATTGAAGTGAGGAAGGAAAACTCACAAAAAATGAATGCATGACAAGAAACTTGATTTTAGGGGTTCGTACAAACCTATTGGTTTGACTGAACCCATCAGGGGTTCGCTAGAACCTGGGTTCAACCGAACCCATCAGGGGTTCGCTAGAACCTGGGTTCAACCGAACCCATCAGGGGTTCGCTAGAACCTGAGTTCGGGTGAACCTTTTTAATGCTTTCCCACCAAAAAAGCCAACAAAACCCCTTATAGAATGGGGGTTCAAATGAACCAGGGTTTGAATGAACCCTAGTTCGAGCAAACCCCTAGGGGTTCATTTGAACCCTCCTTATTGCTCATCCCCCCTGAGACACACAAAAAACCCTAAATTTTGGCACTTTGAAGCTCTGGTTGAGGATGAAGATGGATGAATCTTCACAAACCCAACTAGAATTAGGTAGTCCTCGAAATGAGCTATCCAATGAATATAATTTTAATATGTTTTGGTTTTATTATGTATTTGGTTTTTTAGTTTTATTAAACATAGGTTTTTCATCAAAAATGAAGGTCTTTGTTCTGCACAAGTTGAAAAATAGCAGATTATCAAAAAAAAATTTGAAAAATATGAGTGCACTAGATATTGAAGTCCTTGATCCAACAAAAAAATATAAAAATCGATATATACAAAAAAATTTATGCGTTATATATGGTCGCACTATGCTTGAATTGTAATTGGTTTGATTTCGAAACTTGATTAAAGAAAAAATATTTAATAAAAGACTATCTAACAAAGTGGAAGCACTACATATCAGAGTTACGAATCTAAATTCAAAAGAATTAGAATTTTATCCTTCATGGAAAAAAATTTAAGAATTATATAGTGTGTGTCACTTTTTTAAAATGTTGTTTTTTGACAAAAAAAAGTTTTCATGGGAGATGGAAAAAGAAGTGCAATCTGATTCCAAACAATTTGAAAAAAATATTTTTAGAATCTACAGACAAAATGTGGTGAGACTCTAGTTTGCATCATCTTCAAATTCTTCACGGTTTAGCCACTATAGGTGCACAAATGTGAAGATTTAGTTAAAAATAATAATTCCAGTGTCCAATTTGGCCAAAAATTGTAAACCACTATTGTGGGATCACCCTAGGAATTTTAGTTCTATTTGCAATCCTATGATAGAAACAATGATAGGAGATATGAAGGATTTTAGGAAGATGTCTAGAGAAGATTGAAGTTTTGAGTTGTTGAAGTAGAAGGTGACTAAGCAACCTATGTTGGCTTTACCAGATTTCAATAAGATATTTCAAGTAGACTGTGATGCAACTGCAAATGCAATTGGAGTAGTATTGAGTCAAGAAGGGAGACCTATAGCTTATTTCAGTGAGAAGTTGAATGATGCTAGGATAAGGTATTTAGTGTATGATCAAGAGTTTTATGCCATAGTTCAAGCCTTGAAGAAGTGGAGACATTATTATTTTCCTAAGGAGGTTTTGTTATATACACATCATCAAGAATTGCAATATTTGAATAGTCAAGGTAAGTTGAATCAAAGACACATGAGATGGGTAGAATTCTTGTAGAGCTATACATTTGTTTTGAAACATAGGAGTGGAAAGTCAAATAGAGTTGTTGATTCTTTGAGTAGGAGAAGGAATTTACTAAAAGAGATGAGAGTGGAGGTATTAGGCTTTGATGAGTTGAAAATTTTGTATGAGGAAGACCTTGATTTTCTAAAATCTTGGAGAGCTTGTAAAGAACTAGTTTTGGAGGATAGGAGTTAGTGGTTGGATTATTTCATTTATGAGGGTATGTTGTTCAAAGTTAGTCAATTGTGTATACCCCAAAGTTTAATGAGAGATATCTTGGTGAAAGAAAAACATAGTGGAGGATTGCTAAGACACTTTGGAGTTGATAAAATAGTAGCATTGGTGAGTGAGAATTATTTTTCACCTCAGATTCATAAGGATGTTAGGGGATATGAGAAGAGTTGTAGAGTTTTTCAAGTTGCAAAAGGAAGTAGTCAGAATAAATATTGGATTGTATAAGCCTTTGACGGTTCTAGAGAGACCTTGGCAGGATATTAGTATAGAATTCATACTTGGTTTACTAAAGACACAAAGAGGTAATGATTCTGTATTTTTGGTGGTAGATAGATTTTCTAAGATGGCACATTTCATACCTTGTAAGAAGAAAACATCTGCAATACATGTAACAGATTTTGTTTTCATAAGTTTATGTATGTTGAGACATGGTTACTAGGTTCTCCTTTACCACCATATTTCTCAAATCTAGGAATCTATATGCCTTGTGGAATTTATTCTTTCAATATCTCCAAGGATAAAGGGTTTCTTTTGACATATTGTGAAGGTTGGCCATTTTTAATTTATTTCAATATAGATATTTTTTTGATGGAGGGACGAAATTTTTTTTAGGAGTTGGTTAAGGATGATATCATTCTTCCTATTGTGAGATGGAGATGAATAAGGTGGAGGTTTATATGTATTCAGAGGGAAAGTGAATTGTAAGTTTGTGAGGGGAGATAGATTAGGGATATGAGATTTGAATGTGCAAAGCTAAAGGAATTCCCAATGGAAATACCTATGGTGGCATTGATATTGCTAGTAGGTTATTTAGTTGTTGTAATAGTTGGATTAGTGTATGTATGAATAGAGGTTATAGTTGTGGAAGGAGGAATTGGATTTCCACCTTGAATTTGAGTGTAACCCAATGTTTGAGCACAACTAGTTGTTCTAGGAACAATTTTACCAATAATGTGATCTAGGCTACAAATGATTTATATTCCTTGTTCATTATCAAGAAATTTATCTAAATATTCATCCATTTGTTTTACTCCTTCTTTAGGGACATTAGCAACCATTTTTTCAACATTAGTCACATTCATTATGGGTAGGGTGGTCATGGGAAATGATGTATAATATCTATGGTCCATAGTGGGTTAACTATTATCAACACTATCAATGAAAGAGCTGGAAAACCCAAGATCCACAACGAGTGTGGTAGTGAAAAATGGCACGATTTTCAAACTATGTCTCAGTATAATATTGGTAATAAGACACTAGGTTGTGAAACTCATAAATTTTTTACCAAACATAAGTGCACCAAAATGGAGAATAGGAACTAGATATATGCAACCAAACACCCTAGAATATGAAGTGAAATGCAAATATGTAAAAAGAGACAATAATTTTTAGATAAATTAAATAGGATAATTTGTTGATTATACTATGCAAAAACCTAAAACTAATGTCTTTTAATTCCAGATTTGATTTTCAAACAATGCACTCAATTTGACAAATTGAAGCTAATGCAAAGAATGATAGAGTTTTTTTGTTTTAGAAACTAAAACCCAAATTAAATAGTAGATTAGAATGAAGAAAGCAAAGGTAAATCACTATCCAAAAGTTTCAAACAACACCTACACAAAGATAGATTCATCTTAGAGTGAATGGGTCTTCGCATAGGGGTTAGAAAATTTTTAATGAGTTTAAAGCTTATAGCTAGGGTTTCTTATTTCATACTATAAACTATAATTTCAATGATTGAATTTTCTAAATTTTGATGTCTAAATGCAAGTGTAATGAATTAAAAATGATGAAAAATGTGAGAGTTTTTAAAATACAATTTTGACTCAATTTTTTAATATGAATGATTGAGCATACACTAATATGCAAGTACTATTCAAAATGAATGTTATATGCATGTAAGTTTTTTAATTTTTTAGATTTTAGAGGATGCAACATGGAAACCTAAAATCCTAAATGAGATGAAAACTAATAAAATGTTTACAACCCTAAATTATATGTGAACTAGTTTAATGCAATGCAAAGTAATCAAAATCCTAGATCTAGGGTTGGAATAGACTCCAAATATAGAATTTTAGATGTACAATGTCGGGTTCACCAAAATGAAACATCAAAAAATGGGTGAATGAATGGATAATGACAAAAGAAGGGGTATGATGCACCTATACTTTTCTTATTTCATTAGGAAAAAGAGATCCCCTAGAGAAAGATTGACTTTCAACCCTTAGGTGAGTCAATCTTGGTAGAGATCTTTCTATTTTTCTTATGGCCTAGGATGAGGTAAATCAGCTAAAAAAACATTTTTGGGAGATGAATGAAAAATACTAAATCAATGCAGTGATGCAATGTAAAACATGAAACCTATAAATTAATTCATAATCTAACAAAATGTAGAAAGTAACAAAAAAATATGAGAAGGGCTTGATTTTATGCACCTATCACAAAAAGGTTGTGTTGAGTGTCCTCCTAGGACTCATTCGCCAAAGGGAGAATCAGTCTTGCTATAGGGGTTGAATTTTTTTTTTCAAAATACTCTGGTCCTTAGTTTTCACTCTTGATTCCTCCATATTTCATAGTCATAAATTCAGAAATACATTCTGAAAGTGAGATTTCGTCACTTGATGGTAATGTTGACAACTTTTGTAACTTTGAAATTTTTTGCAATTTTTCTTTCGATAGATCTTCAATCTTTCTTCAAGCCAAGATTCAACCCTTTATTTGAAACCCTTAAAGGGATGAAACTTAGTATATCTCTCCAAGGTATTTATCTTGCGTGAAATTGATTGACTAATGATGTGATCTTGATGCTTGGATTTTGACATGAATGCTTGAAACCTACATCACAAGATTTGCTCCAAAAACATGCATGTTGCTTGATAACTTTGACATGATGCTTGAGATCTTGAATTGTACAAAAAATTCCTGAGAAATATGCTCTTGAACACCTTTGACAATAATATAAGCTCTTAAAATTGATCTCTTGAAAATATATTTCTTTTAGGATTAGAATTTGATAAAATGACCTTTGTTTTTATAGGTAATTTTCTAATTTCTCAAAAAATAGACATTACAATGTAATATTTCAATTTGAATTTAGGATCACAAAAAGACCTACAAAAATATATTTAAATTTTGAAATTATAAAGTAAAGGATATCCATTCACCTAATGGTGAATGGGTTTTAACCTAAATTGCCAAGACCTATTCATTTCAGGGTGTTAAAAATGATAATCATATTAATTAAATCATGATTTTGCTTTTATAAATTGCAATTAATTAGGATTTTAGATGCACAATAGGTCCAAGTAGAGGCTTGTTTGATTCCAACTAATTAATGAACCCAAACATAGTGTGAAAATGTAAAGGAGTACATTTTTGGACACTACAAATGGTTTTAGAGAATAGTGATTCACCCCCCTCTTAGTATTTCAGGTGTTAAAAATTGGTATCAGAGCTTGGATACTTGGAAGAAGCCTAACCACTTGAGGAGGCCTTGGATATTCAACACATGGCTATTAGAAGATATCCTACTACTCTAAAATATAGTTATGCAGATGGATTCATTGAAGAAGAGTGCATGGTTGAGATGAATAGAAAACTTAGAATAGCCCTTGAAGATCTTGAAAGGAATGAAAGTGAAAATAAAAATCTAATAGAAAATTTCATGGAAGAAGATGAATGCATCAAAAATTTGAGATAAGAAATCAAAGAAATCAAAGAAAGATATAAGTAGGAAAATCAGTAGCTAAAGCATGAAAATAAAACAATTACTTGACTGAAAGTGCAAGTTGAAGAAGTAAAAAGAGTTGAAGAATGCCTAAATGCTAAGATGAATAGAAAATTAAAATAATGTTCAAAACTTGAAGAATTTATAAACAAGAGTTCAAATCTAGAGAAAGCATTGAATCAAGAGGATAAATTTTAGACGAGCTCTACAATGCTTGATGAATTGACCACAAGTTAGAAGTATTCCAAAGAAAAGGGTGGATTATGATTTGAAAAATAGAAAATTTCAAAGGTAGGTCATACACCAAGTGCTCAAAAGAATAAAAATGAAAAAAAGAAGATCGAGGACAACAATAGTAATGGTAATAAAGTCTAGAATCAAAGGAAATACTTCAAAATACTACCCATTAGACAACCAAATACAAAAATCTACTTATATTTTAACAGTTTTTGTTATTCTTGTAATAGTTTTAGACATAAGGCTATGGAATGTAGAAGCTTAATGAATCACAATATTCAACCATTCCCTAGTCAATGCTTTACATGCAATAGATTTGGCCATAAGGCTAGTGATTGTAGAAACTAGATAATGAATGGTTATAACAATGTCATGAGGTTTCAATATTTTAATGTCTACTATTATGCATGCAATGGATTTTTCCATAAAGCTAATCAATGTAGATCCAAAATATGTGGAAGTAAGATTTTTCAAAATGTTGGGACTTATTACAATTGTAATAGACAAGGGCATATTTTCAAATTTTGTAGAAGCAAGAATGAGAAGAAGAATAATCTAATAAAGAAGAATGATACAGTGGGAAAGTCTGATCTAATAGGGATAGAGAAAGAGATGGATAAGATTTGGAGAAAGAATGAAGATAGTGAGAATAAGCATGAGTCTATACTAGCATCTCGTGCAGATGTTTCCTCCAAAAACTAAGTAGAAATACTTGGCTTAGGGGGAGCATTCACAAAAATTCCTTTTTCCCCTATCAGTGAAACAATGTTCATCATTTACCACATTTGAATAAGGTGTAGGATGACATAATTAACCTATGAGTGAAAGAACCAGTGGAAAATAGTGAGTTGTGGAAATTTGTATTTTTTTTAAGTTGAGTATGCAAATAGTTAGGGTTTTTACCAACTTTTGAAAACATGCATTCAATGTGAATTAGGTCAGTTCAAAAGGTTTATAAGTGATTTCATATTAAATCCAAGACATTTTCAAATGAGAATTTGAGCAGAGAAGAACTTTGAAAGAGCGAGGTGAAGCATTTTAGAAGTCCTTATGTAGAAAACCCTAACTAGAAAGCAATCAAAAGGTATTTGCTGACTTCTATCTTTCCCTAAGTTTTCAAAAGTGTTTTGATGTATTGGAAAATGTATACTCCACTAAATTTTGAGGTAGTGGATGATTCCCATCCTGAATTCAAATGGAGTCCTGATAAATCCCTGGTGGATCATCTAAATGAAGCATTTTTTTAAATTCCATATGACGTTTTGTCCATACAAAATGTAAATACATTTAAAGTTGGAAGAGTATGATCATTATGAATTGGGTGATGTGTTAGTTGATGAACTCACCAGAGATGAATTTGAGCTTAAATAAGAATTTGAGAGCTTGGTAGAAAAGAATCTCAATGTGTGGAACTATTTCCTTAACTTTTTCCATGATTATGTGTGGGTTAGCTCTCTATTGATGGTTCAGATGAGCACAACAACAGTTAAACAAAATATCACTATTATGCTCTCCTAAAAGAGAAAGAATAACACATGGACATCTAACTCCCAAGGTATTGGTAATCAGTTCTCGACTGTGCTGATTTCACTCAATGGTTGATGTGAGCTATAATATTCAAGGGGCCTGCTGGTGTTGAGCTTTTGGATTGTCCTAAGATCAAACATAAAATTAAACCTACTTTAACCAGGGTTTTTGACAGAAACAGAAAAAGATATATCAAAGCTTTGGAACTGGAGAGAATGCTAATTCACCCAACTTAACCAGACTTGTTACCTTTCAAGGAATTCCTAACTAAAACTGCAGAACAAAATTAACTTGTTATTAACACACAGTTTCATTCATTCATACTACTAATTTCAACAGGAGATTGCAAATCACCATTTAAAAAAAACATAAAATAAAATTTCATTCCTTGAAATCTTTTCAAATCAAATGATTAACTGACGATAAATACCATTCTAGAACACAACAAGAAGTGGATTTAAATATGATTGCTTCTACTGTTGGTGAAACAGATAAGCAACATTTACAAATCTGGCACAATCACTAGTTTACAAAAAACCTATGTCTTTAGATTATCTCCATCTACACTAAGAAAACTTGAAAGATACATCATTGTCTCTGCTAAATCTAACTCCTACTCTATTCTACTCTTAAGTTTCTCTACCTTCTAACCTTAACCTAGAAGACAAAGAAAGAAGATCCAGTTACAAAGAAACAAGATGATGTTCTGTCTCCTCTATCTTTCAAAAAATTCCTATTTGTTGAAAATATAACTCTATCCTTATGTATGTGTTCATAACTCTCATTTTTTTAGAAAAAACTCCCCCCCTTCCCTACAAACAAGAAAAAATATATACCACATGGCAAAATAATTCTAGCCCCTATCCTAGGGTTTTACAAAATATCGGTCAGTTTCAGAAGGGTTGGCCCTTAGATCTTTTTGGAATAAAGTTAATGCACTCAATGTGAATCCCCTTGTCCATGTTGGTGAAGGATCACCCTCAGGAGAAGCCTTCTGATCTTTTACAAGTACAACATTAACTTCTGGCCTCTGTGTCCATCCTTGAACTTCCCTAGAGTCACTATGAATGTTCCATAACATTATCACAAATGTCAATCTACCTTTGCCAGTAGACATCACAGCTGTCACTAAGACTCGTGGTTTCCTCCTTTCTGTCTTCCTCTTGCCCTAGATCTTTCTTCTTATGTAGATCTCTTATAGGAAAACACCACTAGATACCAAACTGATCCATCACTTTTGATCTAAGAGTATGTCCATGTTGTTCATGATCAATTAATCTTCTTCACAGTGGTAGTCAATAAGTCAAAGTGCTGATGGTTCATCTTTAGTTCCCTCTGATTGATTGAACACATGCTACGTAAGATTCTTGGGCGGTCAAAAGTTACTCAAACAAAATTGCATGTTGAAGAGACACTATCTGTGTCTCCCCGATGTGATTATACTTCACAGCAGCATCAAAACAACTAAGAACTGTCGGTGAGACTTCACAGCGAGCATCCAAAGTCATCTCTATATCCAAAATTGTTGCCTAGACTACTGCTATCGGCTAGACACCATAGCAAGTCCCATCGGTCATACCGATATCCCTTTCCATTGGCAAGTCCATCACTATCGGCAAGACTTCTTATCAAATGAAAACTCTTCGGCCAGGATTCCTACCGCAACCACATATCTATCAGCGAAACTTTATTCTCTCGGTAGGACATCACATTGAGCCCTCCATCCTTCAATGAGACACCATCAGGTCAGTGAGATATTATGCCGAGATCATCCCACTCTTGCTGAGCTCAAACCCTTTTTTTAGTGGAACTTCCTCTAGTCGGCAAGACGTCATGCCGAAGCCAAAATCCTTCAATGAGACCTCCAGCTGTTGGCAGGACATCATACCAAAGCCCTTAATTTTTTGCCAAGACCTCTTCCATTTGGCCAGACCTCATAGCGAATGTAAATATTTCTCCCTAATGATGGCCTTGTGAACAATTGTTGGGGAGACTTTCATCTATTGGGAGGACCTCATACCGAGCGCAAAAAAAGTCTCTCTGAGCTTGAACCTTTTTCCCAAGGACAAGACTCCACCTGGTCGAGAAGATTTTTTACCAAGGTCACAAACCTTTAGCGAGAGTTCCATTTGTTGGCCAGAGGTTATAGCTAACTCACTCCACTTTAGCGAGACATCCAGCAGTCAGCAGGACTTCTCTTTGAACTCAAAATAGTATACCGAAGGCACCATCCTTCGGCAAGACCTTACCCCTTTAGCCATAATTTACACCAAAGGTAATCCCTCTCAGCGAGACCGTCTTGTGTCGGCAAGACATCTCCCCAAGGCCATTTCATTTCAGCAAGAGTCCACCCTATCGGTGAGACTTTACCCCGAAGCCACGCCCTTTTGCCAAACTCAAACCTTTCAGTGAGAATTTGCTTGGTCGGTGAAAGGTTACACCGAGAACAAGCCCACTTCAGTGAGACCTCACCCCAATGGTGAGACCTTACCCTGAAGCCACAACCCTTCACTGATAGCTCCATCTATCGGTAGGACTTCTCCCCAATGACACCCTTCTTTCAATGACTCTAGCCTTGTGTACAATGGTTGGCAATACTTCTTCCCAAGTGGAGGGATATATAAAAACCCATGGTGATTAAAATGTTTGGCTAACTGTATATTTCAAATGAATAGAACCACTACTAGTCAGCAAGACATTTGGAGGATCTCACAGACTTTCTCCTTAGAGGAATTTTATGCCAAATCTTATTGAGGTATGCTTCCTAACTGAATTCCTTGAGAAATAGCATTTTGATGAATGATTCAACCCTGCACAACAATGCCTTCATTAGTCCTCAAAAGCATATAAAATATATCATTTTTCATCATTTGATTCAATTTTCAAAAAATAAACCCAACTTTGCCTGAGGCAGAACCAAATCAGATAGAATGAAAGACACACTTAGGAGGAAAACAAGAGAACTTATAAGACACAAAAAAACAATGAAAGGCGGTAAAAACAAAAGAAAAAAGGGGACCCATTTTGTTTTAGAATAAAATGGGGTGGTTATGCAAGGCATAATAGTTATGCCCCAAGTAAAATCCATGATAGATTCATTTGTTTGGATATACCTCACATGACCAATAAAGAGGAAATTTTAGGGTTGTTACGAGTTTATGTTCAACAAAACTAGATCTAGTGCTCAAATAAGTGAAGAATGAAATGGTGATGGAGTTAATTGGTGTAAAGTATGATAAAGGAGCCTTGACAATAAAAGTTGTCAAAAATATGAAAATTAAGGATGCCACAATAAAGATCAGATACAAGATATAATTCACTATAGAGAGAATTTTGTGTTCACAACTTCCATGAATACTATCTATGAGATGGTTGTGAAGGGTGTATATTATGATTTGTGTGAATTTTTTAGAGCATAATTGATTGAAAGCCTACAAAATACTAAGGACTTGAAGTACCCTTTCAATTTTGGTAGTTTGATCATTTGTTTACTATTTTACTTCTTAAATGAGGTTCTCAAAACTAAGAATATAGTATGGTTGAAGGATAGACTTTTGGCACATTAGATTAAAGACCACCTAATGAGGTTAGGTGATGTGGATGAATGGGAAGAAGAATTATGGGGATTCTTTACAGCCTTTCATAAAAACATGGAGGCCAAAGAAAGAATTCCATTGAGCATGGTGGAAAA
The DNA here is from genome assembly GCA_007258455.2 of Sequoia sempervirens. Taxonomy (NCBI): domain Eukaryota; kingdom Viridiplantae; phylum Streptophyta; class Pinopsida; order Cupressales; family Cupressaceae; genus Sequoia; species Sequoia sempervirens. The sequence continues at coordinate 42,751,871 of VDFB02358134.1, forward strand.
GTATAAGAATGGTATCACCTTCTTGGTGAAAAAATACTTGCATTATAAAGGATGTTGAGCCTAGGAATATTTGGATCCTAGAGATGGTATATGAGATAACATAGGAAGAAGTTATTGGTTAAGTAGAATTTATAATGAGAAAACCTAAAGACACCTCTAAGGAGAGATATGGAACCTATGAAGAGAAGTACATGTGGGTGCATATGGATGAAAGGAAAAAATAAATAACAAAATTAGCTAATAAAATGATTTCATAGTTTTTGGAGACAATGGGACTTACAAAGGAACAAGTATAGAAATCTAAAGGAATACATGGCTCTCTAGAAGGTTCATCCAGTGTTAGTAGATCTTTTAGGATAACTACCACCTTTCTAGTGTCTTCCAAGTTCTCTAGGACTAACCCTATCATAGGTGAGAAGAGAAAAGAATCTACAAGTGCCCCTATAAGAGAGAATATTACTCTATCAAAGAAGCTAAAGGTACCAGTAAAAGAAAAGGATGCTTTCATAAAGAAAAAAATAGGCCTTATAAAGAGGAGTGAATCGCAAGGCTACGAGAGAAAATAACCCAAGTGTTGGAGAATAATCGAAAGAGGAAGAAGAGGTAGAAGTAGAACCTCTATTCAGAAAAAGGAAAATCAAGGTTTCTCAAGTAGAGAAAAGTGCAAAGAAGGTAAAGGTTGACATTATGGATATAGACGGTGAGGAAAAAGTAGAAAAGGAAAAACAAGCATTTATGATTTAGATGATATTAGGTAAGACTCTAGTAAGTTAACATAGCCCCATAAGATTAGATGCATTATTTAATGTAATTGTAGAACATGAGATGTTAGAGAAGGCTATTGCCTTGTGAAAAAGTGAAAAATAGGTAGGTTCACCATAATTGATTGACGAACCACTTAGGGGACCTATGTCTAACTATTTCATTAGGAAATGAGATCCATACAAAGAAATGAATTACAACCCTAATGTGAGTCAACTCAAGGTGTGAATCTTTTGATTTCTTTTTGTGTGGAGCACATGGTTCAAGTTCAGTAGGAACTTTTGGGAGAAAATTTAAAAATAGTAAACTAACCCAATTATGCCAAATTAAACTTGAAATAGCAATATTAAGCTTAAAATAAGCAAAAATGGAAGTTAAATTGAAAATATAAGAAGGGATGAACTATGTGTACCAATTACCAAAAGTGAGCTTATGAAGGATGACTAGGACTCATTCACCCAAGGGTGAATGGACCCACTATCAGGGTTTTTCTACAACTTTTCAGATCCTTTGATACACATCTAAATCTTCAAATTATTCCAAGTGACAGTGTCAGAATGTTCAAAATAACTTTTGTAAGTGATTTTACATGAGATGACATCAATTATGAAAACTTTTTTTACTTTTTTAACTTCTCAAAATTTTCTCTTCAAGCTTTCTTCCACTTAGATCTACAAACACAACATAATTTGGATTGCTTTTTGTTTTTTGTGAATGAGGATTTTCCTTGGTCAAACCCCATTTTGGTAATCAAACCTTGAAATGAATAAAAGCATGAAAGATGGAATGAAGAATGAACAAATCTATATTACCATTCAACAAAACCTTGGATAAGTATTTGAATATAGATCTACAAATTTCATCAAATGGTTTCAATATATGTGGATCTTGAACTTGAATCTTTCTTGAAATAGTGCTTTGAATGCTTGATTTGGTCGTGAAACGTACATCACAATGTTAGCTCCAAAAACATGTATGATGCAAGAAGAATTTGATATGAAAATGGATCTTGATTGTTGCAATAAAAATTTGATAAATCTACCTATGAATTCCTTTGATTGTTCTTGAAGTTCTCTCTTTGATCTTGAAAAAAATGTTAGGTGAAACATAGCGAACTAACTTTATATTTATAGGTATGCATCCTTAATTTTTGTAAATTCAAATATCACAAGTCGATATTGAATAACATATTTGAAAACCTTAAAATACTACCAAAAACATAATTTAAATTTAGGTCCCAAGGTCAAGTGAGGACCCATTCTCCCATGCGTGAATGGATCCTAGGTCCCTAAACCTAGGACACACGTTACTCATTGTGAAGTGTTATGCTTAGGCAATAATGAATGTTGAGTTTCCTCTTCAAAACATATAATTAAATATTCTTGGAAAATGAATTAAAGGACTAATTAAGGAATAATTAGTCTTAATTCATTAAGGGAACCATAAATAAGTGTGAAATTATAAAGTGATACAATTTACAACACTAAATTAAGGGACAATTAAGTCAAATTGAATTAGGAGGGCCCAAACAAGTGAGAAAGTGTAAAAGGATATTGTTTTCATCACTAAATTTAGCCCCCACTTTAGTGAGAGGATGACCTTTCATAAAATTCACACTAAAGTAGATAATTAAAACATATGTATGCAGTAATGGCAAGATAATCAATTATACAATATCAAAGACTCAAAGAAAAGGGTAAAAAATAAAAAAGGGTGGTTGAAGCCTCAACTATCCAACACGATGTGGAGCATGCCTTGGATTTTTGTACAAAAATTTTAACAAGAGAAATTGTTTTCCACTATGCAAAAAACACGCATGCTCACATAGTCTAATGGAACTTCGAATTTCCATTAGGTGAGCTCACAAGGGTGGCAAATGAAATAATCTTATTAGGATCTAATACACCACAAAACAAAACATAAACTTCGAGATTCATAAGGCCTGACAAGTTGGGTTATGCTAAGAACCTATGAACAAACAAGGAAAGGCTCCATAGGTAAGGAATGTGTTTTATGCTTGGTGACCATGAAAAGGGGTTTTTGCTTCACAAGGTTAGCAAGTAGCATTATTCTAAAATCTTATAAAAAAAAGAAAATAAAATGTTCAAAGGGATTTTTCTTAGTTTGCGTAAGGTCCCCTCTTAGGGAACATCATTCCTAATGTCTCCAAGAGAGGGAAAGTCTAGGATAAAATATTTGTAACTTAGGGAATGCAACATGCGCAATCACCACTAAGAAGAAAGTTGTATGCCAAGAAAGGTCACACTCTTGGGGGACATCAAACCAAATGACACCACCAACAAAAAGACACATCACAAGAAATAATAAGGTCACTCAATGAAACATAAGGAATGGTCAAAAATTTAGAAAATAATAATGCCAATGTATGCCCCCACTTTAGAGAAATTGCTAAACACCATGCTGTGAGAAATTACTTTAAAGTGGAAAATGATCAATGCTAACAATAAAGAAGAAATTAGAGCTTCTTTGGAAATCCCCATGCCAAGTCATATATTTCCAAATGAAGCTACATCATGAATAAGGGGTTGTCCCCAAAATGCATTGCTAAAGATAACATAGAAAGAAAATATGTCACACACAAGACAACTTAAGGCATGTTGTCCACATCGAAATATTGCTCTTATATATACATGGAAGGTAGTAAAGTAGCCCAAAAGAGGCAAAAACAAGTGCCATACTAGGACAAGGCTACCTAATCCCTTTTCCCCCAAGTAAAAAAGGTGAGCTGAAAATGGATGATGGTATGTTGCTCCTTCCAAAAAGAAAAATATTAAAGAAAAGTTCATACCCTTATGCATGGTAGTGAATATGCTACGATAATACAACTACCACATGAAAAGGAGCATAAAATAATGTTATTAATTATAATGAGTAGACAAAGTATCAACTTGATGCATATCTAATGAGATATTCTCACATGTAGTATCTATTAGTTTAAGTTTTACCAAAGTTAAAGTTGGCTTAGAAGAATCTTTTATAATAGTGTTGGTATTGAGTGAATAATTTTTTTAATATTTTGTTTCTTTCAAAGGACAATAACCAAGATGACTAGTTGTTCCTTATGTGTTAGGCTCTATAGGGACACAATTACCTTGTTCTCTAGCACCACATCCTTTTCCACTGTAACCAAGTTGTTTGAAAACCTCATAACCTCTTCAATAAATTTTATCCATTTCTTTCAAATGGATTCAGTGGTTGTTTGTAATCAAGTTCATAAAAGTTTTTTGTTTAATTTTATTCTTCTCCTAAAGTGGCTGAAGTGGATGCTTTCAAATTTTGAGTTGACATTAATGCTTTTTCTTTTCCCTTTTTAGAATATTTTATTGTGATCTTTTATTTGCCCATGAATGTAGGTGTAAAATATAAGGAACCCCATTCATCATCCATTAACTTTATAACTTTATCACTATCCTTTTCTTTTTCTTTCTCTTGCACAAGTTCAACTTTTTTAGTTGGTGTCAATCTTTTCACAGGGTTTTCCTTGTCTTTCTCAATGTGAAAAATTTCTAGTTCAAGATCAACTTTGATTGTATAAACCTTGTTGTTGTACACAAACTTCATTTTACAATGAAGAGTAGAAGGAATCCCATTCACTACATGAATCCAAGGTCTACCCAAGAGAATATTATATGAAAGATTATTAGGCATGACATGAATAGGAGTTTACAATGTGAGCTTTCCAACTCTAATAGGAAATGTTATCACACTAAGCGGTTCTCACCCTACATTATCAAATCCATAGATAGAAAGAGAGTATGGTTAAGTTTGGCTTATGTCTGCTCCAATCTTGTCCAAAAGGTTTATGCTACACATGTTAAGGGCCAAGCCATTTTCAACAAGGGTTATCTTTATCCCTAACTAATTATGTATATCTACTACCATGAAAGCTTCATTATGTTTTTACACTTCCAAAGGAGGTAACTCACTTTGGTTGAAAACAATGTCCACATGCATTCCTTGAGTTATGGTTTCTATATAATTTTGGTTTGCACTAGGTGAAACCATAGCTTATTGTAATGCATTTTTAAGCATATTATGATAACTAGGTGAGGCTTGAGTAAGATCCCATAGGGATATCTTAGTAGGAGTATTCGTAAGTTGTTCAATAAGATCATACTCCTTTCCACTATCAAAAGGAAAATGAGAAACACTAGGAAAGATAGTTTGAGGTAATGGTAATGAAGTAGGAATGGTTTACAATTGCCTATTGTTCCTTGTATTATATGTGTGTGCAATGGTATTGTAACTCCATTGATATTAAACACTGTTACTATCAATTTCCTTGTAAAGTTCAAGATATCTCCTAGATCTAATGGTTTCTTTTTAGGTGGCTCTAAGATAAGCACAGGTTTGGTTTGAAGTTGAGGTTGATGTGAGGGTGGATAAAGGGTAGGAACTGGCTCATGAGATCGCTTCAAGGGATATGGGTAAAAGTACAAATTTGTCACACTTTTATAAAGGAAATGGCCAACACTGGTCTAATTTTTAAACTTGTATCACTAGAAGGTGGCATATATGTTTTGAATTTTGAAATGATGTAAACTAATAAAATTTGTATTTTGTAGTATATTTTATATTTGTATTTTTTTGAAAAAATTAAAAAAAAAATTGAATAAAGTTTTTTATAAATTAACACTATAATTTAGTTGCTAATAAAATGCTAAAAAATGATGTTCCACTCGACATCAAGCTTTATATAGTAAATTTTCTTTTTTTCCTTCAATTTTTTTGTGGATATTTATAATTTGAAACTTTAGGGCATGGATATTTTGTTTTGCAATTTTAATAAATATATATATTTAAATAAATATTTAAATGTGTGTGTATTAAAACAAAGTTGTTCCCACTCAACATCAACTTTTATATTAAATATTTATCTAAAATGGAAAAAAATATATACTTTCTTAATCTAGATTTTTTTATCTAGGGCATCATTCTTTTATTTATTTTTTAATAAGTTTTAGTATATTTATTGACATGGTAATCAACCTAATATTTTTGTGTTGATAACCTACTTTTAGTAAAAAAATAAAAAAAAAATATAAATGATAATTGAACTATTAAAATACATATATATTTAAAAACTACACTTATGGATCTACAAAAGGGTATTTTTACATTTTGAAAAATATGTTATTTATATGAGTAGGATTTGTTGAAACATTAAATTTTTCAAATATTTTCATTTTTTTAGTACATTGGGTGCTACATATGTATTTAGCCAACAATTTGTTTTGGAAAAGTTGTGAACATATTTAAATTATCTAGAATGAATCTTAATAGATCATATGTTTGACCAAAATTGATTTTTAGTTATAAATACAAAGATTCACTAGTGCTGATAAGTTGGCCAAAAGTGTGACACAACTTCATACTTTTACCCATATCTAATTTTCATAACCTCAAAAGACCTATCCATATTTTGATTATATTTTAGCGAAGGAGAGTCTAAGGTTACCACATCATCTTCATCTAATTGCAAGTATATGGAGATTCTTAGTTTGTCATTAACTAGGTCAATGATGATTATCAAACAAAGGATGAAAAATTAATGCCCTATAAAAGAATGATTGATTATTTTAAGAAATACTTTATTTATATCAAATTTGAGCAAATTTCAAGAGTGGACAATAAATATGCTAATGCCATGGCCACTATTGCTTCCTTGTTACAAATTCCAGAGATGAAAATCCATTACAAGTTTTTTGTGAAACATTTTTTTTCCCATGCTTATGACGATATCGATTCCCAAGTTATATGTCACCTAGCCAATACCAATGCCTCAATCTATGGTGATATTTATACTTACCTAAAAGATAATAGCCTTCCACCCAACCTATCTCAAAATAAAAAATGAAATTTCATTCACCGAGCCACTCAACACATTCTTATTACGGATGTACTATATCGACGAGGTCTTGACAAAACTCTCCTTCAATTTCTGGAACACGATGAGTTTGAAATGACTTTATGGGAAGTCCATGAGGGTGTTTTCCAAACTCATTCAAGCAGTTTCGACTTGGCCAAGAGACTCCTTCATTTAGGATATTATGGGACAAACATGGAGGAGTCTTTCTAGTTCATCAAGAAATGTCAAAAGTGTTAGATTAATGGCAACCTCATCCCCACACCAGTACAAGAACTTTATCCTTTTGCATCAACACGACCCTTTTGTCAGTGGGGACCAGATCTTCTTAGTAAAATCCATCCATCTTTGTCAAATGGACACAAGTTTATTATCACAGTTACAAAATACTTCACAAAGTGGATTGAAGTTGTTCCCCTAATAACCATCACAGGAAATAAAATTTCATCATTCATCCTCAATTACATCATTTTTTGATACGACATCCCTCAATCCATTGTCATTAACAATGGAAGAATATTCAAAAATCAGAACATGCAAGAGTTGTGTGATAATTTCAACATTTAGCATCGCTTCTCTACACCATACTATCCTTAGGGAAATAGTCAAGCTGAGGCTTCCAATAAAACCATTTTGAAAGTCTTCAAGAAAATGGTCAATGATGCTAAACATGATTGGCACATCCAATTAAACCCTGCTTTGTGGGCATACCGCACTAGTATTCACACAATAACAGGAGCCACACCATATGCTTTTGTATATGGGTATGAGGCCATTATACCCATTGAGGTTGAATTACCATCACTCTAGGTTTCATTGAAGGGTATCATCTCTGATGAGGACTACCAAGTATCTAGATTACAAGAACTAGAACTATTAGATGAACAATGCCAACATGCAGTGAAACACCTAAAACCCTACAAGCAACAAATTTCTAGAAGTTACAATCATAAATTTAAACCTATAAAATTTCAAGTTGGTGACCTGGTATTGAAGGAGAACCCACACAATCGATAGGACAAGGAGAAGAAAGGAAAGTTTGAACCAAATTGGTTGGGAACCTTTGTTATTGTGTCAGTCTATGGATCAAGAGCATACTAGCTATCCACACCAGAAGGAGACCTATTTGAAGAGACCATGAGCAGTCTCCATGTCAAGAAATTCTACACATGGCTCATCTATTTGATTGGAAAAAGTCTTGAGAAAATCCAAAAACATCATAAAAAGTCCTGAAAAAATCCAAAAACATCAAAAAGTGTCTTGAAAAAATGGTCGCCCTGGTGAAAACCTAGCAAATAGGCATCTTGGTGACAAAAAAAAAATCAAAAAAGGAAAAATTACAAAAAAAGGAAGACAAAAATACAAAAAAATCAGAAAAGAGAAAATACAAAAAAATCATAAAATCTGAAAAAAAGTGCAATAAAAGCAAGTAGTAAAAACCTCACAATGTATGCTATTTGTGGCAGGTTGGCTTCTACCTCTATAGGAACGTGTGTCGAACATTGGCTCTTTGCTATCACTATCCACATCTTTTGTTTGAGCCTCATGTACATATTCTATTGTGTCGGTCATGTCACACCTTGGCTTGTCGATCATTGTACATATGCATAATAAAATTGGTTTGTTTTCACTAGGGGAAAAATCTTGAACTCACTAGGTGCAATCTATCTTTGAGCTTAAAAATACAGACAAATAACAATATGGAAACATGGTAAAAACACAACAATCAAGTGGGCTGCAACTTTGAACATCAATCAGAATCACCAAAACCAACCATATGAACCAATGACAACAAGATCAAATGAAAACAAGTCTCATTTGGTGATGATAATCTGAATCATAGTTTTATCACTTTCACAAATGTTCAAATTATTGGCATTATGAATGTTGTTATCATTTCTTAGGAGCAACTCAAGGATGTCAAGAACTAGAGAAGCTATGATCGAGAATGATATTTTTCTCCATTTTTTGTTTGTAAGTTTATCATTAATACTATGTGAATCATCATGGGACATTCTCTACAAAGTAGCATTGATGAAATTTTGCATTTGCATAGGAAAATAGTTAACTCTTGTCTGTTTACACAAGAAACGCTTAGGTCATCTCTATCCAATTATACCTAGATGCTTGTGTTAACTTGCACTATCAAACATAATGAAAGTAGTACTTAGGTCATTATGGTATAATTATACCATCAATTTTTGTACTCAGTTTCAACATTTTAAAAGCTCAATGATGATACCAAGCACAATAAATTCCTGGGATGACAACATTGCATTGTTAGGTTTGCATGTTTAGGTTGCATTCATACTAGGTGTTGTAGTGATATTTATAGATTTCTCCAAGGATAATACAATATTAGGAGTGATGTTATTTCTATCATTAAAATATTGAGTACATTTGAAATTACCAAAAATATCATTCACATTTTAGTTGCATAAGCATTAGGACATCATTCATAACATTCTCATATAATTTCAGCATTCATTTTTTATTAGGTCATATATTTACATTATGAAAATATAAGAAAAAACGCATTAACATGTAGTTTTCTAAAGCATTCATCTAGTCATTAGATCATATATTGGCATCATGAAAATACAAAAAAAAATCATTGATCATATCATTTTCATCCATTTGCATCACAAAACACCAACATATATAAATTTTCATTCATCCATTTCTTTGCATTGAAAAATACAAAACAAAGAGTACCATGCATATCATACATCCATAAAAACTTGTAGAATTATCCATCATTATTTAATCATTCCATTCATCCCTTTCTGCATTAACATTAACATCCATTCATCCATTTCATCTATTGCATCATACATATTTGCATCAAAAAATTACAAAAACATAAGATTAATCCATTCACATAGTAATATTTATCATTTATCAAACATCATAGAATTAGAACACATGTTACTTTCATAACATATCATATCACCATCATAAAATGTCACATAGCATACACAATAGGAAATTAAATGCATACATCATGGTCAACAGACATAAACACATAGGTCAACCATCACCATCACTAAATATATATCTCAAAAATATGTCAAATGTACAAGGATATTAGAGTATGAAGAAATACATCATCAAAAATGGCAATAAATCATCAAGTATCAGTGTATACATGTCCACATCATAATAAGCATAAAATACTGAAGCTAGGTAGTGCTCCCCCTAGATGGTGTTGACATCCCTAACCTGATACCTCCCATTGTACCTGACAAACCTGAACCTAGATCTCTCTGATCTCCAGGAAATGGCTGTGTGACACTGATACTCATTGTCTGAGATTGCGACCTACCAAATTGAGACAAGGTAAAACTCTCTCACCATTTGGGAGGGACCACCTCATGATATTGGCCTCTATAAAACTCAACCTCTTGGACAGTGTGATGAATCTCCCAGAAATAGTCTAATAACTCGACAGCTATCGCAACCTACTACAATCTCTTGGTAATGGTCTCTGCCTGCTTTGCTCGTCATCACAGTGCATCTCTCTCAGTAGTCAACACAACAACCTGATCCTACTCCTATCCTTGACCCTTCACCTATGCTAATTGTTATATGGAAGCATCCCTCTTAGCCATCAAAGTCTATATCTACCCTTGGGCCTATAAAAGTTGTGCCTGAACTTTTGAAAATAATTATGTCTATTTTTATAACTGTCGCTACACCTGTGTCAGCTAGCCCTGAAAGGTCTATACCTTGACATGTAATGTTGTAGTCTAGGAATGCTGCTATTAGGAGGGCAATTGTATTTTTACCCACTGTTATGCTACTTAAACTAAAGATTTCCTCCTACGAGGCACTCTAACATCTAGTGTTGGATGAGCACCCCATCCTCTACCACCATCTCCTCCATCATTGTTGCTATCATCCCCACCTCAATCACTGCCTCCTCCATCACTGTCCCCATCATCTCCCTCCTCCTCATCTCCACCACCACTACCTCACCTCCATCTAGGTGGTCTATCCTCATCATCCTCCAATGTTGGCACTGGCTCATCAGGTCTATAGATCCTCTGAAATGGATGCCCACTAAGGTACTAGGAGATCTCCTCAGTCATGTAACCCTCAACGATCCTTGGAAGGTAGTCCCATATCACTGGTTGTAAACGATGATACTCATCACATGCAACATAGTAAGATAAAGTGGGCACCCACTCGATGACATCCTGTTGCCTCCACTTATACATGGCCAATCCCAATGGTATACCCTAAATTCTATCATACTATCTGACCACCCTCATCAATAGGAATCTCTCGATTATGTATTGTTTCCATCTAATAAGATACCTGGATGGCATAATGTAAGGAATCTCCAAATGATCCATGGCTCACTACTCACAATCTACATATGGCCACCATGTAACTGAATCTAGGTCATCCAATACCCATCTCCAATACTCTAATTTTCCTAGCTTATGCTAGACAACTAGGCCTACATAACCATAGATGTAGGCTCTCCCAAATGGCTGAAATCTATCTCTAGCTATCACCACAATATGCTCCCAAGCCCACGTCTATAATAGGGTCACCCATACAGATAGACTAGCTCCTTTGACGTAAACTACCTGATGCAAATCATGGTATAACTATTTGATAATGCATGAACCCTAGGAAAAATCGGTCCCAAGTTGAATCATCTACTTCGATGTCTGACCCCAAATGATGGAAAATCCCTTTTCCCTCTTGTTAAGACACAAGAAACTACTAAAAAATCCTGCAAGCATGGAAGGAAAGGGGGCATACCTCTCAAGCATCTCCTCCCAAGTCATCTTATACCCAACAATATGGTCATCATAGAATATCCAGTGTAACGAATATATACCTCCCTACTCAGTGTGGTCATATGTCACGATGTCACTAATCACGAGAATATACAAAATCTTATAGACATCCTCTGGCATCACAGCCATCTCTCCAGTAGCTAGATGAAAAGTAGTGTAGTCACTATGCCACCTCTCTACCAACACAGTTAGAAATCCCTGATTAATCTTAATTTGAGGCATGTCAATCAGTGAAGATAAGCTACATCACTCAATTATATCCCTATCAGCATGTGATAAATGTGGGATCGGATCCCAATTCCATGGGAATCATGCTTAGGACTAAAGATTATCTACATCTGTCTCCTATCATTATAACACATCACAATCAGCACATCAATCAATAAATCAAATTAGCAAAACAATCAAAAATCAAGCAATCAATCATCCTATTGGTTCTCTTGAGATTTTCATCAAATATCATGAACATCTATTTTGGATCCTCGCCTATCATGAGGTCAAAAAAACATCATCATTATTTCATCTTTCCTATCATGATATCAATAAATCATCTAATCTATCATCAACAACAAATCATTGGTCGACGTGATTAAACATCATCAAATATTCAAGAGCAAAACAAAAAATCTTCAATTCTAACCTAGATGTGCCATAACAGTGCTTCATTGTGCCAAAAGATAGATGCACCACCAAATTTGGTTGATGCACCATAACAGACTACCTATGCACCATTTAATCCAATGTGCTAGAGAATTCCTCAAATGCTTTGTAGAATCTGTCTAATGTGCCACTACTTTGGGTAGATGTGACATTTTTGGTAGATGTGCTAGCTAAAATTTAATGTGCCATTACATGCCACCTATGTGCCAAAACATGGATGCACCGTTAGAATCTATGGATGCACTACTAAATCTGGTTCGTGCACTAAAACTATAGGCAGATGCACTAAAAAAACTAGTCTATGTGCCAAAGAAAATTTTGTATGTGCCAAAAGAATTCAAAAATAAAAATCCAAAACTAAAAATGTAGGAAAAATGATTCAAAATTCACAAGGAAAGTTTTCAAAATTCGTATCGGAGGTCTGTATCCTACTAGTTGATTGTGTCGCTCCACCCACTCGAATCGATGCATCTTATAGGGGATCACCATTTTCACTCAAATGCTCAAGGTTTCTCTCACTCAACAATTCTCAAAATCACAAATACACAAATGAATCCTCTTTTACACTTTTTACCTCTTAATAAGGGTAATTAAAAGGGTGATTTTCATGGGATATTTTAATTTTTTTTAAAAAGGTCAATTAATTAGGGTAGCTCAATTCTTCCATATCGGGAGATAAATCTATGGAATATAATAAAATCATAATTTCATCATTGAAATCATCACAAATCATCAAAAAAATTCAAAAATCATCAAAAATCTATTTAATCATAAAAAAAGTCCTCAATTTATCTCCCGAGGGGGCATACATTCATGATCTATTGAAAATCGACGTTTGGTGCATCATAAAAATTTTAACAGTACTAGTAATTTTTTCTTTCATTTGTGATCTTCTTAAAATCATTCTGTGGGGCATCGTCAAAATTTTAATAATACTAGTAAATTTTTCTTTCAAGGAATGCGTAAACACATCACTTCAAAGAGGGGAAAACTATATACATCCAAAATTGGTCTCGAGAGTATTAATTGAATACTAGCTATTTGATTAATAAAAATCTTTATTACCCCTACTATATAAATAAATTGTAAAGTTTATTTATAAAGTTCGTATTTCTTAATTCCTCTTATCTAAGCCACTTTCTTCATGATTTAATTCAATAGAAAAATTTAACTAATTTTTTTTACTTGATTAGTTACCACTCATTAAATTTACATTCTTAATTCGAATTTTGTTGCATTTCTCCATATTTTTCTAACGTCCTTCCACATCATCTTCAAACTCAATGTGTCACATGAAAATAATTATTCCTAATTTCTAAAATGGCTATTTACCCTCAACAATCTCAACCAACTCAAGAACACATGGCTTCTTCTTTCCATTTATTCCTTTCTACACTTGGCAAGATTGTTCTACTAAAGGGCACAACTTCCTCATTTCGCACCATTGATCTCTGTAGATTGAATCCTAATCATCCATTGTTGTGAACTCACTTGATGCCTTGGTGAAATCTATAAATAGAGGTTCATTTACAACTTTTTCATAAGAGGGCATTGTATAACATTACTCTGCAGAAATCATCTTAGCATTTGAGAGCTTAGTTTGCATTTTGATTCAACATTTGGAATAGTTTAGCAAGTAAATTAGAATCATGGCTACATCTTAGATGTGTCTCAGTTTGCATACAATATTTAGAATCATTCTCATAGCATCTCCATTAGTTTAATTTATCATTGCATCATTTCATTAGCATTTTGGATACAATAATTCACCATTTAGCATGTCATATAGTCCATTATCAATCAAAAACATGAAAATCATGTTGGTGTAGATATAGTTTATGCATTCTAGTTTAATGGCTACTCATTTCTTAAGTGTCATCCCTTTAATTCAGTGAATAATTAAGATTTGAGAGCACTATTTCTAGGATCCTTAAGAATAGGGGAAGATGGAATGGCTTTAAGGAATAATTTTATCAAATTGTGTTGTTAGTTTAGATTTCCTTAATGTAATACATTGCATCTATTATGTGTTATTGATTACTTTAATTCACATATTTTCTCAAACACGTGACTGATTCACCCTAGGTGTTGAATGAGTCCCAGTATGATGTTTTTGTGTGTTTTTCAGAATTTTTAATGTGATTTTGATCTAAAAAATGCAAACAAGGATGCAAAATGCAGATTTTTAATTTTTTCAATGAGATGCAATGCAAAAATGAAATCAAAATGAAGTTTCCACTAATGCAAGATAAAATGTCCTAAAATAAAATACAAAATGTACTAATTGATGTTAATGCAAATGAAAACTAGGATGCAATATGTAAATTAAATAATAAATGCAAAGTGCTCAAAAGTCAAGTTCACCAAAATGAACCATTGATTTTTGGATCCTATGGACAACTCTTGCGCTTCTAGGGTTTTTCACCTAAAAGGAGAGAGATAGGAAAAAAAATGCTAATGGTTCATTCGATTAGTGTCATGTGTAATGTTTTTTAACCTAAATGAAGTTAACTAAATGCAATTGACTAATCTAGGTGAATGAAAATGAATGTAAAAGTGCAATTTAAGATATGTTTGAAAACATATTATGTTATGCAATAATGAACTTAATTAAGGAAAATATGCAGAATAGAAAGGAAAGGGATGAATCTGAGTGCAATTGGAGACTTGATGAAGAATCTAAAATGTTGCAGATGTTGGTTGAAATCACTAATTTTTCACAGTGGGACTCATTCACCCAGGGTGGCGAACCAATCCTCCTCCTGGTGAAATTTTGTTGAAAGCAAGTTTATGTCTGTCAGGATCCATAATCTAACCAAATTTAGATTTTCAATTGAAAGGTGCAACTCATTCGCCACAAGTGGTGAATCAGTCCTCTCCCAGTTTTTTGAAAAAATAGGAGACAACTCTGCAACACCAAATTTGGAAATCACTGCTTGTCCCATTGTTAGAGTCAATCCTGTGGGAAAAAGACAAAAAACCTTCTCCAAGCTTGAAATAGACTTAAGTTGACTTGAAGCACCTAGTTGACTTATAAACCAATCTTCAATGCTAAAATCTTGTCAAATATGCATACCTAGGTCTACAAACAAACATGCAATAAGGGAAAAATGATTTAAGGTTAGTGAATAGTGGTTTGCCTTGGTCAAACCCCACTTTTGGTAATCAAACCTTTAATAAAATAATGAAATGCAGAGGAATGATAAACTAACAACACGCAATTGCAATTAACTTACCAAACCCTTGATGATGCAAATATGAAGTAATGTCAATGGTTGCTTCAAAGTGCTTAAATACTGCTTGAAAGGATGTTGTAAAATGCTTGAATGCTTAAGTGAATAGGTGAATAAGTGAACATGATGATTGGCGGTTGAAATGAGGTGAAAATCACTTATTTATACACAATTGTGCCTTAGTAACCTGTTGATACCTCATCACAGGCTGACATCGAGTGATTTTTAATAAAATCTTTTAAAAAAAATTAAAATATTTTGATTTTGGGGCCAAGGGAGACTCATTCACCACCCATGGCAAATGGGTTCCACCTAGGACCTAAAAATGTGTGTCGGGAAATAAGTTGTATTTAATTTTGTTTGTCGGGATAATATTCAAAAATACACTTAATTATGCATATGAAAAGGGGTCAAATAAATCATAAGAAAGGGATAAATAGTGAAGATGTTCCTAGGAGAGTGTGAAATCTTGTTACAAGACTTTACAACACTTCAAAACAAGATTTGATGATGTGTGAAAAGGTGATTTTTAGGTGAAATATAATTAATAAAGTCTAGAAGAATATAGAAATGTCGTACAACACTTCACAACACCTTCACAAGACATTGTTCTTTGAGTTTTAGTACCTAAATATGCATGTTCAAGTCATGTTGCAACTTAAAATCAAAGAAAAATATATCAAATACCATGAAACAAGACCTAAAAGGCCATGGAAATGACAAGGGGCCATTTTTCTACGACACAAGAACTCTTAAAAAGTGATAAACTTAATAAACCCCTTAGTTTTAATAATATCATGCATTGACCATATGGGCAGTGGTAAGGGTAAGGGTCCTTACCAAGAAATAAGGATTATGTTTAAGGAATAAAATTTGAATAATGAAATTTTTTTAGGATTTCCTTCCTCTTTGAGGTGAAAATTTATTGATGGGGAGAAGAGGAAAAAAGACATTGTTAACTTAAAAAAAGTTGTAGAAATCATAAATAAGAGGAGAATACTTCAAAAGTATTTGATGTGAGTTGAAAAGATCTTCAATTAATAGAATTGATCCATGTGGGAGCACTTTTACACATCATTATAAGAAACATCACCGAAGAAAAGACAAGAGAATCTAACATCCTTACTTGCCATGTGGTGGCTTTTCTAGCTCCATAACATGCAAACCAAACTATTGTGAAGAGCTCACAGACTTGCATAATGCTCAGAGATTATGCCACATGTCACTAAATCTATGCCTTGAAAATATTTATTTTGATGTAAAACCTTCCAAAATAATGTGATATCAACACATTTCCACTTTAATAGATTTGAAACCAAACACATTTCCTCTTTCCATGATTCCATGACAAGTATTTAGGCCTTCCTTGAGGTTTCCTTTGGATTGGTGGAATCCTCCAAAATTATGCCATGTGCCAACCCCCTGTTGTATTTGAAAGAAACCTTTGTGGAAATGTCTTCAAATCGTGCCATATGTCCATTTTATGCAATACCATAAGGTTCTTATGGGTCCCCTAGAGGTATTTCGTGGAATGATGGAATGCTCCTAAGATGTACCACATGGAACTCATATGGCCTTCATAGTAAAGGAAAATTCTTAACATGCATCATGTCACTATTTTCTATTGTTTTGTGACCAAAATTTACCTCTAGTAATAAATAATTTGTTAAATCCAGTAGAAAAGTGACACTTGACAACATTTCATTGGTTTCATCAAGCACTTGTTCAATACAATATTCATACAGGAAGGATTGGTAGGTTCCAAATGTTGATCATGGGTAACTCAAGGGTCCTTTTAGCATGTCTCTAGTCAAAACATTTTATCATCCACTAGGGAGCGAAGGGGTCTATGGGTTAATAATTTTAAGGGCATGGACATAAGACCTTTATGGATAAAATAAATAATATAAGGTGATGGGCCTTATGTATATCCTAAGAATGAGGGGGGAGTAAGCTAATTGATAGTGAGACTCAACGTTGCGACTTAAGGTACCAATAATGGGTAATTAGTATTCAACATCCGAATATAACAAAAGTATAGGCACACTACCTAGACTTAGTATTTTGAAGGGCTTAGCTCTAATACAAGAGTATGAAAATATTTATAGAAAACCCTAGGGAAGATACATCAAATTTGTTTTAATCTCAAGACAAGGGAAAAACTACCTAGGAACCATAATTTTTTGCAAAAAAATAGTATTAGTTGACTTGTAGGAGTTGAATTCTTGAGTGAGAAATTAAGTCTTAAATCCTCCTTCAACCCACTTTAGATATGTAACTTGCACACATGAAAGATGTTGAATTATTGTGCTATATAGGGGATTCCCTAAGTCACCGCATTTAGGTATTTGTACTGGGTAAGTGTAAGAAATTGAGTCCATGAAATGTGGAAGTTTTTTCCTTAGCCAAAAAAAAAAATGACATTGTAAAAATGAGATCCCGCTTTTTAATAAACAAGATCACACTTCTAAAAAAAGCGATCTCATTTAACTTTGGGATCCCAAGCCTAAATTATAAATGAGATCTCATTTTTTTAAAATTTTGATCCCATTTTTTAAAGGATCCTGAACTAATGGACGGGAAATGGGGTCTCGATCTTTAAAAAATGAGATCTTGTTTTAAAGTTGTTTTTTTTTTTTTTTTTTAAGTGAAACTTAGTCATTAGCAAGCTCGGGATCCCAATTTAATAGAGAAAATAGTGAAGACGACATCAACATTTGACCTTTGACCTCCAGGTACGCTTCCACCTAGATTTAACTATTCCTTTTTAGTGTTTTTATGAAATTTATAAGACAAAAGTAGGTTTAAACATTTTTTTTTTCAGTTTATTTATCATTTTATGTATTTTATTTAGGTGTCATAGGAGAATTTATAATTTGTAGAGGTAGAAGAAAAAATGAAATGAAACTATGTTGTAACCAAAAAATCATCCTTGAATCGTATCTTAAGAACAAAATTTAGCTTTTGAAACCTAAATTATTCAATCAAACTAAAAAAAATTGCATTTGATAACCCTAAATTGAAAGAAAACAAAAAAAAATTGCATTTAGAACCCTAATTTGAAATGAAACAAAAAATTGCATTGAAAGCCTAATTTTTCTTGAAACCCTAAATTTAATTCAAACAAAAAAATTGCTAAAACCTTAAATTGAAATCAAACAAAAAATTTTGTATTTAAATTAAAACCTTGATTTCAAGCTCAAGAATATTTTTTAATGGAAACAAATGATTTGCTTTGCTTAAATGTTTTAAATTGAACATTTTCATTGTATATTAGGGTCCTTGATAATGACAATGAAATAGGATTTGATAAATACTATACATTTAAATGTGTATTCATCAAGAGACACAATCAATAAAATGTTATGAACATAGATATATAATTATAATAAAAAACAATATGTTAAACTTTACTTGTGGGACTAGTGAATCATTACAATTGATAAATTTTCAATGTTTGTTTACAAATTTAGTTAGAAAATTCCTAGATCCTTGTACAATTCATTTCCAATTGTCACTTAATTAGATAATATGTGCATTCATTTCTATTTTATGTTTTTATCTCTCTTAGTCATGCCTTGTTTCCATTTCTTGTTTGCATGTGTTGTATCTTATCTTTCGACAATATTAACTCTCATTCTAGTAAATTAGTTGTTAATTAGGATTCTAGTTTAGTCTAAAATCTTAATTTTCACTAGTTACCTAGATACTAAAAGAATCTAAATATTTTTCTTTTCTTTCTTTTAGGTTCTTTCAATTCCAAACAATCCAAAATAAAATAAAATTCAACATTAACCAATTTTATTATACATTTTATATCATAATATTCATTTAAGTGGGAAATATTCAAATTTATCATATTGTATATTTGTGTTGTACAAAAATGGCCCCTTGTCATTTTCATGGCCTTTTAGGTCTTGTTTCATGGTATTTGATATATTTTTCTTTCATTTTATGTTGCAACATGACTTGACCATGAATAATTAGGTACTAAAATTCAAATAATGGCATCTTGTGAAGGTATTGTGAAGTGTTGTAAGACATTTCTACATTCTTCTAAACTCTATTCATTATAATTCACCTAAAAATCACCTTTTTACACATCATCAAGTCCTATTTTGAAGTGAACATGTAAAGTATTGTAACAAGATGTCATGCTTTTTTAGGAACAACTTCACTATTTATCCCTTTCTTATGACTTATTTGACGTCTTTATTCCCTCATATTCTTTACGGTATATGTAGGATCATCATGGAAAAAACAAGCCCTTAAGTGGAAATTTTTTTAGAAAAATAAGAGTTATGCAACATGACATAAAAATTTGAATAAGCTATCTATATTATTTCAAAAATATGTAAGAATAGAATCTATAGAAAATTGAATACAGTTTCTAAAAGTTACTAGGTTTATTTAAAAATAATAATTATTTCATGAAAATTTGAAATTTGAATGCAGTAGTACTTAAATTTTAGGAAAAAAATAAGAAGTAGGTGTTTGTCTAACCACCCTAACCACAATAGAATGATAATATTTTTTAATAAGATTTTATATATAAGTAGACGACTCATTGATGGATGTGATACACATTTCTTTTAATTTTTTTCAAGTAAATAATTAATTATGATTTTTTTATTTACAACTTTTAAAAAATATTAAAAATCATATGTCTAACCACCAAGTAATTTGGTCAAAAATTCATGAAATTCAAATTTATTCTTTTAATTCTATAGTATGTGAAGCATAGAATGTGACACATTTTTTAGATTCGAAAAATGTGATACTGTTTGAAAGTTATAAATATTTTTTAATCAGCCTATCAATCAAGACTTTAGTCATAATTCAAATAGAATATGAATAAAAAATAGTTTTTAAATTTAAAGTAAAGCATAATTTATTTTGGTGGAAAGCTGAGAATATCCTTTAAAAACCCTTTTCGTTCCATTAATTTTGGGTAAAAAAAAAATCATTAGCCACATACCCATCATATCTCCACTTTTTGGTCGATCATGATCCTGCACATACCCTTTAATTAAGTGTATTTTTGAATATTATCTTGACAAACAACATTAAATACAACTTATTTCCTGACACTTTTTTTTAGGTCCTAGGTAGGACCCATTCGCCATGGGTGGTGAATGAGTCCCCCTTGGCCCCAAATTCAAAAAATTTAAAATTAATTTTCAAGTTTTTATTCAAAAACACTTGATGTTGGCCTATGATGAGGTATGAATGTGAAACTAACACACAAGTTTGTATAAATCAGCAATTTTCACCTCATGTGACATCTCCCAACATCTCTTACAATTTCATCATTCATTTAAGCAATCTCAAGCATTCAAGCATTTTACAACATCTATTCAAGCAATATTCAAGTAGTTCATCTATTGACATGACTTTAAACTTGCATTATCAAGGGTATGGTAAGTTTATAGAATTTGCATGTTATTAGTTTGTCATTCTCTTTCATTTCATTACTTTATTAAGGGTTTGATTACTAAAGTGGCATTTGACCAATGCAAACCCCTATTTTCTAACCCTCAACCATTTTTCCCTCTTGTAGGTGTGTTTGCAGACTTAGGTATGAAAATTTGACAAGCTTTTTGGTGTTGAAAAGTGCAGAGAAAAGTCAACTAGGTGTTTCAAGTCATCTTATTCTTATTTGAAGCTTGAAGAAGGCTTTTTTTCTATTTCCTATAGAATTGACTTTGAAAACCTAAGATGTGCAGATATTTCCAGATATAGTGTTCTAGAATTGTCTCTTGATTTTCCAAAAAAATGGGAGAGGAATGATTCACCACCTATCGAAAATGAGTCCCACCTTAGGACTAAAAATCTAAGTTTTGTCAGATTTTGGATCCCGACAGTCAGAAACCAATTTCTGACACTTTTTCACCAATAAGAGGACTAATTCACCACCCTGGGTGAATGAGTCCCACTGTGAAAAATTAGTGATTTCAATAAGCTTCCACAACATTCTAGATTCTTCATCAAGTCTCCAGGTATAGGTAGATTCATCCCTTTTCTTTTTTTTCTGCATAATTTCTTCATTTAGTTCATTGTTTGCATATAATAGTATGTTTTCAAACATAGCTTAAATAATAATTCTGCATTCATTTTAATTCACTTAAATTGCATTTATTTTACTTCATTTAGGTCAAAAAACATCTCACATAACATTAATATTGAGTGAGACATTTTGCATTTTGGCCCATCTTTCCCCTTTTAGGTGAAAAACCCTAAAAGAGCAAGGAAGGATATAGGTGCCAAAATGTTTTGTTTCATTTGGTGAACCTATTTTTTGAACACTTTTCATTTCTGATTTCATTCACATATTGCATCTTATTTTACATTTGCATTAACATTCAATTAGGTCATTGTTTTGTTTTTGCATTCTAGGAATTTTCATATTGCATTAATGGAAACTTCATTTAGATTTCATTTTTCCGTTGTGCATCTCATTGAAAAAAGAGAAAATCTGCATTTTCAATCCTTAGTTGCATTCTGTAGAGCATTAAAATCATCTTAAATTTTTTGAAAAATTAAAAAAATATTGCGTACTAGGACTCATTCGCCACCCTAGGTGAATCAGTCCCTTTCCACTTTTTACACAACATTTCAAGCATTTTTCTGGCATTTTCCTACATTTTTATTTTATGTAGTTAGTTCTTTGTTACAGTTAGCAATTTTTTTGTTATTTGCATTTAAAACATCCTAGATTACCTTGCATTTGACTTCAACCCCTCCTTTTTGGTACTTGCATGAGTTTTTGGTTCCTTGTTCACAATGCTTTAGTGAGAATAAGTTCTAGACTCATGGCTTCCCATAATAGCACTTTCGTTGTGGACCTTGGGATCTCACGAGCCCCTACTCCTAGTATGGACAATGGTGCATTAGGCATTGATCATACCAATTCTATGCCTTCACCTTTCCATCCAATAAATGTTGACACACAAAACAATTCTCTTCCTCAACACAAGGTCATTAGTCTTCCTAAAGAATTTGGACATTCACAACAACACTTGACACTTGAAAACATTTCCAAAACTTCCATACCTGCCATTGATAATATTCCTCATTTTATTGAAAGTGATGAAGGCTTGCAAGTGATGAAGAAAATTGTTGAGATTTACAATAAACATGCCTCTTCTAATACCCAATCAACAAACATTCTTCTAAGCCAAGGAGGACCTCAATTTCCTCCCCCTTAAACCATAGCATCTATACCAACTTACACCAATTTGTAAGTCACTACAACTATACAAAATGTTAGTTATGTGGCTCCTTCCTTTGCAATTCCATGTAGCATTCCTACTTCTCTTGTGGAATTGCAGGTCCCTTCAACCACCTTTACACCCCTTAGTATTCCTTTCACTTCGCCTAACATCCCTTACACTCCATCACCATTTTCTCTTCCATCTCAACCTACATACCCCAACCCCATTCTTACACAACTCCTTACCACTATTTTTTCCATTCAACACCAAATTTTTACCATTAGTCAAGATCAAACCGCTCCACACACATATCATGTCCATAGCATCCCCTTTATCCTAAGAAATATTACATACCCCAATGCCACAAGGGATAGAAATGCCTCGGTTTGAGAAATACGGAGGTAAAGGAGACCCTATCAACCATGTTAATTATTATACAACCTTATGTAGTGATTTTGTCCTTGATGAGAGAATTTTAGCCAAAAATTTTCTAAGAACCTTGAAAGATACTGCATTAGAGTGGTTTTCCACTTTCCTAATCATTCCATCTTTTCCTTCAATGAACTTGTGAATGCTATCATAAGTAACTTTCAAGTTCACGTGACACCTAAAAAGACAATGGTTGACCTCATGCAATGTAGACAAAACACAAATGAAAAAGTCACAAATTCTTTCTCATGGTACCAATCCTTGTATACCCAAATAGATGTCAAAATTCCTGATGCACATCTTCAAAATATTTTTATTGAAAACTTGCACACAAATCTTTAGGATAACCTAACTATTATGAAATTCCCTTTGTTTATGCATTTATGCACAACCTTGTGTGAATACTATAACTCAGTTTCAATTCATGATTCAAAATCCACTTCTCACTGAGCTGATAAACCTAAACACAACTATCAAACCACAATAACAATACAAAATTTTGCAAACCAAATAGAGGATTCTTGTAGTTTAATCTACCTCCTCAACCTCAACCTCAACTATAACCAACCCAACAAATTCAAAATAAAGTGGCAGTTGTTAAGGTAGTAGTGACTTATAATTATGGGGATCCCAATAGATAATTTACTCCCCTTCTCGACACCCTTCATAATGCAATGAACCAATCAATTCAACAACGCATGCTTACTTTTCCACCCATCAAACCACTTGACCAAAACTAGCAATTACAAGCTACATTCAAACATAATGCTTATTGTGATTTTCATCTCCAAAATGGATATGACACTGAACATTGCAAGCATCTAAAACATTTAGTTCAAGACCTCATTGATTCAGGACATTTAACCATTATGGGTGTTATTGATCTTTGCAATAAGTCTGTTGCAACCCCGAACAAAAAATTACATATTTTCATGAACCCCATGCCTAAACATACTAATTCATTTGTCAAGACTAGCAAACCTTCAAATACTAATGTAATGACTATTACTACAAACAATGAACAACATGATATATCTCCACCTAT
The DNA here is from genome assembly GCA_007258455.2 of Sequoia sempervirens. Classification (NCBI taxonomy): domain Eukaryota; kingdom Viridiplantae; phylum Streptophyta; class Pinopsida; order Cupressales; family Cupressaceae; genus Sequoia; species Sequoia sempervirens. The sequence goes on from VDFB02358134.1 coordinate 42,775,915, forward strand.
TCTTAAAGTTAGTCCTAATGATAAACTTGAAGGTGTGATAGACATTATCCCTCGCAAGGGCCAAAATAATAAATCTCTTGATATCACTTTTTCTGCTAAAGGCATACTACAAAAACTTCTTGATGGTCCTCTCTACATAGCTGGCGGAATCTATGATAAGCCCACTAATGGGATATTGATAGATGTCACTTGTGGCAAGAACATGATCATAGAGGATTTTCTAGTATTACATGAACTATATCAAGATGATTATAATAAATTGACTGTGTAGATTAAAACACACAATTGTTTTGCATGCCCTACGATGGGATCTATCGTAATTCCTTTACAAATAGGACCTAAAACTCTAGAGGTAACATTTTCAATTATTCCACAATTCAACCAATTTCAGTTATGGCTAGACCACCCTTGGCTTCACTCAATGAACACAGTCCCATCAATCGTTCACAATTGTTTGAAGTTTCCACATGACAATGAAGTATTTACTGTACACCATAGTGGATTTAATCTGATCTCCTCTAAAGGAAACATTTTCTTAGCATCCTTTTGGCCTAAACCCATGGAACCTATCACACCTTGAAAGGACTTCTTTTTCATAGCATATCAAAAATTAAAAGCCAAGGAAATAACCAAATATTCTCTTTATGGTGTGTCCCTGTAGACTTCCACACCTCCAATTATAGATGAAACCATGCTTCAACCTAAGTTGGGCATTGAAAAAACCATACAAGCTCCTAAAAAACAACTCTTAGACACTTCCCTACCATCGTTTAAACAACCAAGGGAAAATGAAACCAATCCTATCATACCTTCTCACATGAAACGAGTGTATAAATAAAAAGAGAAAGTGGTTGACCCATCTTCTTTAGTTTCTTATGTTCTTCCTTCTACAGAAGCAAATGAACCTGTGATGACTTAATCTACTCTTACCCCTTAACAACTACAAAACCAAATTAAAAGAAATTGTTGTGCTAGGGAATGTAGACATCATCGTCGTCAACTCCTCACTCATTAGTCTGTAATAGAATAAAACAAAGACAATCCACCTCCACCTTTGACAAAAGCAATAGATGGCCACCCTCCTTCTCCTAACCTGCCACATGCTAGTCTAGTACAACCTTCATAGCAACCTGAACCAATCCCACAACCACAAATTTTGATACATTCATCCTTGGAAATCTCCCTTCATTCTTTTGTTGTCATTAATCTTGATTATGATGATGATACAAAGATTTCCAAAATCGATGAATAAATACACAATAATCTAAATTCTTTATTTTCATCTACAATGAGCTTAAAAAATAAATCCTCTTCATCAAGTGAAGAACCTGGTACAACTCTTAGTTTGACACTTGCAATTATTCCTTTGGACAATCAACCGCTCTCACATTACACTAAACATGATTGGGAGGCAGATGACTTGTTAGATGGATGACTTGCATTCGCCTAACTAGCCTTTTCATTTTTTATTTTTACCCTTTTGTTTTCCTTCAATGTATGTATTGTGTTTCCCTCTACCATGTGTTTGATGTTCCCTCTCTTTGTACACTTCTTCTATTCATACCTCTATTCTTCTATTGGTTATGATTCCTTTTCTTTTCTTTTTTTGTTTTGTGTTTTCCTTTTGGGGATGACACAAAGTGTAGAGTCACCCTATGTCTCTTCCATGTTGACCCAAAAGGTCCTTATCTTTTTCTCTTTTTTTTTTGTTTTCAGTTTGGGGATGATGCAAGGCATTGAGACCACAATGTCTCCTTCATGTTGACCCAAAAAAAATAATTCATTTTTCTTTCACCTTTTCATTTTCCTTTCTTTTTCACTCCTGTTTTCCTTTCAAGGATGATGCAAGGCATTGAGACTGCAATGTCTTTTCCATGTTGATGCAAAAAGGACTTTACTCTTCCTTTGTTTTTACTCTCTTTGTGTAATTCTTCCAATTCAATGTATTTGGGGAATGATAACAATTTTGAGCTCTTTCATAAAATTATTGCAGCAACGAACATTTTGATCCCAAATCCATAAATCCCTTTTTTTTTTGTGTGTTTTCTTTTCTGGGGGGGCATTCCCTTTTCTAGGGGGACATTCCCTTTCTGTTTTTTTCATTTTCCTTGACATGACATAGCCTAAATTTGAAACATATGACTTCGCATAGGGCTTTCCAAGTTACCTCTCCTGTCTTGTTCTATTTTGCATTCTCTTCCCTTCTCTACTTTAAAGTAATTTCTCACAGAATGATGTGTAGCAATTCATTTAAAGTGGGGGGCATACATTACCATAATTCATTTTCATTCCTGATTTCTAGTGTATCCCTTTTTTTATGATGTGTTTGTTACTTTTTGGATGACATTGGGTGTGATTGCTTTCATAAGTGTGATCTTTCTTAGCACATTACATTCCTCTTGGTGGCCTGATGTGACACACTACATCCCCTAAGTTGTGAATATGCTTTTCTTTGATTGGTCCTCTCTTCAATACATTAGACACAATGTTCCCTAAGTGATTGATCTTGCATTAAGCTAACAAGAATCCTTTTAGCATCTTTTACATTTTACTTTTTTTGCATTTTATATTTTTTACATTTTTGCATTTTTCCACCTTGCATAACATAAATTTCATGCCCGTGGTACCCATTTATTTTTCTTCATTCATTATTTTTCTTTGTGGCACCTTGTTAAGGTTATCAACAAGTATAACTTTAACATGGTTGATAGGGAATCCCACCTACCAGGATGACCTTTCTCGATAGCCACCTTTGTGTTTGTGAGAGCATACCAACTACCATATGTATCTTACCTTTTTAGGATTTCTCACCCCATGGACAGTCAGAAGTTATGTGGCCTTACATTTGGGCCTTCTCACCCTTCAGACCATCATGTGTTATGTCACCCTAGAGGGAGTTCACATTCTCATTCATCCTAGATCTTATGCACAACTAGTTGGATTCACGATTGAACCTTCATCTGATTCTCAACACTTGTGTGTTCCTTTGTTCCAATGTTTATTTTTCCATGGGATATTCATCTTGGGGGCTTGATCATCTCTATTGATCATTGTTATTCCATCTTGCTAACGTAAGTGCATTTGAACCCTCCTCTTGATGTTCATGGCTACTTTAGTCTGAGTTTGAAGCAAGTTCATACTCTCACTAAAGTGGGGGCTAAATGTGCCATAGAAAAATGGCCACTTGTCATTTTAATCGCCTTTTTATGTCTTGTTTCATGGTATTTGATATATTTTTATTTGATTTTATGTTGAAACATGGCTTGAACATGCATACTTGGGTACTAAAATTAAAATAATGATGTCTTGTGAAGGTGTTGTGAAGTGTTGTAAGACATTTCTACATTCTTCCATACTCTATTCATTATAATTCACCTAAAAATCACCTTTTTACACATCATCAAGTCCTATTTTGAAGTATTGTAAAGTCTTGTAACAATATTTCATTTTTTTCTAGATACTTCACTATTTATCACTTTCTTATGACTTATTTGACCTCTTTATGCCCTCATATGCTTTAATTAAGTGTACTTTTGAATATTATCCCAACAAACATCATTAAATACAAATTATTTCTTGAGACTTGTTGTTAGGTCCTAGGTGGGACCCATTCGCCATGGGTGGTGAATGAGTCCCCCTTTGCCCCAAATTCAAAAAATTTAAAATTTATTTTTGGGTTTTTATTTAGGAACACTTGATGTCATCCTATGATGAGGTATGAATGGGAAACTAAAACAAAATTTTGTCGAAATAGGCAATTTTCACCTCATTTTACATCTCCCAACATCTCTTACAATCTCATCATTCATTCAAGCAATCTCAAGCATTCGAGCATTTTTCAACATCTATTCAAGCAATATTCAAGCACTTTGAACCATCTATTGGATTTACTTCATACTTCCATTATCGAGGGTTTGGTTAGTAGATAGCCTTTGCATGTTATTATTTTTTCATTCTCTTGCATTTCATTATTTTATTAAGGGTTTTATTACCAAAGTGGGGTTTGACCATGGAATACCCCAATTTGTTAACCCTCAACCATTTTTCCCTCTTGCATGTGTATTTGCAGACTTAGGTATGCATATTTGGAAATATTTTTGGTGTTGGAAAGTGGAGATCAAAGTGAATGAAGTGTTTCAAGTCAAATTATTCTTATTGAAGGTTTTATGTCCATTTCCTACATAAATGACTTTGCCAACCCAACAAGAAGATATTCCTAGATCTGATGTTGTAGAGTTGTCTCTTGATTTTCTAGAAATTTGGGAGAGGACTGATTCACCACCTATGGTGAATGAGTCCCACCTTAGGACTAAAATTCTGAGTTTTGTTAGATTCTAGATCATGACTATCAAAACCTAGTTTCTGACACTCTTTCACCAATAGGAGGACTAATTCACCACCATGGGTGAATGAGTCCTATTGTGAAAAATTAGATATTTCAATCAGCTTCCACAATATTTCAGATTCTTCGTTAAGTCTCCAATTCCATTTAGATTCATCCCTTTTCTTTTTGTTCTACATAATTTCTTGATTTAGATCATTGTTTGCATATCATAGTGTGTTTTCAGTCATAACTTAAATATCACTTTTTTATTCATTTTAATTCACTAAATTGCATTTAGTTTACTTCAATTAGGTTAGACAACATAACACATAACATTAATCTTGAGTGAAACATTGTGAATTTTGGCCCATCTTTCCCCTTTTACGTGAAAAACCCTAAAAGAGCAAGGAAACATATAGGTGCCAAAATATTTCGTTTCATTTTGGTGAACCTACATTTTGAACACTTTTCATTTATGATTTCATTCACATATTTCATCAGAGTTTACATTTTCATTAACATTCAATTAGGTCATTGTTTTTCTTTTGCATTCTAGGACTTTTCATATTGCATTAGTGAAAACTTCACTTAGATTTCATTTTTGCATTGCATCTCCTTGAAAAAATAGAAAACCTGCATTCTTCATCATTAGTTTTGTTCTGTAGAGCATTAAAATCATCTTTTAAAAAAAAAAACACAAAAAATTGCATATTTGGACTCATTCACCACCCTGGACGAATCAAACCCTCTGAATTTTTTACATAGCATTTTTGGAATTTTTCTAGCATTTTCTTGCATTTCTATTTTTTGTAGTTAGTTCTTTGTTACAGTTAGCAACATTTCTGTTATGTGCATTTAAAACATCCTTGATTACCTTGCATTTGAATTCAACCCCTCCTTTGTGGTACTTGCACGAGTGTTTTGTGCTGCATTGATAATACTTTAGTGAGAAGAAGTTCTAGACTCATCGCCTCCCACAATAGCACTTTCATTGTGGACCTTGGGATCTCATGAGCCCCTAATCCTAGTATGGACCATGGTGCATTAGGCATTGATCATACCACTTCTATGCCTTCACCTTTCCATCCAATAAATTTTGACACACAAAACAACTCTCTTCCTCAAGACAAGGTCATTAGTCTTCATGAAGAATTTGCACATTCACAGCAAAACATGACACTTGAAAACATTTCCCAAACTGCCATACCTACCATTAATAATCTTCATCATTTGATTGAAAGTTATGAAGGCTTCCAAGTGATGAAGAAAATTGTTGAGATTTACAATAAACATTCCTCTTCTAATACCCAATCCACAAACATTCCTGTAATCCAAGGAGGAGCTCAAGTTCCTCCCCCTTCAACCATAGCATCTATACAAACTTACACCAATCTGGAAGTCTCCACAACTATGCATTATGTTAGTTATGCAGCTCCTTCCTTTTTAATTCCATCTAGTATTCCTACTTCTCTTGTGGCATCACAAGTCCCTTCTACCACATCTACACCCCTTAGTATTCTTTTCACTTCCCCTAACATCCCTTACACTCTATCACCATTTTATCTTCCATCTCAACCTACATACCCCAACCTCATTCTTACACAACTCCTTATCACTGTTTCTTCAAGAAACACCAACATTCCACCATTAGTCAAGGTGAAACCGCTCCATCCACATATCATGTCCATAGCAGCCCTTTATCCTTAGAAATCATATGTACCATGATGCCACAAGAGATAGAAATGCCTCAGTTTGAGAAAGACAGAGGTAAAGGAGACCCTATCAACCATGTTAATACTTATACAACTTTATGTAGTGATCTTTTCCTTGATGAGAGAATTTTAGCCAAAAAAATTATGAGGACCTTGAAAGATACTGCATTAGAGTGGTTTTCCAGCTTTCCTAATCATTCCATCTACTCCTTCAATGAACTTTTGGATGCTTTCATAAGTAACTTTCAAGTTCACATGACACCTAAAAAGACAATGGTTGACCTCATGTGGTGTAGAAAAAACACAAATCCTCATGAACATCTTCAAAAGATGTTTATCAAAAAATTGCACACAAATCTTTAGGATAACCTAACTATGATGAAATTCCCTTTGTTTATACATTTATGTACAACATTGTGTGAATACCATAACTTAGTTTCAAGTCATGATTCAAAATCCACTTCTCACCAAGCTGATAAACCTGAACATAACTATCAAAACCGCAATACCAATAAAAACTTCTTCAACCAAATAGACGCTTCTTGTAGGTTAATCTACCTCCTCAACCTCAACCTCAACTGCAACCAACCCAAAAAATTCAAAATAAAGTGGAAGTTGTTAAGGTAGTAGTGCTTTATCATTATGGGGACCCCAAGAGACAATTTACTCCCCTTCTCGACACTCTTCATAATACAATGAACCAATTAATTCAACAACACATGCTTATTTTTCCACCCATCAAACCACTTGACCCAAACAACCCATTACCATGTACATTCAAACATAATGCTTATTGTCATTTTTGTCTCCAAAATGGAGATGACATTGAACATTGCAAGTGTCTAAAACATTTAGTTCAAGACCTCATTAATTCAGGACATTTAACCATTATGGGTTTTAATGATCAAGACAATAAGTTTGTTGCAACCCCCAACCAAAATTTATAGATTTTCACCAACCCCATGCCTAAACATACTACTTCATTTGTCAAGACTAGCAAACCTTCAAAAACTGATGTAATGACTATTGCTACAAACAATGACCAACCTGATATATCTCCACCTATTCCTAAAGTTAGTCCTAATGATAAACTTGAAGGTTTGATATATGTTATCCCTCGTGAGGGACAAAATAATAAATCTCTTGATATCACTTTTTCTGCTAAAGACATAGTACAAAAACTTCCTAATGGTCCTCTCTACATAGCTAGCAGAATCTATGATAAGCTCACTAATGGGATATTGATAGATCTCCCTTGTGGAAAGAACATGATCATAGAGGAATTTCTAGGTTACATGAACTATATCAAGATGATTATAATAAACTGATTGTGTGGATTAAAGCACACACTAGTTTTGCATGCCCTATGATCGAATTGATTGTAATTCCTTTACAAATAGGACCTAAAACTCTAGAGATAACATTTTTAATTATTCCACAATCTGACTAGCTTCATCTGTGGCTAGGCCACCCTTGGCTTTGCTCAATGAAATTAGTTCCATCAATTGTTCACAAGTGTTTGAAGTTGCCACATGGAAATGAAGTATTTACTGTACACCATAGTGGTTTTAATCCCCTCTCCTCTAAAGGAAACTTTTCCTTAGAAGCCTTTTGGCCTGAACTGATGGAACCTATCACACCTCGAAAGGAATTATTTTTCATAGCATATCAAAAATTCAAAACCAAGAAAATAATCGAATTGTCTCTTCGTGGTGCATCCCCGTCCACTTCTATGTTAGGATTTAGGTGTCATCAACCTTGTAAATCCTTTATTTTATTATTCTCCTAAAGTGTTTTGTACATTTACCCATAAGAGGTGAAACTATTTGACCAACAATGGTGAAAGAGACTATGTAAATGGAATGTTACTGTTACCATTTATCCTTATGGAAAAGGACAAATTAGCTAGGCGTCCCACCTTGGAATCTTCTAAAATAAGGTTGTGGGTCAAAATAGGGTGTTGTAAGAGCATCTATGACATGCATGCAAGTTGTCATAAGATGCTATGATAGTATGACAGATTCCCTATGACAGAATATGCTATTTTTAGACCCCAGGCGCCCATGCATAAAAGATTCCTTATGACAGCTGTAAAAGCATCTGTAAGAGGCTATTTTTGGTATTTTTGACCATTTTAAGGAGGGAGGCATGGGTTTTTCTAGGTGGTATTGGTGGTTTTCATCCTCACAAATCTCTATAAATCAGGGCCTTGAGCTAGTGTTATAAGAATTCAGTTTTGCAGGGTAACAGGGTGCTGCTGGATTTATAGGGAATGATAAGAGAAGTCTATTGCTGCATGTAATATTGAAGATTATCAGTAATATACTTGCCTCTCTTTTGGTGGTGGAGTTTTTTCCCTTCGGGGTTTCTCCACGTAAATCTGTTGTTGCATGTGTTATATTGTTCTATCTCTCTCTCTCATTCTTTCATCACACTAAGGCTAAGGTTAATCTTCATATTTCATATTTTCATTCACACATTTAAGTTCATATTGCAAGCTTTCTTCAACTTGTTTTTCAACATTTGGTATCAGAGCTAACGGTTCTGTTAAGGAAGGGACGCTTTCCTTTTAGAGTGTTGAAGGTTTTTTGCTGCAGTGGGAGCTTTTGTGTTGTGGGTTTTTCAGATTTGTGAAAGATTGCATACCATGGCCTCCACCTCTCGTCTAGATATTGAGAAGTTCAATGGAACTGGTTACAAGATGTGGAAGTTGAAAGTGGAGGACCTTCTTGAGGAAAGAGATCAGTGGTTACCAGTTTCATCTGAGGATAAATGCATTTTATTGGTTTTCTCTTTGCCAGAATCTTGGGAAAATTTAGTTATTGCTATAACAAGTGGTGGTGTAGAACCTAAGTTGGATACTATTATTCCCATACTTCTTTCAGAGGAGATGAGGAGAAATACCATGCGCAGTGGCTCCCAAGATGCCTTGCATTTGTGAGGTAGGCCCAAGGAGAAAGAGCCTAAAGGGGATAAGAAGAAGGATAAGTCTAAAGGATGATCTAAGACCCCTGGAAAGAGCAAAGTGAAGTGTTGGAACTATGGTAAACGGGGACATGTGAAGAAGGAATGTAGAAACAAGAAAAAGAATGTAGATTCCTCCATGGAAAATTCCTCTGATAACGGTGATTCTGATGCTTTGATTATTTCAGCTAACACAGTTTGTAACGATGCTTGGCTTATTGATTCAGGTGCTTCCTTCCATATGAATCCTCATAAGGAGTGGTTTTCTACATACAAAGAATATGATGGAGGAGAGGTCTTCATGGGTGATAATAGCTCACAAAAGGTTATTGGTAAAGGAAAGGTAAAATTGTGTTTCAGTGATGGGAGGGTTAAAACCCTTGATGATGTTTTACATATTCCAGGACTTACAAAAAGTTTAATTTCAGTTTCCAAGTTGAATGATTCTGGGATGCATGTGACATTTGACAAGTCTGGTTGCAGGATGGTAAGGGGAAGTTTGGTGGTTGCTAAAGGATCTCAGACAGGGAATTTATTTACGCTACATGCCTCTACTTTTTGTAACTCCTCTTTTGTAACTAGCGCTGAAAATGCATGTATGTTGTGGCACCATAGATTGGGTCACATTGGTGAAAAAGGTCTTAGGACCATACTTGATAAGAAACTAGTAGACGGTATTTCTGATTATTCTGTTGGTAAAAATGATTTCTGTGAGGATTGTGTGTTTGGTAAACAAAACAAGTCATCATTTCCTAAAGGAACTAATAAAGCTAATGGATTGTTAGAACTTATTCATTCTGATGTTTGTGGTCCAGTGGATATAGATTCTTTGGGTAGATCTCGTTATTATGTTTCCTTCATTGATGATTACTCAAGATATACTTGGATTTATTTTATGCATTCAAAATCTAAAGTTTTCACCAAATTTAAGGAATTTAAGGCATTGGTTGAAAAGAAAATAGATTATAAGATAAAAGTATTGAGATCTGACAATGGGGGTGAATATTGTTCTAAGGAATTTGATGAGTTTTGCAAACATGCAGGAATTGTTAGGCAAAATACTACACCTTACACACCCCAACAAAATGGGGTAGCAGAAAGAATGAACTGTACATTAATGGAAAGAGCTAGGAGCATGTTAAGTAGTGCTAAGTTAGACAAATGCTTTTGGGCAGAGGCTGTTGGTACTGCTTGTTATTTAATTAATAGATCTCCTTGTAAAGCTCTTGTTGATAGAACTCCTTATGAAATGTGGTTGGGTAAAAAGCCTTCAGTTTCACATTTAAGGGTCTTTGGTTGTGAGGCTTTTGTTCATGTGCCTCAAGAGAAGTGGTTTAAATTGGATCCCAAATCTCAGAAATGCATCTTTGTAGGTTATGGTGAAAATGTTAAAGGTTATAAACTTTGGAATCCACTAACACGAAAGATGATATTTTCTAGAGATGTTATTTTCAGGGAATTTAGAGCTAACTCTGAAGATGTGCAACCAAAGGAAAAGTCAAAACAGTGCATTTTGAAACTAAGCAAGAAGATGCACATGTGGAAGAACAAAGAGATGGACAAGAAGATGGAGAAGAAGAAGAGAGTTCTGACAAATTCGTTGTAACAGAAGAAGTTGAAAACAATGAGGATGAACATAAGGAGGAACCTCTTACTCCACCTTTGAGAAGATCCACAAGACAACAAAATCCAGTTGACAGGTATAGCCCACCTGATTTTCATTGTAAATTTTCTTTGTTATGTACTGATGATGAACCTAGATCTTTTAGGGAGGCTCTCTCTTCAGAAGAATGTGAGTCTTGGATGCAGGCCATGCATGATGAGATGATGTCTTTGAAAAACTGTGACACCTGGGATCTTGTTAGTTTTCCCAAAGGAAGAAAGGCCATTGGTTGTAAGTGGATATATAAAAAGAAGTTTGGTGTAGACGGAAAATTGGAATGGTACAAGGCCATATTAGTGGCCAAGGGCTACTCCCAGAGAGAGGGAGTTGATTTGGTGAAATATTCTCTCCTGTTGCTAAGTTAACCTCTATTAGATTCATTTTATCCATTGCTGCTGCTTATGATTTAGAAATAGAACAAATGGATGTTAAAACTGCTTTCTTGCATGGGGATCTAGAGGAAGAAATTTATATGCAACAGCCTGACGGTTTTGTTGTGAAAGGAAAAGAACACTTGGTTTGTAGGTTAAAGAGGTCTCTATATGGTTTGAAACAGTCACCTAGGATGTGGTACCAGAAATTTTGATGCATTTGCATTAAATATGGGTTTTGTTAGAAGTGATGAGGATCACTGTGTTTACTTTAAAGTTATTGATGATCAGATACTGATTATTGTCTTATATGTGGATGATATGTTGTTCATTGGTAACAATAAGCCAATGATTAGGGAACTTAAAACTCAGCTTTCTGGCACATTTTATATGAAAGATTTAGGGGTTGCTAAATATATTCTTGGGATGGAAATCATTAGGGATCAGATTCACATAAAGCTTTGGTTAAGTCAGAGCAAGTATGTTAACACTATTTTGCAAAGGTTTAATATGCAGGACTGTAAACCAATAAATATTCCATTTCCTATTGGTACTAAGTTGAGTTTAGACATGTGTCCTAAATTGGATGATGATATTGATGAAATGTCTAAAGTTCCTTATCCTAGTGTTGTCGGTAGTTTAATGTATGCAATGGTTTGTACTAGACCAGATATAGCCCAAGCAGTGGGAGTTCTAAGCAGGTTTATGTCTAACCCTCGTAAAGAACATTGGACTTTTGTCAAAAGGGTATTCATATATTTGCAAGGAACTTATGATTACTATTTGGTTTATCATGGTACTGACAATGTTGATAAGTCATTGGACATACAGGGTTTTGTTGATGCAGATTGGGCAGGTGACTTGGATAGTTGAAGGTCCACTAGTGGCTATGTGTTTACTTTGTTTGGAGGAGAAGTGAGTTGGATGAGTAAACGACAACCTACAGTTGCTTTGTCTACCACTGAAGCAGAGTATATGGCTGCTACACATGCCTCTAAGGAGGTAGTTTGGTTACAGAGACTTGGTAATGATATTGGTTTTGATTGCAGGATAGTGAGGATCTGATGTGATAGTCAGAGTGCCATATGTTTGGCTAAAAATCCTATGTATCATGCTCATACTAAGCATGTTGATGTTCAGTATCACTTTGTGCGAGAAATGGTTGAGAATGGACAAGTCTTGATTGAAAAAGTTGACACTTTGGATAATGTTGCAGATTCTCTTACGAAGCCAGTCACCACGGAAAAGTTCTCGTGGTGTAGAAAGGCCATGGGCCTTGATCACTGTACTTAATTCTATGTAATTGTATCTCTATGGGTGTAATTTACAATGTATGATGTCAAGTGGGAGAATGTTGGGATTTAGGTGTCATCAACCTTGTAAATCCTTTATTTTATTATTCTCCTAAAGTGTTTTGTAAATTTACCCATAAGAGGTGAAACTATTTGACCAACAGTGGTGAAAGAGACTATGTAAATGTAGTGTTACCATTACCGTTTATCCTTATGGAAAAGAAAAAATTAGCTAGGCATCCCACCTTGGAATCTTCTAAAATAAGGTTGTGGGTCAAAATAGGGTGTTGTAAGAGCATCTATGACATGCATGCAAGTTGTCATAAGATGCTATGACAGTATGACAGATTCCCTATGACATAATATGCTATTTTTAGACCCCAGGCGCCCATGCATAAAAGATTCCTTATGACAGCTGTAAAAGCATCTGTAGGAGGCTATTTTTGGTATTTTTGACCATTTCAAGGAGGGATGTGTGGGTTTTTATAGGTGGTATTTCTGCCTATTGTTTGGTGAAACCATGGTGGTTTTCATCCTCACAAATCTCTATAAATTGGGGCCTTGAGCTAGTGTTATAAGAATTCAGTTTTGCAGGGTAACAGGGTGCTGCTGGATTTACAGGGAATGATAAGAGAAGTCTATTGCTGCATGTAATATTGAAGATTATCAGTAATATACTTGCCTCTCTTTCGGTGGTGGAGTTTTTTCCCTTCGAGGTTTCTCCACGTAAATCTATTGTTGCATGTCTTATATTGTTCTATCTCTCTCTCATTCTTTCTTCACACTAAGGCTAAGGTTAATCTTCATATTTCAGATTTGCATTCACACATTTAAGTTCATATTGCAAGCTTTCTTCACCTTTTTTTTCAACATTCTACACCTCCAATCATAGATGAAACCATGATTTAACCTGATTCATACATTGAACAAACCATACAACCCATGAACAACAACCCTTAGACACTTCCCTACCATAATTGACCAAGGGAAAATGAAACCAATCCTATCATACCTCCTCGCATCAAAAAATTGTATAAAGGAAAAGAGAAAGTGGTTGACCCACCTTCTTCGGTTTCTTCTACTCTTCCTTCTTGGGAAGTAGAAAAAACTATGATGACTCAATGTGGTCTTACCCCTTAACAACTCCAAAACCAAATTAAAAGAAACTGTGGTGCTAGGGAACATAGATGTCATCACTGGCTCCTTGATCATCAGTTTGAAATAGAAGAAAACAAATAAAATCTACCTCCACCTTTGACAAAAGCAATAGATGACCACCCTCCTTCTCTTGACACATGCTAGTCTAGTACAACCTTCACGGCAACCTGAACCAATCCCAAAAACATAACTTTTGATACATCCATCCCCGAAAATCACCCTTCATCCTCCTATTGTCATTAATCTTGATTATGATGATGATGATATGAAGATTTTGAAATCAATGAAGAAATACACAATAATCTAAATTCTTTATTTTCATCTACAATGAGCTTAAAAGATAAATCCTCTTTTTCAAGTGAAGACCATGGTACCACTCCTAGTTCAACACTAGTTATTCTTCCTTTGGACAATCAACCACCCTTGCATTACAATGAACACGATTAGGAGGCAGATGACTTGTTAGATGGATGACTTGCATTTTCCTAACTATCCTATTTATTTTTTACTTTTTCCTTGTTTTTTTCCTTTCATGTGTGTATCATGTTTCCCTATACCATGTGTTTGATGTTCCCTCTCTTTGTACACTTCTTCTATTTGTAACTCTATTCTTCAATTGGTTGTGATTCCTTGTCCGTTCTCTTCTTTTTTTGTGTTTTCCTTTTGGGGATGGCACAAAGCATAGATATTCCCTATGTCTCTTCCATGTTGTCCCAAATGTCTTTATCTTTTTCTCTTTTTGTTTTGTGTTTTCCTTTTGGGGATGATGCAAGGCATTGAGACCGCAATGTCTCCTTCATGTTTTGATTAAGGGTAAAAACTAGGTTTTGATGGGGCCTAAAACCCAATACAAAGGAAAGCAAGCTGCAATTAAGATCCAACATAAACCAACATCTCCACAACAATCACTAAAGATAACTCATGACTACACAAGCTGCATCAAACAAAGAATTAAGGGTCTAAGACCCTTAAACAACCTAGTTTTAACCGGGACCAGAAACCCTTTTAGATACTCATAGACCTTGCCTGCATCCACTAGGCATTAACAAACTAGTTACTCATAGAAAACACCCCTGAGCCAAGAAAGATAACCTACATAATGGTGTAAGACACCATTAGCCCCTTAATCATAGACAACATAAACCACCTGAAACAATCAAGCACCCCAGCAACCAAGATACAACACACCATCTACTCATCAGCCGAATCAGAGTCTAGAAAGAACTTATCTGCCTCCCTACAACACCATCCCACTTGATCAACCATTGTGGCATCCATCTCTAAAGGAGAGGGCTCCCCTCTGATAGAGAGAAATACATGGAGTACCTTCCCACCAAATCTCCACCACAACATGACAACTACCATCTTCACCTCAATAGAAGAGGGTTCCACCTCAAGAGGAACAATCTTCCCCTCTATAGGAGACTTAATTAAGTAGAAAGGGAAACCACATCATCCCTAGGCATCATGAGTCTTAGGAACTAACAAGGAGGAACAAAACACAAAACATAAAGCAAATAGAGCTGCGGCATTAGAGAAAACCCAACCAACAACAAACCAGCACCATCCAAATCACAAAGCATTAAAACCATAGGAATCTTCCATCAGAACCCCACAACAACCATCGTTATAAAACAAGCTCCTTGAATAGAGAAAATATTCACCAAATCAAGGGGCTTCACAAACATAGGGCCAAATAGAAAAATATGCAACCCCAAACAAAGGGGGAACAGAGGCAACTGCCAACAAGCCACCAAAACACAACTCAACTAGATCATGAAAACTAGCAAGAGGTGTAATCTCGTCATCAACTCCTCATTAGGAAAAGAGGCAGCAAAAAACTTTAAAGAGAAGCACATTCCATCATATAGCCAAAGACCTGAACCCAAAGGGAGCAACAACAAACAAGCCCTAGAAGGAAAAGAGGAGCCCAAACAGAAAGGAACCAAGGAGAAGGCCAAATAATAAAACTACCCAACTACCCTAACATGCCAATTAGAAGATGATGATATGAAGATTTTGAAATTGATGAAGAAATACACAATAATCTAACTTATTTATTTTCATCTACAATGAGCTTAAAAGATAAATCCTCTTTTTCAAGTGAAGACCATGGTACCACTCCTAGTTCGACACTTGTTATTCTTCCTTTGGACAATCAACCACCCTCGCATTACAATGAACATGATTAGGAGGCAGATGACTTGTTAGATGGATGACTTGCATTTTCCTAACTATCCTTTTTATTTTTTACTTTTTCCTTTTTGTTTTCCTTTCATGTGTGTATCATGATGTTTCCCTATAACTTGTGTTTGATGTTCCCTCTCTTTGTACACTTCTTCTATTTGTACCTCTATTCTTCTATTGGTTGTGATTCATTGTCTTTTCTCTATTTTTTTGTGTTTTCCTTTTGTGGATGGTGCAAAGCATAGATATTCCCTATGTCTCTTCCATGTTGTCCCAAAAAGTCTTTATCTTTTTCTCTTTTTGTTTTGTGTTTTCCTTTTGGGGATGATGCAAGCCATTAAGACCACAATGTCTCCTTCATGTTTTGATTAAGGGTAAAAAGTGGGTTTTGATGGGGCCTAAAACCCAATACAAAGGAAAACAAGCTGCAATTAAGATCCAACATAAACCAACATCTCCACAACAATCACTAAAGATAACTCATGACTACACACACTGCATCAAACAAAGAATCAAGGGTATGAGACCCTTAAACAACCTAGTTTTAACTGGGACTAGAAACCCTTTTAGATACTCATAGACCTTTCCTACATCCACCAGACATTAACAAACCAGGTACTCATAGAACACACCCTTGAGCCAAGAAAGATAACCTGCATAATTGTGTAAGACACCATCAGCCCCTTTATCATAAACAACATAAACCACCTGAAACAATCAAGCACCCCAGCAACCAAGATACAACACACCATATACTCATCAGCTGAATCAGAGTATAGAAAGAACTTATCTGCCTCCCTACAACACCATCCCACTTGATCAACCATCGTGGCATCCATCTCTAAAGGAGAGGGATCCCCTCTGATAGAGAGAAATACATGGAGTACCTTCCCACCAAAGCTCCACCACAAAATGACAACTACCATCTTCACCTCAATAGAAGAGGGTTCCACCTCAAGAGGAACAATCTTCCCCTCTATAGGAGACTTAATTAAGTAGAAAGGGAAACCACATCATCCCTAGGCATCATGAGTCTTAGGAACTAACAAGGAGGAACAAAACACAAAACATAAAGCAAATAGAGTTGTGCTATTCGAGAAAAACCAACCAACAACAAACCAACCCCATCCAAATCACAAAGCATTAAAACCATAGGAATCTTCCATCAGAACCCCACAACAACCATCGTTATAAAACAAGCTCCCTGAATAGAGAAAAGATTCACCAAATCAAGGGGCTTCACAAACATAGGGCCAAATAGAAAAATATGCAACCCCAAACAAAGGGGGAACAGAGGCAACTGCCAACAAGCCACCAAAACACAACTCAACTAGATCATGAAAACTAGCAAGAGGTGTAATCTCGTTATCAACTCCTCATTAGGAAAAGAGGCAGCACAAAACTTTAAAGAGAAGCACATTCCATCATATAGCCAGAGACCCGAATCCAAAGGGAGCAACAACAAACAAGCCCCAGAAGGAAAATAGGAGCCCAAATAGAAAGGAGCCAAGGAGAAGGCCAAATAATAAAACTACCCAACTACCCTAACATGCCAATTAGAGAAAAAGATAGGAAATAGTACCACATAACCATCTTGAAGAAGACACCACCACTCCTCAATAGGGAAACCAAAAGCCAAAACTCTCCAAAAGCAAGAACTCCCAAAAGGGCGCCACTGAACAAACAACCAAAATGGGCTGAGGGACAGCAAGAGGAACCAAGCAGGAGAAAAAACTAGCATGAAAATCACCCAAGCTTTCCTATTACGTAAATAGGAATAATAAAATCCCCAACCTTCCACCACTCCACCCCAGAGAACCCTGAGCACACACCCACCAGCTGCAAGGGAAGTAGCACAAGCAAAACACCAGGCACATGGGTAAACACCCAAAAACTGAGCCAACCAACAAGTGGAAGATAAAAGTGAAAGACACCTAAGAAAAGGTGAAAAACATAATAGACAAGCATGAGGATCCATTAAGCCTTCCTATTACACTGAATAGGAACAAAGATCTATCCATTCTGCACTCAACAGTCCTCAAAGAGGCAAAAGCACTCCAAGAACAAAGAAGGCAGCCCCAAAGAAGGAAAAGAGTGTGAGAAACCACACCCTCTCATAGCCATGCCAGCGAAAAAGCTAGGGGCGAGCAAAAACCCCAATTTCCTCCAAAACCCACATAGGAACCGTGCCCAGAATAGGAAGAAAAAACTCTCCCTCTTGTCAGTAGCTCACCCCAAAACAGAAACAGCTTGCAAGAATACACCATCCACAGCCACCAAAGACTTCCTCGTCAGCAAAAAACTGCCATCAAGGTCTCATTCACTGAGATCGTTAGCATCATCTTCATCGCAGGTTTGAATCTACACCACAGAAAGCAATCCCTCCCACACGCTGAGAAAGCCCAGCTAGGGCGCACCTACCATCTACCTCACCATCTTCATTAGACCCCTCCTTGCCATCAACGAGTTCAAACTTGTCATTCGTACCTATGCTGCTCTGCCATATTTCTACAATTTACATGTCTCCATGTTGACCCAAAACATTTTTTCATTTTCCTTTTTTTTTTGCTTGTGTTTGCCTTTTGGGGATGGTGCAAGGTGTTGAGACCACAATGTCTCTTCCATGTTGACCTAAAATGGACTTTATTTTTCTTTTGTTTTCACTTTCTCATTCTTCCAGTTCTATGTATTTGGGGAATGATGATAGTTTCAAGCTCTTTCATAAAAACATTGCAACAACAAACATACTGACCCCAAATCCATAGATCCCTTATGTGTTTGGTGTGTTTTATTTTCTAGGGGGAAACTCCCTTTCTTTTTCTTTCATTTGCCTTGATATGATGTAGCCTAACTTTGAAACATATGAATTGGCATAGGGATTTCCAAGTTAGCTATCATGTCTTCTTTTTTTGCATTCTCTTTCTTTCTCTACTTTAAAGTAATTTCTCACATAGTGATGTGTAGTAGTTCATTTAAAGTGGGGTGCATGCATTACCATAATTCATTTGCATTTTCAGTTTCAAGTGTAGCCTTGTTATTTTTTTGGTGTGTTTGTTACTTTGTGGATGACATTGGGTGTGATGTCTTTCATAAGTGTGATCTTTCTTAGCATATTACATTCCTCTTTGTGGCTTGATGTGACGCACTGCATCCCCTAAGTTGTGAATTTACTATTCTTTGATTGGTCCTCTCTTCAATACATTAGACACAATGTTCCCTTAGTGACTAGCCTTGCATTCAAACTAAACTAGAATCCTTTAAACATCTTTTACATTTTACATTTTTCTTATTTTTACATTTTTCCACCTTGCATAACATAACTTGCATGCCTGTGGTACCCTTTTCTTTTTGTTGATTCATTTTTTTTATTTATGGAACCTTGTTAAAGTTACTAGCAAGTATAACTTTAACATGGTTAAGCGAGAATCCCACCTAGCAGCATGACCTTTCCCCATAGCCACCTTTGTGTTTGTGAGTGGATACCAACTAGCATATGTATCTTACCTTTTTGGCCTTTCTCACCCCATGGATAGTCAAAAGTTTTGTGGGCCCAAAGTGAGTACATTTGGGCCTTCTTACCCCTCAAACCATCATTTTTTATGTCACTCCAGAGTGAGTAAATATTCTCAATCAACCGAGATCTTATCCACAACTAGTTTGATTGAAGATCAAATCTTCATCTGATTCTCAACACTTGTGAGCTCTTTTGTTCTTATGTTTAGTTTTCCATGGGATCTTCATCCTGTGGGCTTGATCATCTCTCTTGATCATTGTTATTCCATCTTTCTAACGTAAGTTCCTTTGAACCCTCCTCTTGATGTTCATGGTTACTTTAGTCTGAGTTTGAAGCAGGTTCATCCTCTCACTAAAGTGGGGGCTAAATGTGTCATAGAAAAATGGCCTCTTGTCAAATTCATGGAATTTTAGGTCTTATTTCATGGTATTTGATATATTTTTCTTTTATTTTATGTTACAACATGGCTTGAACATGCATGTACTTAGGTACTAAAATTCAAATAATGGCATCTTGTGAAGGTGTTGTGAACTATTGTAAGACATTTCTACATTCTTGTAGACTCTATTCATTATAATTCACCTAAAAATCACCTTTTTACACATCATCAAGTCCTATTTTGAAGTTTTATAAAGTCTTGTAACAAGATTTCACGCTTTCCTAAGCACTTCACTATTTATCCATTTCTTATGACTTATTTGACCTCTTGATGCCCTCATACGCTTTAATTAAGTCTATTTTTTAATATTATCCCAAAAAAACATTAAATAGAACTTATTTGCTGACCCAAGTGTTTTTAGGTCCTAGGTGGGACCCATTCGCCATGGGTGGTGAATGAGTTGCCCTTAGCCCCAA
>VDFB02358134.1:42796054-42865157 GCA_007258455.2 Sequoia sempervirens
AAGGGGCAGCAGGGCAACTTTTTCTAGTAAAATTTGGCACATGGGTTTTGTTGAATATGCTATGTTGATCATACCCAGAAGAGCAGATCTGTGAATATCTGTCGTTTTCTTGGACATGCAAGAAGATCTAAGACAAGAAAAGAGGAAGATTGGAAGTTATTTTCTGCCTTTCTGTAAAAATGTGCCTCTGGATGCAACCTCTGATAAATTGTCCTTCTGTGCTACTGATCTTCAAAAATAATGAACGGTCAAAACCCTTTGTCAGATCTTGAAAAGACGTCTTGGAGAGCAAATGGTTGTTCTTGAGCTCCAACCTACAAAGACAAACAATGAGTAATGATGTCCAAGCTTGATACATAGTGATTGATGCCTGAACGCATCAAGTATGGGCACCAACTCATGATTGAAGACTGATTTGGCTTGATCTGGAGTTCTAAAAGCTGATTTCCACTGATTGTGGGTTGTTTTGGCCAAGTTTGCCTCCAAAATCTCTAACTCAAGTCAACAAACTTCTCTTTGACTTTTTAGGTGTCCTTCTTGAGTTTGAACATTTTTATTATTTTTCCATGTTGGAGTGCCTCTATTCGATCCTTGCTCCAGATTGATCAATTGATCTTGAGCAATTGCTGATAGATTCCCTATTGAGTTGGATCCTTGCTGAAGAGATGTGCCTAGGAGATGTTAAGCCAAAAAATTGAGTTTGAGGCTCCAGAAGAGTGGGCGTCTTTCTTCAGCAAGAGCGCTTTTGCACTTGCCTTAGTCAATTTTCAGTGTTTGTTCTTCAACTTCTTCATTTAGACCTCCCATGCTCTAATTTGATATCCTCGTTGACTGACAAGTCGGACAATCTCGCTTGACGATTCATCAGGTGACCAGCTCAGTCCTGAAAAGGATGGCTAGTGTCTCAGCCTCTGAAAGTCAGTTTAAGGCCTCAACAAGCAAGGGCACCTTCTTCAATAGGGGTGCCTTTGTTCTTTTTGATCAGTTATTTTATGTTGAAAACTGCTTCAATTTGATCTCCGTCATCAAATGATTGCCTTGTCGGAATCCTTCGCTGACGGTTTCGTTGTCGAGGTTGATCCAAACGGAGATCATCTTGGGGGTCCTTCAGCCATTCGACAGCATCTGAGTGCCCAAAAGAAAGGGTGCCTTTCTTCAGCAAGGGCACCTTTTTCAAGCTAGGTGGCCATTTTTGGATGTCTCTTTATAACAGCCTCTTTGCACTCTGTTCACATTTGTCAGTGATCACTTTATCAGATGATCTTGCCAAATGTTTCGTTGTCGAGCCAACAGGAAAACGTTGAGGATGACTACCTTGGACAAATCAAGTGACTGTATTTGGCCCTTGAGATCCAAGGGTGCCTTTCTCTGGAAAGAGCTCTTTTAGCATGTTGAGTGATTTCTCCTTCTTAACGTTTCCAGAGTTGGCCAAATCTTTTTCAGTTTCCAGAATCTCCTTCGTCAAACGACATCTTTTTATCTTTTGTCGTTTTTTTGGATGTCTCTTTATAACAACCTCTTCATACTCTGTTGACATTTCTCGGTGATCACTTTATCAGATGATCTTGTCAAATGTTTCGTTGTCGAGCCAACAAGAAAACACTGAGGATGACTGCCTCAGACAAATCAGGTGACTGTATTTGGCCCTTGAGATCCAAGGGTGCCTTTCTCTAGAAAGGGCTCTTTTAGCATGTTGAGTGATTTCTCCTTCGTAACGTTTCCAGAGTTAGCCAAATTTTGGCCTTTTCCGGTTTTGAGAATCTCCTTCATCAAATAGCATCTCTTTAGACCTTTTTCGCCATGGTTGCATCGTTGAAGCTTTTGAAGCTTAGCTTTCAGCACCTAGTACTGGCCAATCCGCCATTAATGGTTGCGGAGCTCCTAACTTTGTTCCTGGAAAATAGAAATAGACCCACTAGAGTAAAATATGTCTTTTGATGATTTTGACTTGATCAGTGTGATCGTGAAGTCAATTAATCCTATCAAAATCATTTTCAATCATTTTCGGGAAGGTCCTATTTTCAAGGAAACCCCTGAAACCCCTATTTTCATTTTCGGGAAGGTCCTATTTTCAAGGAAACCCCTAATTTTCAAATTTTCAGAAATTTGCACATATTTTCTTTGACAAAAGCCCACAAAGACCCTATGTTTGGTTTGACCTAAAACAGACTTTTGACAGCATTTTTACATGATTTAGCTCAATTTTAGCAGAATGCCAAAAATTTATTTTCGGTACAACAGAAGCTTTAATCATAGAAGTACTTTACAGATTATGAACATTGAAATTATACTTTGTATTTTTTATTCATATTGAAACTGAAGTGCAATGCATATTGAACTTTAAATATGAAAGAAATCAGTAATATATTGTTTAAATTCAGAAATATGGATGTTTTGAATAATATTTTATAAATTTATGTGTTTTTAATGCACAGAAATTTTTCTGAGTTTAAGTATGGATGAGTTCATTGGAATAAATTTTATAACACAACCATACTCTAGCATGCAAGGTGATGCAGGAGCATCCTTGGTTGACTACAAACCGCATCACCCAAAAAAAGAAATAAATAATTGCTAATAAAGCCTTGACCGTGTCTTCACTAAGTTCTCTTGCAGTTATTTCTGACTTCCACAATTTCAAAGGAAATTCTCAGCCTTTTTTTAAGGATCTTGATGGGTATTATTTTCCTCGTGCCTCTGATGTGCAAATTAAAAGGGAAAAAAGACAAAAAAAAGGGCCAAGATTTTTAGAGAATAGGGGGCAAACAAGGCGATCTGGCATTAATCAGCAGATGGCTTCAGTTACACTAAAGCCCCTTGGCATCTTTTTAAGGAGAGTTGGAAAAGCATTACAGGAGTAATGCAGAGCTATTAGCTTTTTAACAATATATTGTCACAGTTGTTACAATAGCTGAAAGATTGAGTAATAATGGCTGGCTGTAGCAAAAAGGATCTTAAAATCAACTGATTTTGAGAAGTAAATGGATGCTGCAGAGAAAAGGTGTTTATCGATGCAGGCCAAAAATAATCAGCAGCGAAAAAAAAGGACAGCATATTCTAGTAGATCATAGATTAGATGTCAAGAGAGTAGTTTTGGAGTTGGTTTCATAGAGGAGGTCTGTACATGCTTATTTTTGGCAATGTAAAACAATGAATTTGAGTCGAACTATGCTCTATTAGCAATCATAAAATCAATCTTTATAAATGGTTTGTGTTGGTGAGTTGTTTTAGAAAACTGTTTGTGATTATGCTAGCAGCTTGATCTGTTATTCTTCGTAGGGAGAATTTACTTAGGCCGCAAGGATTAAGTGGTCCTTAATTGGAACCCCTGCCTTGATTGCATCACAAGGTATTGATGAGAAAAAACACTTCGACCAAAACTTTCAAAAAGGTGTGTCAATTTTTTTGACAATCAAGACAGTATTCTTAAGTTTTGATAGCAAGTTAGAAAAATACTCGAAGACAGGAGATGGTATTTAATAATTATCTTTTGACTAATTCAGAAATAAATCTCTAAGAGGTTATTTCCACATTAGTAGTGGATGCCTAGTCATTCAACTTTGCCTATTTCAAGGGCTGAGCTTAAGATGCTAGTGCAAGCTTTGGCAATGCCTTTGCAAACCAAAAAAAACAATCAGATTATTCAGATGAAGTAGACATGTTAAGCATTGATATTCTGGATAAATACAGAGCTTTAACTTTCTATCAGGATTTAGAACAAATGATGCAATTACTTATTTTCATTCTTATTTGGCATACCCATTTGTTATAATCTATACTCAATTACAGAATCAAGTTGTTACCTCTCTCAGTGGAATGCACATACTCGAAGACCAAGCTGCTTTCTGTCCTTGCCATAGTGGATAACCAGAGATGCACCTTCTCCTGCTCACCAGATCTCACATCTATCAAGAACTTAGCTGCCACACAGTGGAAAAACATGAAAACCTCCATCAGTGACAATTATGAAGGAAAGGAAACATTGTAGTGTGTAGAAAATATTTCCATTTCAAACAAAAACAGAAAATTAAGTATGATAACTTAATATTTGAGGAAAAACATATATTTTAGGTCTTTCTATTAATATTGTTGAGCTACAGCTCATATGGACCAGTTAGGACTCGAACCTAGGACCTCCCATTTGCTGTTAGAGTGCTCTACCAACTGAACTACTGGACCCTCTTTGGCCAGCCCATCGTCGGTCCAGGTGTAGCTTATTTCCAACATCCCCCCTTAAGCCACACTGCTGGTGCTTGGGGCTCCTAGTGTGGCTCTGATACCATATGTTGAGCTACAGCTCATATGGACCAGCTAGGACTCGAACCTAGGACCTTCTATTTGCTATTGGAGTGCTATACCAACTGAGCTACTGGATCCTCTTTGACCAGCCCATTGTCATCTAGGAATGGCTTATTTCCGACAAATATATCTAAACTTTGACCAATTGCACTGTTGTATACAAAATTCTGGACAACGAATTGTTGAAAATTTGCTAACTGGAGATTCTAGGACTAGAAATTATGTGACACATGGCCAATGGCAAATGAAAAATTAGAAAACAATAATATTATAATACATTCCCTGAACAACATAGGTTCATGAAAACACTTGTATAAATAAATTAACTGATTTATATTAACAACTCACCTCCTGGTAGGCAGTCCCCAAAACATTGGGCTAATTTTCTCCTGAAACCTGCATCCTTGTTCCTATTATGGATGTTGTTTCTGAAAGGTACCTTTCTCAAAAGATTCTGCTGTACAGAATTATCATGGTTGCTTTGGCCTAGGACCCCAGTGATCCCAAGAAACTCACCAATACCTTGAAACACCATTTGTCCAGACTACAGGTCATCGACGAAATCTCCGAACTAATGGGTATTGTGTCCCTGCTCTAGTAAGGCCTCCAATCGGAAGCATTCATTTTCTGATAGAATATGGCTTCTGATTTGAATGGGTATTCCTAGGCCCCCAAATTGCCGCCCATTAGATGGGCGTCCATTTTCTGATCTAACAAAGCCTCCCATTTAAATGACTATCAATTTTCTGTTCCAACAAGACCTACCATCTAAATGGGTATTCCTGTTTCTAGCAATGTACTCCAGGAAATGCTGGACCATTTCAATTGGAAACTACAGAGTTGATTCAAACAAATTGGAATTTATCCTAAGAATTTTTTCGATGGAACAACACAGGTCAATGGAGACAAATGCCTATGATAAAAAATATATCTTTTGCAGGATCACACGGGTTAATTTTTTGAAAACTAGTTGGAAGTACGTATCCAGTTCGTACATAGCACAGCACTCAAATAAGGCATCGGCAAAATAAAATTAATCAAAGTACATGGGTACATGAGGAAGAGGTGTGTAGTTAGCTTGAAAAATACAAGAGAAAACGCAGTCACGGTATTTGCAAACGCAATGAATTGAAATCTACTTCAAACCAACCTATACTTACGTGGATATAAAATGCGGCCAAAAGCACGATATTCTAAAAAGGGAAAGGAAAGGAAAGAGATTTGAGACTGTCAGTTCCAACAACCACCCAGACAGAGGGGGGACTGTTAGCTGAATTTGACTTTTTCATTAAGTCACATTTTTAAGGTGGATGCCATTGCCAAACGATCCACATCATTTTCGTCGGATTATGTTGTCCGGAACTCAGAAGAGATTTGTGGATATTGCTAGATGACGAGCACTCTTTTGCACACTTCATCGTTTGGCTGTAGAATTGTTAATTTCTGATACAACAATCTTCTTAGATACTATTACAGCGCCTCTCTACTTTTATCCATGGACACAGATGTTTTCCCTCCAAGTCTGTTTGTAATGGATAGAAATCAGGCTCTTTATAATCCTCTGCGTATGACCTCCAAATACTATAGATTACACTCACAGCATGATTCAAAAGCTTTTTTTCGTCCGAAAATTCACTCATATCAGTGCATGATTTAATGTTTTTATTATATATCTATAATTGGCGTTCACTAAAGGAGCTCAAAGAAAGAAGAAAAATATAGAGCATGATTTAAGAGGGTTTTTTTGGTCGAGTATTTTGGTTTAGAGGGAGGAGTAGTTATTATGTTAAAGTTATTCACGATATGATTCTAGCCTCTTTTTAGAGTATCGGGTCTTTGCATTTAGCAAGACTTAATCCTTGATGAGTTATTTGTGAATCATTCAACTTCACCAATAAACCGAGAGCCAAATAACTAAAAAGAAATTTGAGTCTCTTTAAGCAATTCTTTTGAGATAACGTATTCGTGTTTTTTGGATTAACAAAATGGTTTTGTTGGGTTTCCATCCTCATAAAGAAAAATGTTGGTTTAAAAATATATCATAATGAGCAAAAAATAGAATAAATAAAAAGAATAGAAGCCCATTGTTAGCAAGAAAACTAGGGAAACACAGAGTGGAGTTCTAAGCCCCAAGTACTTTCTGAGTACATTGTAGTTTATACCCCAAACTCAATCATATAAAGGGAGCAATGGCTTGATTTGGATAAAAGATCAATTAGTTAACCATATATAATAGAATATCAAACAACACAATGTAGATAGAATTTTAGTTTCAATATATTGTTAATATCAATTGAATACATTCACATCTCCTTTTTACATCATATGTATTTATCATATATTTTCCCCTATACTCTGTATATATTCTACTTTCTACTAATTATTCTCTTTTCTCTTCTTCGCCCCCCTTCTGTTATACATATTTTTTTCTACACATATATCTACAGGATGGGATGTGATCCATTTATCCTACCTCTACCCTATATGGTATTTCTTGGATCTTATGCTTCGCGAGCTCTTTGTGGCAAGATGTGGCAGGATTTTCTTGGCGATGTTTAAACTATTGCACTTTCTTGCCAACACCCATTATCACCCTAGATTAAAATTACACCATTGTCACCTCATATTACCAACCCTAGCCTTCAATGTTATTAAAGATCCCAGCCCCACCTATTCAAATTCACCCTTGATGTTGTGTCCATTAAACATATCTAATTCTCTTGAATATTATTATGAAAGTTTATAATTGACTTTAAAATTGACACTCTTTTACACACTTACTCATGTTTTTCAACTAAAAATATTATTGAGCAACCCGCCTGTTTTAACTTGTAGTTATAAATAAGAAATAATAAGAAGTAAAAAGAATATAATAAGAAACAAGATGCAAACAATTGATAATAATAAGCTACTTCAAAGGGTCAACCTCCAAAAATCTTCAATAAGAGCAAAACTTGTAATATGATGCTTAACTAATACTCACTACCTATTATATAGGCTTCATTAGGTAATATTAGTACTCTTATCTAAATGAAACCAACCTAACATATCATAACTATACTTAAGGGCTTATAAATGACTCAAGTAAGGATTATGTGAGTCACAATTGGTCATCACATATCCTAATGCAACCAATCGATTAACGATATAGCATATTATGTTACCCCTCCCCCTATCTATATAATTGGTTCATAATGACATGCTACTACATGATTGTCAGTTCATTTGTTTTACCCATCATCTCCCCTTGCCTCACTTGCACCCCTTACCTAATATCTAGAGGAAGGATAAATACTACCACCATTAAAGAGAGGGAGTTCCCAACCTAAGGATCCAATTGAAACTACTATTTGTCACCACTAAACATTGGATGTTAGACACCTAGGCCTAAGCCCCCACCATAGATAGGTAGCTCTCACCATCAACCCCACCTAAGCAGAGCTTACAACTTATAAAGTGATGCCTAGAATTAGGAATACCCTCAAGATGAGCAATAATTACCTTTCATTAACAACTTCTCTAAATGGACCCCCTTATATGGTTATAGTAGGTAACCTACTAAAAGTCAAGCCCAAGTGGACCCCTTCCATTTATAGTCTGTCAACTCAAACCCAATACTTATTTTCTCTCTAATTCTCAAGTCCAAAGGCCCACCTATAGATAGTAGGATAGTTTAAACTCGAGGACCTTTTGGGCTAAATGACCAAGGGATTTCTCCCTAGATAAGAGGGGGATCACCAAATCTCCTCTCTTTCTTTTTTGTTGTACCTCTTATACACTAACCAATCATCAATGCTTGTATATAAATTCATCTTCACATGTAGCATCTTTGACAAATAAATTCTTTCATTAATTAGGTACCATATGGTTGTTATAGTCCTCATCTTTTTTATGTATGATTGGAGAATTAATTCAAGATCCAAAAAGACTATTCCTTTTTCATTGAGATCAATAACACTATCTATCATAAAATGTGTTGTCCAATCACTTTCTTTAAACAAGAAACATAAAAAACTAAATGTAATTTTATTATTTGAGGTAACTTGAGTATGTATATTGTATTGCCAATCTTCTACAAAATTTTACATGAATCATAATATTTAAGTGAGATCTTATTATCTTATTTTGTTGCTTTAGGGATATTTTCTCGTATGGTTGCAATCTTGGAAAACCCCAATCTCCTATTTCAAAATTCTCTTCATGGAAGTATTGGTCAATGTGTTATTTCATTCCATTTCATGTCATGGCTAATTTTTTCTTGAGACCAAAAAGTACTAGTTGTTGATGTTTCATGTGACCTTCCAGTGCTTGAAATTTTGAGGCAACCTTCAATAATGATGCAATGGATGGGAGATCATATTGATCTA
Organism: Sequoia sempervirens; assembly: GCA_007258455.2. Lineage (NCBI taxonomy): Eukaryota > Viridiplantae > Streptophyta > Pinopsida > Cupressales > Cupressaceae > Sequoia > Sequoia sempervirens. Next base: position 42,804,721 of record VDFB02358134.1, read on the forward strand.
ATGTCATCAATGGGGACATTTTTAAGCACTATGGAAGCAATTGTTATACCACCATTCTATTAGTGGTTACCAAGCCACCCATTGAGACTTCTCATCTAAAGTAAACAACATGAATAGCTATCCAAACACTTGATGATTACCTCAAAAATTTTGTATGACTTAGGATGATGTTAAAAGTTGTGAGCACTATGAGTACCCAAACAAAAGAATAAATATATTAAAATATCACTAGTAAATATAAGGTTATGATCACTTTCAATAACTATTGGGGTACCATGTAACCTTTGTATATTCTCCATATACACTTTTATCATTGTACTTGTTGTAAAAGGATGGGATAATGCACAAAAAAGGGGCATATTTGATGAGTCTATCCACCACTACCATGATGGCATTTTTACTTTTAGACATTGGTAGGCCTATGATGTATTGGTGTAAATAAAGTCATGTACCTAGTTAATTCATTACTAGGGGACTTAGGAGACTTATTTACATGTTAAGTTTACTTAGGTCCTAGGAAGGAATCTTTCTAGAAGGTGTTAGTTGCCATTATTTGTTATCTTATCTTTTGACTTGTAACACATGTGACCTAGGTAGTTGTAATAAGTTGTCTCATATCATAAGATTAAGACACTTGTCATAATCAAGTATGTTATCTTATGCCTCACCTTGGCTATATAACCAAGGGGTCTCTCATGCATGTTAGGATTTAGGTGTCATCAACCTTGTAAATCCTTTATTTTATTATTCTCCTAAAGTGTTTTGTACATTTACCCATAAGAGGTGAAACTGTTTGACCAACAGTGGTGAAAGAGACTATGTAAATGCAAGTATTACCATTTATCCCATGGAAAAGGACAATTAGCTAGGCATCCCACCTTGGAATCTTCTAAAATAAGGTTGTGGGTCAAAATAGGGTGTTGTAAGAGCATCTATGACATGCATGCAAGTTGTCATAAGATGCTATGACAGTATGACAGATTCCCTATGACAGAATAATCTATTTTTAGACCCCAGGCACCCATGCATAAAAGATGCCTTATGACAGCTGTAAGAGCATCTATAAGAGGCTATTTTTGGTATTTTTGACCATTTCAAGGAGGAAGGCGTGGGTTTTTCTAGGTGGTATTGCTGCCTATTGTTTGGTGAAACCATGGTGGTTTTCATCCTCACAAATCTCTATAAATTGGGGCCTTGAGCTAGTGTTATTAAGAATTCAGTTTTGCAGGGTAACAGGGTGCTGCTGGATTTACAGGGAATGATAAGAGAAGTCTATTGCTGCATGTAATATTGAAGATTATCAGTAATATACTTGCCTCTCTTTCGGTGGTGGAGTTTTTTCCCTTCGGGGTTTCTCCACGTAAATCTGTTGTTGCATGTGTTATATTGTTCTATCTCTCTCTCTCATTCTTTCTTCACACTAAGGCTAAGGTTAGTCTACATATTTCAGATTTGCATTCACACATTTAAGTTCATATTGCAAGCTTTCTTCACCTTGTTTTTTCAACATTTGGTATCAGAGCTAACGGTTCTGTTAAGGAAGGGACGCTTTCCTTTTAGAGTGTTGAAGGTTTTTTGCTGCAGTGGGAGCTTTTGTGTTGTGGGTTTTGCAGATTTGTGAAAGATTGCATACCATGGCCTCCACCTCACGTCTAGATATTGAGAAGTTCAATGGAACTGGTTATGAGATGTGGAAGTTGAAAGTGGAGGACCTTCTTGAGGAAAGAGATCAGTGGTTACCAGTTTCAGTTGAAAAGAAGCCATCTACTTCAACCTTGTCAGATGAAGATTGGAATAAGTTAGACAAGAAGGCTCGAGGGACTATTCGGTTGTGTCTCACAGATTCTGTCCTCCTGAATGTCTCTTCAGAAGACACAACATACAAGCTTTGGAGGAAGATAGGTGAAATCTACCAAACTAAGAGTTTGTCTAACAAGTTGTATCTCAAAAGATGTTTGTATTCATTAAAGATGAAGGATGGTGAATCTATTGCTGAACATTTGAATGCTTTTAATTTGATTATAAGTCAGCTTGCATCTATTGATGTTAAAATAGAAGATGAGGATAAATGCATTTTATTGATTTGCTCTTTGCCAGAATCTTGGGAAAATTTAGTTATTGCTATAACAAGTGGTGGTGCAGAACCTAAGTTGGATACTATTATTCCCATACTTCTTTCAGAGGAGATGAGGAGAAAGACCATGTGCAGTGGCTCCCAAGATGCCTTGCATGTGTGAGGTAGGCCCAAGGAGAAAGAGCCTAAAGGGGATAAGAAGAAGGATAAGTCTAAAGGACGATCTAAGACCCCTGGAAAGAGCAGAGTGAAGTGTTGGAACTGTGGTAAACGGGGACATGTGAAGAAGGAATGTAGAAACAAGAAAAAGAATGCAGATTCCTCCACGGAAAAGTCCTCTGATAACGGTGATTCTGATGCTTTGATTATTTCAGCTAACACAGTTTGTAATGATGCTTGGCTTATTGATTCAGGTGCTTCCTTCCATATGACTCCTCATAAGGAGTGGTTTTCTACATACAAAGAATATGATGGAGGAGAGGTCTTCATGGGTGATAATAGCTCACAAAAGATTATTGGTAAAGGAAAGGTAAAATTGTGTTTCAGTGATGGGAGGGTTAAAACCCTTGATGATGTTTTACATATTCCAGGACTTACAAAAAGTTTAATTTCAGTTTCCAAGTTGAATGATTCTGGGATGCATGTGACATTTGACAAGTCTGGTTGCAGGATGGTAAGGGGAAGTTTGGTGGTTGCTAAAGGATCTCAGACAGGGAATTTATTTACGCTACATGCCTCTACTTTTTGTAACTCCTCTTTTGTAACTAGCGCTGAAAATGCATGTATGTTGTGGCACCATAGATTGGGTCACATTGGTGAAAAAGGTCTTAGGACCATACTTGATAAGAAACTAGTAGACGGTATTTCTGATTATTCTGTTGGTAAAAATGATTTCTGTGAGGATTGTGTGTTTGGTAAACAAAACAAGTCATCATTTCCTAAAGGAACTAATAAAGCTAATGGATTGTTAGAACTTATTCATTCTGATGTTTGTGGTCCAGTGGATATAGATTCTTTGGGTAGATCTCGTTATTATGTTTCCTTCATTGATGATTACTCAAGATATACTTGGATTTATTTTATGCATTCAAAATCTAAAGTTTTCACCAAATTTAAGGAATTTAAGGCATTGGTTGAAAAGAAAATAGATTATAAGATAAAAGTATTGAGATCTGACAATGGGGGTGAATATTGTTCTAAGGAATTTGATGAGTTTTGCAAACATGCAGGAATTGTTAGGCAAAATACTACACCTTACACACCCCAACAAAATGGGGTAGCAGAAAGAATGAACTCGTACATTAATGGAAAGAGCTAGGAGCATGTTAAGTAGTGCTAAGTTAGACAAATGCTTTTGGGCAGAGGCTGTTGGTACTGCTTGTTATTTAATTAATAGATCTCCTTGTAAAGCTCTTGTTGATAAAACTCCTTATGAAATGTGGTTGGGTAAAAAGCCTTCAGTTTAACATTTAAGGGTCTTTGGTTGTGAGGCTTTTGTTCATGTGCCTCAAGAGAAGTGGTTTAAATTGGATCCCAAATCTCAGAAATGCATCTTTGTAGGTTATGGTGAAAATGTTAAAGGTTATAAACTTTGGAATCCACTAACACGAAAGATGATATTTTCTAGAGATGTTATTTTCAGGGAATTTAGAGCTAACTCTGAAGATGTGCAACCAAAGGAAAAGTCAAAACAGTGCATTTTGAAACTAAGCAAGAAGATGCACATGTGGAAGAACAAAGAGATGGACAAGAAGATGGAGAAGAAGAAGAGAGTTCTGACAAATTCGTTGTAACAGAAGAAGTTGAAAACAATGAGGATGAACATAAGGAGGAACCTCTTACTCCACCTTTGAGAAGATCCACAAGACAACAAAATCCAGTTGACAGGTATAGCCCACCTGATTTTCATTGTAAATTTTCTTTGTTATGTACTGATGATGAACCTAGATCTTTTAGGGAGGCTCTCTCTTCAGAAGAATGTGAGTCTTGGATGCAGGCCATGCATGATGAGATGATGTCTTTGAAAAACTGTGACACCTGGGATCTTGTTAGTTTCCCAAAGGAAGAAAGGCCATTGGTTGTAAGTGGATATATAAAAAGAAGTTTGGTGTAGACGGAAAGTTGGAATGGTACAAGGCCAGATTAGTGGCCAAGGGCTACTCCCAGAGAGAGGGAGTTGATTTTGGTGAAATATTCTCTCCTGTTGCTAAGTTAACCTCTATTAGATTCATTTTATCCATTGCTGCTGCTTATGATTTAGAAATAGAACAAATGGATGTTAAAACTGCTTTCTTGCATGGGGATCTAGAGGAAGAAATTTATATGCAACAGCCTGACGGTTTTGTTGTGAAAGGAAAAGAACACTTGGTTTGCAGGTTAAAGAGGTCTCTATATGGTTTGAAACAGTCACCTAGGATGTGGTACCAGAAGTTTGATGCATTTGCATTAAATATGGGTTTTGTTAGAAGTGATGAGGATCACTGTGTTTACTTTAAAGTTATTGATGATCAGATACTGATTATTGTCTTATATGTGGATGATATGTTGTTCATTGGTAACAATAAGCCAATGATTAGGGAACTTAAAACTCAGCTTTCTGGCACATTTTATATGAAAGATTTAGGGGTTGCTAAATATATTCTTGGGATGGAAATCATTAGGGATCAGATTCACATAAAGCTTTGGTTAAGTCAGAGCAAGTATGTTAACACTATTTTGCAAAGGTTTAATATGCAGGACTGTAAACCAATAAATATTCCATTTCCTATTGGTACTAAGTTGAGTTTAGACATGTGTCCTAAATTGGATGATGATATTGATGAAATGTCTAAAGTTCCTTATCCTAGTGTTGTCGGTAGTTTAATGTATGCAATGGTTTGTACTAGACCAGATATAGCCCAAGCAGTGGGAGTTCTAAGCAGGTTTATGTCTAACCCTCGTAAAGAACATTGGACTTTTGTCAAAAGGGTATTCATATATTTGCAAGGAACTTATGATTACTATTTGGTTTATCATGGTACTGACAATGTTGATAAGTCATTGGACATACAGGGTTTTGTTGATGCAGATTGGGCAGGTGACTTGGATAGTTGAAGGTCCACTAGTGGCTATGTGTTTACTTTGTTTGGAGGAGAAGTGAGTTGGATGAGTAAACGACAACCTACAGTTGCTTTGTCTACCACTGAAGCAGAGTATATGGCTGCTACACATGCCTCTAAGGAGGTAGTTTGGTTACAGAGACTTGGTAATGATATTGGTTTTGATTGCAGGATAGTGAGGATCTGATGTGATAGTCAGAGTGCCATATGTTTGGCTAAAAATCCTATGTATCATGCTCATACTAAGCATGTTGATGTTCAGTATCACTTTGTGCGAGAAATGGTTGAGAATGGACAAGTCTTGATTGAAAAAGTTGACACTTTGGATAATGTTGCAGATTCTCTTACGAAGCCAGTCACCACGGAAAAGTTCTCGTGGTGTAGAAAGGCCATGGGCCTTGATCACTGTACTTAATTCTATGTAATTGTATCTCTATGGGTGTAATTTACAATGTATGATGTCAAGTGGGAGAATGTTGGGATTTAGGTGTCATCAACCTTGTAAATCCTTTATTTTATTATTCTCCTAAAGTGTTTTGTAAATTTACCCATAAGAGGTGAAACTATTTGACCAACAGTGGTGAAAGAGACTATGTAAATGTAGTGTTACCATTACCGTTTATCCTTATGGAAAAGAAAAAATTAGCTAGGCATCCCACCTTGGAATCTTCTAAAATAAGGTTGTGGGTCAAAATAGGGTGTTGTAAGAGCATCTATGACATGCATGCAAGTTGTCATAAGATGCTATGACAGTATGACAGATTCCCTATGACATAATATGCTATTTTTAGACCCCAGGCGCCCATGCATAAAAGATTCCTTATGACAGCTGTAAAAGCATCTGTAGGAGGCTATTTTTGGTATTTTTGACCATTTCAAGGAGGGATGTGTGGGTTTTTATAGGTGGTATTTCTGCCTATTGTTTGGTGAAACCATGGTGGTTTTCATCCTCACAAATCTCTATAAATTGGGGCCTTGAGCTAGTGTTATAAGAATTCAGTTTTGCAGGGTAACAGGGTGCTGCTGGATTTACAGGGAATGATAAGAGAAGTCTATTGCTGCATGTAATATTGAAGATTATCAGTAATATACTTGCCTCTCTTTCGGTGGTGGAGTTTTTTCCCTTCGAGGTTTCTCCACGTAAATCTATTGTTGCATGTCTTATATTGTTCTATCTCTCTCTCATTCTTTCTTCACACTAAGGCTAAGGTTAATCTTCATATTTCAGATTTGCATTCACACATTTAAGTTCATATTGCAAGCTTTCTTCACCTTTTTTTTCAACATTCTACACCTCCAATCATAGATGAAACCATGATTTAACCTGATTCATACATTGAACAAACCATACAACCCATGAACAACAACCCTTAGACACTTCCCTACCATAATTGACCAAGGGAAAATGAAACCAATCCTATCATACCTCCTCGCATCAAAAAATTGTATAAAGGAAAAGAGAAAGTGGTTGACCCACCTTCTTCGGTTTCTTCTACTCTTCCTTCTTGGGAAGTAGAAAAAACTATGATGACTCAATGTGGTCTTACCCCTTAACAACTCCAAAACCAAATTAAAAGAAACTGTGGTGCTAGGGAACATAGATGTCATCACTGGCTCCTTGATCATCAGTTTGAAATAGAAGAAAACAAATAAAATCTACCTCCACCTTTGACAAAAGCAATAGATGACCACCCTCCTTCTCTTGACACATGCTAGTCTAGTACAACCTTCACGGCAACCTGAACCAATCCCAAAAACATAACTTTTGATACATCCATCCCCGAAAATCACCCTTCATCCTCCTATTGTCATTAATCTTGATTATGATGATGATGATATGAAGATTTTGAAATCAATGAAGAAATACACAATAATCTAAATTCTTTATTTTCATCTACAATGAGCTTAAAAGATAAATCCTCTTTTTCAAGTGAAGACCATGGTACCACTCCTAGTTCAACACTAGTTATTCTTCCTTTGGACAATCAACCACCCTTGCATTACAATGAACACGATTAGGAGGCAGATGACTTGTTAGATGGATGACTTGCATTTTCCTAACTATCCTATTTATTTTTTACTTTTTCCTTGTTTTTTTCCTTTCATGTGTGTATCATGTTTCCCTATACCATGTGTTTGATGTTCCCTCTCTTTGTACACTTCTTCTATTTGTAACTCTATTCTTCAATTGGTTGTGATTCCTTGTCCGTTCTCTTCTTTTTTTGTGTTTTCCTTTTGGGGATGGCACAAAGCATAGATATTCCCTATGTCTCTTCCATGTTGTCCCAAATGTCTTTATCTTTTTCTCTTTTTGTTTTGTGTTTTCCTTTTGGGGATGATGCAAGGCATTGAGACCGCAATGTCTCCTTCATGTTTTGATTAAGGGTAAAAACTAGGTTTTGATGGGGCCTAAAACCCAATACAAAGGAAAGCAAGCTGCAATTAAGATCCAACATAAACCAACATCTCCACAACAATCACTAAAGATAACTCATGACTACACAAGCTGCATCAAACAAAGAATTAAGGGTCTAAGACCCTTAAACAACCTAGTTTTAACCGGGACCAGAAACCCTTTTAGATACTCATAGACCTTGCCTGCATCCACTAGGCATTAACAAACTAGTTACTCATAGAAAACACCCCTGAGCCAAGAAAGATAACCTACATAATGGTGTAAGACACCATTAGCCCCTTAATCATAGACAACATAAACCACCTGAAACAATCAAGCACCCCAGCAACCAAGATACAACACACCATCTACTCATCAGCCGAATCAGAGTCTAGAAAGAACTTATCTGCCTCCCTACAACACCATCCCACTTGATCAACCATTGTGGCATCCATCTCTAAAGGAGAGGGCTCCCCTCTGATAGAGAGAAATACATGGAGTACCTTCCCACCAAATCTCCACCACAACATGACAACTACCATCTTCACCTCAATAGAAGAGGGTTCCACCTCAAGAGGAACAATCTTCCCCTCTATAGGAGACTTAATTAAGTAGAAAGGGAAACCACATCATCCCTAGGCATCATGAGTCTTAGGAACTAACAAGGAGGAACAAAACACAAAACATAAAGCAAATAGAGCTGCGGCATTAGAGAAAACCCAACCAACAACAAACCAGCACCATCCAAATCACAAAGCATTAAAACCATAGGAATCTTCCATCAGAACCCCACAACAACCATCGTTATAAAACAAGCTCCTTGAATAGAGAAAATATTCACCAAATCAAGGGGCTTCACAAACATAGGGCCAAATAGAAAAATATGCAACCCCAAACAAAGGGGGAACAGAGGCAACTGCCAACAAGCCACCAAAACACAACTCAACTAGATCATGAAAACTAGCAAGAGGTGTAATCTCGTCATCAACTCCTCATTAGGAAAAGAGGCAGCAAAAAACTTTAAAGAGAAGCACATTCCATCATATAGCCAAAGACCTGAACCCAAAGGGAGCAACAACAAACAAGCCCTAGAAGGAAAAGAGGAGCCCAAACAGAAAGGAACCAAGGAGAAGGCCAAATAATAAAACTACCCAACTACCCTAACATGCCAATTAGAAGATGATGATATGAAGATTTTGAAATTGATGAAGAAATACACAATAATCTAACTTATTTATTTTCATCTACAATGAGCTTAAAAGATAAATCCTCTTTTTCAAGTGAAGACCATGGTACCACTCCTAGTTCGACACTTGTTATTCTTCCTTTGGACAATCAACCACCCTCGCATTACAATGAACATGATTAGGAGGCAGATGACTTGTTAGATGGATGACTTGCATTTTCCTAACTATCCTTTTTATTTTTTACTTTTTCCTTTTTGTTTTCCTTTCATGTGTGTATCATGATGTTTCCCTATAACTTGTGTTTGATGTTCCCTCTCTTTGTACACTTCTTCTATTTGTACCTCTATTCTTCTATTGGTTGTGATTCATTGTCTTTTCTCTATTTTTTTGTGTTTTCCTTTTGTGGATGGTGCAAAGCATAGATATTCCCTATGTCTCTTCCATGTTGTCCCAAAAAGTCTTTATCTTTTTCTCTTTTTGTTTTGTGTTTTCCTTTTGGGGATGATGCAAGCCATTAAGACCACAATGTCTCCTTCATGTTTTGATTAAGGGTAAAAAGTGGGTTTTGATGGGGCCTAAAACCCAATACAAAGGAAAACAAGCTGCAATTAAGATCCAACATAAACCAACATCTCCACAACAATCACTAAAGATAACTCATGACTACACACACTGCATCAAACAAAGAATCAAGGGTATGAGACCCTTAAACAACCTAGTTTTAACTGGGACTAGAAACCCTTTTAGATACTCATAGACCTTTCCTACATCCACCAGACATTAACAAACCAGGTACTCATAGAACACACCCTTGAGCCAAGAAAGATAACCTGCATAATTGTGTAAGACACCATCAGCCCCTTTATCATAAACAACATAAACCACCTGAAACAATCAAGCACCCCAGCAACCAAGATACAACACACCATATACTCATCAGCTGAATCAGAGTATAGAAAGAACTTATCTGCCTCCCTACAACACCATCCCACTTGATCAACCATCGTGGCATCCATCTCTAAAGGAGAGGGATCCCCTCTGATAGAGAGAAATACATGGAGTACCTTCCCACCAAAGCTCCACCACAAAATGACAACTACCATCTTCACCTCAATAGAAGAGGGTTCCACCTCAAGAGGAACAATCTTCCCCTCTATAGGAGACTTAATTAAGTAGAAAGGGAAACCACATCATCCCTAGGCATCATGAGTCTTAGGAACTAACAAGGAGGAACAAAACACAAAACATAAAGCAAATAGAGTTGTGCTATTCGAGAAAAACCAACCAACAACAAACCAACCCCATCCAAATCACAAAGCATTAAAACCATAGGAATCTTCCATCAGAACCCCACAACAACCATCGTTATAAAACAAGCTCCCTGAATAGAGAAAAGATTCACCAAATCAAGGGGCTTCACAAACATAGGGCCAAATAGAAAAATATGCAACCCCAAACAAAGGGGGAACAGAGGCAACTGCCAACAAGCCACCAAAACACAACTCAACTAGATCATGAAAACTAGCAAGAGGTGTAATCTCGTTATCAACTCCTCATTAGGAAAAGAGGCAGCACAAAACTTTAAAGAGAAGCACATTCCATCATATAGCCAGAGACCCGAATCCAAAGGGAGCAACAACAAACAAGCCCCAGAAGGAAAATAGGAGCCCAAATAGAAAGGAGCCAAGGAGAAGGCCAAATAATAAAACTACCCAACTACCCTAACATGCCAATTAGAGAAAAAGATAGGAAATAGTACCACATAACCATCTTGAAGAAGACACCACCACTCCTCAATAGGGAAACCAAAAGCCAAAACTCTCCAAAAGCAAGAACTCCCAAAAGGGCGCCACTGAACAAACAACCAAAATGGGCTGAGGGACAGCAAGAGGAACCAAGCAGGAGAAAAAACTAGCATGAAAATCACCCAAGCTTTCCTATTACGTAAATAGGAATAATAAAATCCCCAACCTTCCACCACTCCACCCCAGAGAACCCTGAGCACACACCCACCAGCTGCAAGGGAAGTAGCACAAGCAAAACACCAGGCACATGGGTAAACACCCAAAAACTGAGCCAACCAACAAGTGGAAGATAAAAGTGAAAGACACCTAAGAAAAGGTGAAAAACATAATAGACAAGCATGAGGATCCATTAAGCCTTCCTATTACACTGAATAGGAACAAAGATCTATCCATTCTGCACTCAACAGTCCTCAAAGAGGCAAAAGCACTCCAAGAACAAAGAAGGCAGCCCCAAAGAAGGAAAAGAGTGTGAGAAACCACACCCTCTCATAGCCATGCCAGCGAAAAAGCTAGGGGCGAGCAAAAACCCCAATTTCCTCCAAAACCCACATAGGAACCGTGCCCAGAATAGGAAGAAAAAACTCTCCCTCTTGTCAGTAGCTCACCCCAAAACAGAAACAGCTTGCAAGAATACACCATCCACAGCCACCAAAGACTTCCTCGTCAGCAAAAAACTGCCATCAAGGTCTCATTCACTGAGATCGTTAGCATCATCTTCATCGCAGGTTTGAATCTACACCACAGAAAGCAATCCCTCCCACACGCTGAGAAAGCCCAGCTAGGGCGCACCTACCATCTACCTCACCATCTTCATTAGACCCCTCCTTGCCATCAACGAGTTCAAACTTGTCATTCGTACCTATGCTGCTCTGCCATATTTCTACAATTTACATGTCTCCATGTTGACCCAAAACATTTTTTCATTTTCCTTTTTTTTTTGCTTGTGTTTGCCTTTTGGGGATGGTGCAAGGTGTTGAGACCACAATGTCTCTTCCATGTTGACCTAAAATGGACTTTATTTTTCTTTTGTTTTCACTTTCTCATTCTTCCAGTTCTATGTATTTGGGGAATGATGATAGTTTCAAGCTCTTTCATAAAAACATTGCAACAACAAACATACTGACCCCAAATCCATAGATCCCTTATGTGTTTGGTGTGTTTTATTTTCTAGGGGGAAACTCCCTTTCTTTTTCTTTCATTTGCCTTGATATGATGTAGCCTAACTTTGAAACATATGAATTGGCATAGGGATTTCCAAGTTAGCTATCATGTCTTCTTTTTTTGCATTCTCTTTCTTTCTCTACTTTAAAGTAATTTCTCACATAGTGATGTGTAGTAGTTCATTTAAAGTGGGGTGCATGCATTACCATAATTCATTTGCATTTTCAGTTTCAAGTGTAGCCTTGTTATTTTTTTGGTGTGTTTGTTACTTTGTGGATGACATTGGGTGTGATGTCTTTCATAAGTGTGATCTTTCTTAGCATATTACATTCCTCTTTGTGGCTTGATGTGACGCACTGCATCCCCTAAGTTGTGAATTTACTATTCTTTGATTGGTCCTCTCTTCAATACATTAGACACAATGTTCCCTTAGTGACTAGCCTTGCATTCAAACTAAACTAGAATCCTTTAAACATCTTTTACATTTTACATTTTTCTTATTTTTACATTTTTCCACCTTGCATAACATAACTTGCATGCCTGTGGTACCCTTTTCTTTTTGTTGATTCATTTTTTTTATTTATGGAACCTTGTTAAAGTTACTAGCAAGTATAACTTTAACATGGTTAAGCGAGAATCCCACCTAGCAGCATGACCTTTCCCCATAGCCACCTTTGTGTTTGTGAGTGGATACCAACTAGCATATGTATCTTACCTTTTTGGCCTTTCTCACCCCATGGATAGTCAAAAGTTTTGTGGGCCCAAAGTGAGTACATTTGGGCCTTCTTACCCCTCAAACCATCATTTTTTATGTCACTCCAGAGTGAGTAAATATTCTCAATCAACCGAGATCTTATCCACAACTAGTTTGATTGAAGATCAAATCTTCATCTGATTCTCAACACTTGTGAGCTCTTTTGTTCTTATGTTTAGTTTTCCATGGGATCTTCATCCTGTGGGCTTGATCATCTCTCTTGATCATTGTTATTCCATCTTTCTAACGTAAGTTCCTTTGAACCCTCCTCTTGATGTTCATGGTTACTTTAGTCTGAGTTTGAAGCAGGTTCATCCTCTCACTAAAGTGGGGGCTAAATGTGTCATAGAAAAATGGCCTCTTGTCAAATTCATGGAATTTTAGGTCTTATTTCATGGTATTTGATATATTTTTCTTTTATTTTATGTTACAACATGGCTTGAACATGCATGTACTTAGGTACTAAAATTCAAATAATGGCATCTTGTGAAGGTGTTGTGAACTATTGTAAGACATTTCTACATTCTTGTAGACTCTATTCATTATAATTCACCTAAAAATCACCTTTTTACACATCATCAAGTCCTATTTTGAAGTTTTATAAAGTCTTGTAACAAGATTTCACGCTTTCCTAAGCACTTCACTATTTATCCATTTCTTATGACTTATTTGACCTCTTGATGCCCTCATACGCTTTAATTAAGTCTATTTTTTAATATTATCCCAAAAAAACATTAAATAGAACTTATTTGCTGACCCAAGTGTTTTTAGGTCCTAGGTGGGACCCATTCGCCATGGGTGGTGAATGAGTTGCCCTTAGCCCCAAATTCAAAAAATTTTAAATTTCTTTTCTTGTTTTTATTCAGAAACACTTGATTTTGGCCTGTGATGAGGTATGAATGGGAAACTAAGACACAATTTTGTAGAAATAGGAAATTTTCACCTCATTTTACATCTCCCAGCATTTCTTACAATCTCATCATTCATTCAAGCATTTTACAACATCTATTCAAGCAATACTCATGCACTTTCAAGCATCTATTAACATTACTTCAGACTTGCATTATCAAGGGTTTGTTAAGTTGATAGCATTTGCATGTTATTAGTTTGTCATTCTCTTGCATTTAATTATTTTATTAAGGGTTTTATTACCAAAGTGGGGTTTGACCATGGAAAACCCCTATTTGCTAACTCTCAAAAAAAAATTCCTATTGCATGTGTGTTTGTAGACTTAGGTATGTAGATTTGACAATATTTTTGGTGTTGGAAAGTGGAGAGAAAATTCAACTATGTGTTTCAAGTCAACTTATTCTTATTTCAAGCTTGAAGAAGGTTTTATGTCTGTTTCTTGTAGAATTGACTTTGGCAACTCGACAAGCAGATATTTCTAGATCTAGTGTTTTAGAGTTGTCTCCTGATTTTCCATAAATTTTGGAGAGGAATGATTCACCACCTATGGTAAATGAGTCCCACCTTAAGACTGAAAATTTGAGTTTTGTTAGTTCTAGATCCTGACTGTTAATAACCAGTTTCTGACACTCTTTGACCAGTAGGAGGACTAATTTGCCACCTTGGGTGAATGAGTCCCACTGTGAAAAAATAGTGATTTCAATAAGCTTCCATAGTATTCCAAATTCTTCATCAAGTCTCCAGGTGCACTCAGATTCATCCCTTTTCTTTTTGTTCTACATAATTTCTTTGTTTAGTTCTTTCTTTGCATATCATAGTGTGTTTTCAAACATAGCTTAAATCTCACCTTCACATTCATTTTAATTCACTTAAATTTCATTTATTTTACTTCATTTAGGTTAGAGAACATCACACATAACATTAATCTTGAGTGAAACATTGTGCATTTTGGCCCATCTTTCCCCTTTTAGGTGAAAAACCCTAAAAGAGCAAGGAAGGATATAGGTGCTAAAATATTTTGTTTCAATATTAAAATTCATATCTATGTGTGTGTGTGTGTGTGTGTGTGTGTGTGTGTGTGTGTGTGTGTGTGTGTGTGTGTGTGTGTGTTTGTGTTTGTACAATCAATATTAATGAGAAACATACGTTAAATAAAATAATCTTATATTCAATTTAAAAAAATCAAGTTAAAGTATACATCAAACTCAATATTAATAATACATAGTTATGTGTTTCTATTAGGGAAATAGTTAGTCTCTTCATAAAATAAAAAATATTCATAAACTAGTCAATCTATTACCCTAAACTATAAACCTATGTCTTAAGTGGTCCTAATATGAAATTTCTTGAGGGGATTAAAGAAGTTCTCAAAATTTGGTGAAGTTGTCCATGGAAACAAAATTTAACTATATAATAAGATCATGCAAGATTATAATATTAATGATATTTCACGAGAGGTTGGTTAGTTGAAATAAGAGCTATCTCGATCAACTATTCCACAATAAAATGTTGTTCACTAACTTGAAAGTCCATTATTGCAAGGGCCACCCAAACTTCACCCTAAGTTCTCTAAAACCTAAGGTGTTCATTTTGTCCTAAGACCTTAAAATGAAATTTAATTGCCTTGGGAAACTCCACCAAATTTTATGACCTTATTACATAGACCCTCTTAAGCAATCCTATTACCCTAAATCCTAAACTCTAAACTCTAAACCCTTAACCCTAAAGCCATCATTCTTTCCTAGGCCCTTAATGAAATTTGGTTGCCTTGGGAAACTTCACCAAATTTTATTCACTTAAGCAATGTCATTTTATCATAGGACCTTACTACATAGATCCCCTTAAGGCATCCTATCACCCTAAATAGTAAATCGATGTATTAAGGGGTCCTAATATGAGATTTCATAGGGGGATCAAAGAAGTTCTCTAAATTTGGTGAAGTTGCCCAAGGCAACCAAATTTAGAAATAATAAGATCATGTAAGATTATAATATGAATGAGATTTCATGAGAGATTGGTTAGTAAAAACAAGAGCTATCTCAACCAACTGTTCCACAAGAAAATTTTGTTCACTAACTTGCAAGTCCATTATTCGAAGGGCCACCCAAAATTCACCCTAAGTTCCCTAAAACCTAAACCCTAAAGCATTAATTTTGTCCTAGGACCTTAAAATGAAAATTTGGTTTCCTTGGGAAACTCCACCAAATTTTATTCCTAATCCCATGTCATTTTGTCTTAGGACCTTACTACATAGATCCCCTTAAGCAATCCTATTACCCTAAACTTTAAACTTTAAACTCTAAACCATCATTTTGACCTAGGACCCTAATAAAATTGGGTTTCCTTGGGAAAATTCACCAAATTTTATTCAATTAAGCCATGTCATGTTTTCCTAGGATCTTACTACATATATCCCCTTAAGCCATCCTATTACCCTAAGCCTCAAATCCTAAATCCTAAACTCTAAACCGTAAACCCTAAAGCATTCATAAATTGTCCTATATATTAATAGTTAATTTTTTTTCATTCAAGTAACACGCCTTAGACATAAATGAGGTTTACAAAATTTATCATTTGTATTCAATTTTTCCATTTATATTGAACGGTTTAAGGGTATTTCCTAAACATGTATCTTACATTTTGAAATTACAAATCTAATGCAAGTTCACTTATATCTTAGAGATCACATTGATCAATTCGATAATATCCATAATCGACCTCTACGTCCTCCATATCCACCACCTTCTCCTCTACCTCTACCCACTCCACCTCATAATCCCCCACCTCCACCACCTAAAACCGATGGTGCTCACTTGCAAGCACAAATTAATGTTGATGTTAGAACCATTCAACATCAAATCAAGATTATTCAAAATGAAGAATGTATCACACCACCTTTGAGGGTGTTTGCATCTAGGATGAACAATGTTCTTGATTCTATTAGGGATATCGATGGGATCTTAGATGAGCATCAATGATGGCTAGATGAGAGGAGAACGTCTGATTCTGAAAAGGAAAATAGAAATAAATGAAGAGATGCAGTAGAGAGACGTAACACTTTGTAAATTAAGACAATGATCTTATAGTTATGAGTTTATGAATTTGGTTCGATGAATATTTTTTTTGATATTTTGTGTGATGAATTTATGAACATCCTATTTAAACAAATTTTCATGTACACATGTTTTAAATTTAACTATTTCTTGTAATTTTGTAAATTTTTTATGTTAATGTAGGTGAACAGTAATATAGATATCATGGATTAATTTAACATTGATGATATCATCAATCCATCACTCTACTAACCTCCACCTCCACCCCAGGCTCCACTTCCACCCCCTCCACCTCCCCCTCCACCTCCACTAGCTAGAATAGATGAGGCTAGCTTGTGATCATGTATAAATGAACAAGTGGCATCCATTCAAAAGCAAATAAATTCTATGGAAAATCAAGCATTGATTCCACCACATGTGAGACATGCGATGTAAAATGTTGTGGATGCCATTAGGACTATTGATTCTTATTTAGATAGGAATCAATGAGAAAGAGAGGAGATGCGACAATGTTATGCGAACAGTCTTTCATATAAACAAATTTTATACCTAAAAATAACAAAATATCATCTATCCCCTTATTTATCAACCCTAATACTCAGTAGCCCATTCCTCCAAATAAATATAAAATATCTATGAGGTGGTTTATACATCCATAGATGAGTGCACATTTTTGGGATCAATGGTATATGGTATTTGACAGTCCACCATACACTAATCTAGAGGCCCCATTATATTTTTTGATGAAACTATATGTAGAGTTTGTTATGGGCCAAAAGCTTAATTATTTTCATTTTAATCATTTTAGGGTGTTGGTGGTGGCATGCCACAACAGAGGTTAGGGCAAAGGGTTGATCCCCAATGCCACATGCATGTGCAACACCTTGTTGCTCCTCTTGGTCCTGCCATTCCCACACCTGTGCATCAACATGTAGTGGTATCGACAT
Source organism: Sequoia sempervirens (assembly GCA_007258455.2). NCBI lineage: Eukaryota > Viridiplantae > Streptophyta > Pinopsida > Cupressales > Cupressaceae > Sequoia > Sequoia sempervirens. The sequence goes on from VDFB02358134.1 coordinate 42,822,104, forward strand.
TAGGATCCCTCAGTACACTCACAAGAGACATTGAGCAACATGATTTTGTGATAACAGGTAGGGAGTATAGAGATGATGATGATGGAGGAGCATTTTATGGAGTTGGCCCTAGTACCACTCCATGGGTGTCAATACCACATGTATTTTCTAGTTTCCATTAGCTACGCTATGGAATCGATCAGGCTGCACCCAGTTTAGGTGGACGTGAAGATTTTGGGGGATCATCTGGTTGCCTCAGTTCATTTTAATATTTTTTTACTCCAAACCATCACCCTGAGGATAGTGTGACACAGGTATAAATACACATCTATATGTTGAATTTATAATAATTTTAATGAATGTATGTATCAAAAATAAATTTGCAATACATTTTAATAATTAATCTATTTGGTGTACAAATGACATTAGCGATGGGGAAATCATCTGCATTGCGGGTACACATGTCGATACCAGTCCTAGTTGGCAAGCCTTATGGGGTATTTTGATTTCAATGTTTTAGATTATATATGAAATAATTTTTAACTTGAGTTTTAAATTTATAATTCAATCATGAACATATGATTTAAATATTTATGTTGGTTCAGGGAAGTCAATCAACTTCCACGTTGATTCCATCCAAGGGGTTGTTGAGTGCTCCTCCAATGTTTAGTGTCACAAATTAGGGGTAGGTACATTTATATTGTAAATTTTTTAACTTACATTACTATCTAGTTACAATTATGAATTTTTAATTCATTATATATAAAATGTGCATGTACACTTGTAAATATTATAAGCGTTAAATGTTTATATTTATGTCTAGGTTAATATGACAATGAGAATGGGAATCAAACAAAAAATAGATGTTGCTCCTACTCATGAGGCCTCTAAATTTCAAGTTGTTTTAAAAAAATTTGACACAAAATGTGCAAACTTGAATATATATATTTTAACCTAATTCAAGTATACATTCTTTAAATTTGATATTGTAGGAATTTTGTTAGTGTGATTTTCTGGCATAAATCAGTCATAGTTACACCTCTAGGAGGACATGTAGAGTAGGCTCCAGATATCATGGTAATTTAGTTTTTTTATTATATTTAAAGTAATTTACAAATTATACATGCTGTGAATAACTTTAATTAAATTTAAAATTCAACATATATTTATGAGATCATACATGTTAAATTATTTTTCTTTTATAGTATTAGACACATCTTGTAGTTGAGCATGTACAAACAGGTCCTAGAGTAGAGGGAGCACAACCTTAGATTATGGTACAATTTAAATATGATCAATTATAAATTGAATTGAATTAAATCACTTTTAATTATAGAATTAAATCTTATTTCAAATTTCTTTGTCTTGTATATGTAGATTGATTCAAAGAATTTAGAGGTTGGTTTAGGTGCACCAGAGCATCCAAACCTATATATGATGGTAATTTAATTTTATGATGAATTATAAATTAAATTGTCATTAAATCATTTTTCACTGTCTTACACCTGATTTCATCTTTCTCTTGTATAGAGTGTTTCAGGTCATTCATGTAGTCTACATGGTATGAAGAGGTCTCTTGATTATACAGATGATACATGACCTAAACATGATTTTATGGTTTATATTTGAGTATCTCATGGAATACATAGTTGGTTTCCCATGTACTATGTTGGAATTTATATTTCATTTGTTAAGCACTTTATTGGAATTTAGTTCATGGGTTGTACTCAAATGGAATTTATTTCATGTGCTTAATATATTGTTTTCATGCACTTAGTATATTTTAAATAATAGACTTTACTATTGTTTGATTTTAATTTTCACATGTACATTTATGCATTTTAGGTTCATATTCAAGACACTAATATAGGACATTTTAATATTTGTACTTTACAAATTTAGTGATCCCATCCATGATATACATGATATGTACATTCAATAATTAGCAATAATTAGTCAATGAAGTTATTCAATTGACTTCCTAATAGGATGTCTTAAGGGGTCATAATACATAGGTTAGATCTAATAAAATAAGAAAATAAGACATAATATACAAATAAAATCAATCCATTTATATACCACAAATGATGAATTTTTAAGAAATAAACAATACCATACAAGATTAAAGAACAAAATAATTAATAAATATCATAAACTAAACATAAATACCAATCAAAATACAACGATTTTTTCCAAAAAAATTGTTATATAAGTATACACCATATTTCCTAGTTCTAAATTACAAAATTAAATTAAAGAACTTAATTATCCAAAATTAGGCTAAAGTTTTGAAATTAAATCATGTAGTCCCATATTTACAAATCATGCAAAGTGCTAGAGAAAAATTAAGAACATAAAAGTACTCTTGACCTCATGTTCCACAAAAAACACTAATTTCTAAGCTAACAAAACAAATAATAGCATCCAACACTAATTTATAGGTTGTCTTAAGGTGATGTCTTAAGGGGTCCTAATAGGATGTATTAAGGGGTCGTAATACACATGTTAGATCTAAGAAAAAAGAAAATAAATCATAATCTACAAACAAAAGCAATATGTTTATATACCACAAAGGATGAAATTTAAAGAAATAAACAATACCATACAAGATTAGAGAAAAAAATTATTAATCAATTCTATAAACTAAACATAAATACCAATCAAAATGAAATCTGTTTTTCTAAAAAAGTTGTTCTATAAGTATACACCATATTTCCTAGTTGTAAATTACAATATTAAATTAAAGAAATTAATTATCCAAAAATAGGCTAAAGTTTTGAAATTAAATCATGTAGTCCCATATTTAGAAGTCATGTAAAGTGCTAGAGAAAACTTAAGAACACAAAAGTACTCTTGACATCATGTTCCACAAAAAACCATTAATTTATAAGTTGTCAAAACAAATAATAGCATCCAACACTAATTTATAGGTTGTCTTAAGGTGATGTCTTAAGGGGTCCTAATACGACATGTTAAGGGGATTAAAGAATATTATAATTAAGTATAAATATTAAGTGATATAAATTGTAACGCCCCGTCATGCGAACCCCAAAGGATAATTAAACAATAATCATAGCACAATTTTTTATTTTTTTTTAAAACGTAAACATAACATACATGTAATACACATTAAGTCATGACATGAATTTCATTTAAGTAGATTCATTAGCACATACATCCCTTGGGGTACACGAGGAGTCATTACGCGACTTAGATCCGCACAATGACAATAAAGAATAAAATCCAAAAATATAGTCCATAACAAAGTAAACATTAACAAATATAACACATACATGAAAATTCATTGATAAGAAACCAGCTATGAATGTAAATACAACATATACATGATTAACTCAACACAATGAATAACAACTGCCATGGCCAATATCCACACCGAGTTTAACGTTATGTTACAATACAATGTTCTGGAGATACAATGATACAAAAGTGTTTCCAAACATAAATGGAAACCATACACAATATAACATGATACAAATAAATAGATGAATACAAGGTATCATAACTGGCTCCAAGACAAATACAACTCTAGAGTCACTGTAACTGCACCAATCCGCACCTCTAGATCCTTGACTGGGGACCCAATGGGGTGCTTAGCACGTTCCACCTGACCATGTGAGTCCGAAGACCCACCCCTCGTGCTAAGGAGCTGACAAGAAAGAGTCTTCAACCAAGAACATCCAAACACAAAACCACAAGACTCAACAACACACAAAGGTATCATAAAACTCAAGGATTACAAGAGTCAACATAATAACATAAAGTCATAAATCCCATCACATAAATCAAAGCAATGACCAGTAAACAAGTAACCAAAAGATGATCATGAAACACTTCCAAATCAAACTGAATTAATAAACATAACACAATTCTCAATTGCAATTAAACAATACAATAACATCATATCACAGTACCAAAAGAGTACAAGGTCATAAGTCAAATATCAATGAGATCATACCAGACCACAAAGTACACCAAAGATATATTAAGGAAATAATCACAAATAAATATAAATCCATATATCAACAATCTAAACCAACTCCCACAACCTACTTCCAGAGAAACACAATAAAGTAAAACACATGGGAAACTAGGGGAGAGTGTCATCACATAGTCCTACATGGGCTGTCTTGTGCTCTTCCTCCCAACTGGAGGCGCCAGTCCCATCTATGGCTGTCATGTGCCCTTCCTCCCAACTAGAGGCGCCGGTCCATAGGGTGACTCATGCAGAGCCGTAAACCTCTCGTGAGGAAAAGGTCACGACCTTGCCAACCACGGCCTTCTCAGCCTTCCATTAGTCTGCTGAAGCACTAATGAAGACGAGGCATCCATTTTTTTTAATCTTATAATGATATTACTACCCAACCCTCCTAAGTTAATTATTTGGTTTTCACTTGATTACTAACTCACTCGTGGGTTATCCTGTGCCCTTCCCCTTAAACAAGGCGCCGGCCCCCACGAGGAGCCACTCTCCCTAGAGACCCAACAACATAAAAAACCAAGGGTTGTACCATCATAATTGAACAAAGAATCGCAACATAAAAGCATGCGAGGCATTACCCATCTCGCTAACAAGTACAAAATCAGAGTCTCAACAATTCTCGTACAACCCTTTTACAAAATCATGAAACCAAAACACTTGCCACATCAAGGGCACATAAAGAGAGAGAACATCAACTATCAATCATCTCAAGCCTTTGGAAGCCAAAATAATGAAAACCCACAAACGAGGGTAAAGTGAAGCAACAAGAGTTTTTCTTCAATAATTCCAACACAAGGATAAAAATTTCCTCAAATAAGAGAGTAACTCAGAAATGCCATAAAAAAAGAAGATTCATCAAGACCCATCCACAAATCAACAACGGTGTCACCTCAATTAGGAAAACACAAAAGAAAATCAACCTTTAATTCAATGAAATCACTTAATAAAACCAAAAGCCACCAACTAGGCATTCCATGGGAGACCTCAATTTCCTCCTCACAAGATACCCGTGCAGTTGGTATACAAAAGACCTTTGACAAAATCAACAAAAATGACAACAAGATTTCCCTCGCCTTTGGAAGCCCAAAAATAAATCAAATACTCAAGGACTCATCAACAAGGGTAGATAAAGCAGTAAGAGTTTCCAATCAACTAACAACACAAAATTTAAGAAATAGAAATCCTTTTCAAAACCCAGGAGTAGTTTAAGAGAAATTCACACCGAGACAACACCATCAAAATTAACCTATACTCATTAACATTTCCAAGGCACCAAATTAAAGAACACATTAAATACTCAACCACTCACAACTCCACCAACACTTGCATAATAAACAACAACCAAAAATTCAAACAAGAACAATATTTAATAACCAATCAATTAACAACCAGAACTAAATAACTTTACAACTTACCCATCTAAATTACTCAATTAACTAAAACAATTTATGATAACCATCACAAGTATTCTAAAAGACTTATCCATAAAGAGAACTTACAAATCAACCATTAAATGAATATAAAGGAAGTCAATTTTCAAAAGATTAAAATCCCATTTCACCAATAAACTATCCAATTCAAGAATACCCTAATCAATCACTAATCATGCCCATACATTTAAATTTCCCCTTTCATTTATCAACATAATTGAAAACTACTTAATAGTTGGGTAGTTAACTCATTATCATTTCATAACTACTTATGTTCAAAACATTATTTCCACTCTCCTTTCATCATACTAACTTAACACTCACTTCCAATATTTAAATTAATTGTGAAAACCATTTAAGACCAATTGTCTATACTTTAAAATGACAATAATAACAATACTCTAAATACTTAAACTACATATTAGAACTTACCACCTTAAAATCTTAAATCTATCTAATAAAATTTACACACATAAATGCCTTTTAAAACCACTACTTCTTTATATATTTTAATTCTTTTTTTGAGGAGGAAATGTAAAAAGAGAATAGATCTTTTCTAAGAATCCAACAAGTCTACAAGACTTAACTTCATAAAAGGATAAGTTATTCGATTCTATGTTAAATTCTATTTCCACCCTACACACATTTAAAAATAAGAATTAAACAATCAATACTGATATATATATATATATATATATATATATATATATATTCAAAAATTGCCCTTCTACTATATTATCCTATCAAATTTCACAATTTAACAAATTAATAGAAATTCCTTTCTATTTCCCTATCTTCACTATAATAAAATTTTATTTACCTCATACCAGAAAGTGAATCGATCTGTTTACAGATAGAATTTAATTAAATAAATATAATAGAGAAATTATGACATAAAATATAATTAAATTAAATAATAAATATATGATATATATATATATATATATTTATAAATGCATATATTAAAATTGAAACACGAATTTTGTTTTAAAGAAAAAAAGGTAAAGCGCGTATTTTATATTTTATTTTATTTTTGTTTGAAAGGAACCCGACTATCCAAAAGCCACAGGATTTACACCCAGCTACAGACAGTCTACAGACTATTCACAGCAGTTCGTAGGACTGCCATGGACAGTCCGCAGACTGCTGCATGGGTACCAACACCGGCAGGGTGGTGGGTACGGCCGAGGTTGAACCACCACTTAGTCGATGGTTTATTAACATTAAACAACATACAATAAACCGACGGGAATTCGGAAAATTTCAAAAATAAATAAATTTACATTCAACATTTATAAATATATATATACATATATATAGGTATATATATATATCAATTATAATATATATATGTATATTATATATATATATTGTATTTTGAATACTTTGAAAATAGAGAAAGATAAACACTGTGCAATTTTTCTGTGTATGTTTATATATAAACAAGAATATACACAACCCAATTTTCCCGGTAAGAGATTATTCTCAAGTTGATTTATTATATTTTCCAAACAAAGCTATAGTACTACTGGTTATTTCCATTGATTAAACAACAAACCAATAGATTTTCTTTCCACAAACATTTGATTTCCAACCCCAGATGAAAATTCCATACATAGTGAAATAGTTTCTATCAAGTTCTATTTTATTCGATGCTACAACAAATAAATAATAAAAAGAAAAAATGAAAAGAACCTGGCGTCCTGTGTTTGAAGAAGATCTGTAGAATCTTTATCCCTCTAGCAGATCCAATCCTCTGCTAACGATTGTTTCCAGTAGTATCTTCAAGATCCTCCCTCAACTTAAATCTTATTCCTCAATGAATTCACCAGAATAATAATAGAAAAGAATGCAATACTATATCCGAAAAATGACTGCTAGACTTCAAAAACTGTTGGAAAGAGAATGCAACCCCCTACCAACCAAAATCCCCTAAATAAAATCACACACAAAAAGTCTTCCATTTCCTCTTCCTGTGGATACCAAAAGTCACTTCTCCCAAAAAAAAAAATTAAATACATTCAAATCCACAAAATTGAGCTTTTTATTTGTTTATTTATTTATCATCTCCACAAATACTTAAATTAAATAAATACATGCACATTAAAATAATTAAAATCAACCATTTGTAAGATTCAAAATAAATGTAATATTTTTTTCCACTATTACTAATATTTATCTATTGCTTTATTTATTTATTTTTCATATTCTCCAGTTCTCTTCGACTTCCAAATGCTCTATAGGTGTAGTTTCATTTCTTGCTTTAAAACACTTCAGCTTCTTATCTCCTTATCCATTTAAATTTCTTATTATAATAATTATCTTTTCAAGATTATTTTATTCATAATTATTATTAACTTCAACAATTTAAATCAATTTATCTAATAATATCACTTTTACTTTTAACAAATTAGTTTAATTTGATCATTTGTTCTAAATCATTTGATTTGATTTGATTGATTATTATTTTAATTTCTAATTATATTTTAAATAACTTTGCAAATCACTTATGATTTAATTAATTATTTAAACATGATTACTAACATATTATATTTTTCACACAATCAAATAACACAATAATCAATGAAGCACACTCAAATACTCACACAAAAGTCCAGAACAACCGACACGGAGGGGCGCTGCATAAACAAGTATTATACTTTAGGGTGACTCATCATAAAAATTGATATAATTAAGTATAATATTTAGTATTTGTGCTAATACGACATGTCTTAAGGGGGTGTCTTAAGGTGTCCTAATACGACATCTTAAGGGGATCAAAGAGGAGTATAATTAATTATAAATATTAAGCGATATAAACAAGTATTATAATTTAGGGTGACTCATCATAAAAAAATGATATAATTAAGTATAATATTTAACATATGTGCAAATACGACACGTCTTAAGGGGATGTCCTAAGGCATCCTAATACGAAACCTTAAGGATATAATTCATTTAACAATAATTTATACATAATATTTAATTGTGTGAGTATCTATGTACATATATTTCATCTCAAAACAATGTTTACAAAATTTGGCTATGCCATCTCAAGAACATCTCAAACTCATGCCCAGAATGTAGTAGGTCTTCACACCACCTGATATCAAAAAGGTACAAGAAATATCAATGAACTCATCAAAACATAAATATTTTTATTCATATAAAACTATCTATATGTACACAACTCAAGTACATGTATTTAAAAGTATTCCACGCATGTGTTTAGGTTAAATCCAAGCATCCTCTCCTTTTTGTTTCAAAATGTGAGATCAATGCGATGATGGCTTAAGGATACAAAATGGGATAATAAATCAATTTTAACTATTAATGTACAAAAAATCTCAATATATAATCAAAACATGTATTGAAATATAATTTAACTAATAATTACTTGTTTTTAATAGGTATTCTATGTTGTTTAGGTTCAATCTGCATGGACTCTCCTTTTTGCGATGATGGCTTAAGGATATATAAAAGGAAAATTTAAATCAATTTCAACTAATAACACACTTGACCAATATCGAAACATGTATTTAATCTATTTAAAAGGACAATATAAAACTAAAACTATATTTACCTATATTTACTTATCCCATTATACCATCTACATCCTCTCTTTTTTGCAAAACATCTATGATTGTCTCATGACCTTCCATAGAAATTGTCCATAGCTCTTTATTTGTAGGTATTTCACGATACTAATCTATTTTTATATTTGTCACCACCACCAAATGTGAATAGTGTATAATCTTTTTATGCATTTCATAATCTTCGAATGCAGGTAGACCATTCTTCCTTATCAGGTATTTTCATAGCCAAGTGACAACAACCACCATCAATCCTATTGGAAAACATGAAAACCATCATCAAATAAGTTCTCAAATTTTTCTTAAGGGGATCAAGGATTTGTTTTAAAAATTTGCTTAAGGGGATAAAAAAATTGTTATCAAAATTTGCTTAAGGGGATGTCTTAAGGGGATCACTGTACCTATTGGATAATGATAGCCATCATCATCTTCTCGAGGTGCTACTAACTTATGTTTAGTCTCCACACAATGAGCCAACCAATATTTTGTTTCCTCTTCATTCCCCTTAGGTGCAACAATAACATACACATCTCCTGCAAACAAAATTTGATTTAATAACTTGTGTGTATCCATATAAATAATTTAGTATTACAAAATAACTTAATAAAGTGAAATAAATTGAATTAAATTAACTTCTTGTACAAGTTCCAAAACACGGTCATAGTCTTCAAATGCAAACACTTAATCATTGTCTTCAATAGTTATTTCATATTGATCATGTGCTTGTGTAGGTGTCAACAATCTTTGCTCCCACTTTTCAACCCATTCTCTATTTTCACATGCTTCCCAATCTCCTGAGATACAAAAATGACAAAAAAATGCAAGCTCCCTTGTCCAGAGTGTCCATGTGCTTGCTTTCAAACTCTTAAATGAATGTCATTTAGTAGATCCATTGATTGTCTCACAGTCAACTTTAGGTAGAATGTTATCTTCTTCAACTAACCAAAATAATCGATGAACTATAGAGTACTCACTTGAACCAAGTGCAGATAATCTTATATTGCACCAATCCACAATCCCACATGCATCTTTAAATTTTACTGCATCCTTGAATTTCAATTGTTCTCTAGCAAGAATTTTTTTGACACATGCACCAGCTCCATCATGTTCTCCTTTACCATTCCCAACTTAAAAAAAACTTCATATATGTTGGAAATTAAGTTCCTTGTGAACCCTACAATACCAATAGAACATTTGAGCATTCTTGGACCGCCCCGTACAATTATCTAACCACAGACCTATGTTTTGTGTAACGCCCTACTAAGGGACTTGGTGGATTAACAGAAAAGACCTTCAACATTATGCCAATAATTTATTTTTTTAAGAAACTAAAGTGACACTAACACACCTCAACAAATTAACATGGATAACATCATTACATTAACATCATATCATAATTGCATTAAGTAACATTAATCATAGCCCACTTACACACCCATCGACCATGGTCCCCTAGTGTCACTACTACAATACAACCACACTAACTAAACCTATAGAAAGACATTTGATACATTAAGATCACATCCAATCAATTCTTTGAATGAAAATTAAATCACATACATTAAATTACATATAACATAACTTAATTATAAATAAACCTCATCTAACACTATGCTAGTATGATCCTAATCTTCATCAATGCCATGGAATAGGTACACAAAGATATATCACATCTACTATTAAATTAAGTTCATATGCATCATAACTACAACATTTCTTCGTTAAGTTTTTCATTACATAATAAACAACAATAAATATATCTTCAAGGTTACATCGACTTATTTACATTTCATTTACAAGAATACTACAATGCAAAAGATTCATTCATCTAAGAGGTACATATATATAAGATACATATTAAACACAATTTTCTTAGAAATATTATCTACATCATGAAACCAACTCTAGAATGAAGTGGAAGGAAAGACTCCATGTTGTACATGAACTAAACCTCCTAAACCCCAATGGATGGTTGGAATTACCTCCCTATCATGTAGAACCCTGAGGCTCACTCCCTCCATGCTAGGAGACAAAACTAGGCCCCACACACAAGTAAGAAACATAAACAAGTGGCTGACACTAAACATCCAAAGAAGACTACCTAAAACAAGAATCAACCAAAAATCATAAGGATTTTGACAAAGACTTCCAGATACTTCCAGAGGTCAAAAACATAACACAAACGGATAGGAAACCCAAAAGCTAATAATTTTACCACAATACATACAATATAGCACATAACATCATTTTCACAATCCTATAACAACATAGCCAACTTTAATTTAGCAGTTCATAATCAAGACCAGCAGTACATAGCCTTGGTACAATTGACCCTTACACAGTATAGAAGCCTCAACATAAGTTTTCACAAATTAGAAAGAATTTTCAACATAAAAATAATAACACATTCAAGAAAAAATAATTAAAAAAATATAGATCAAATGATAGAGCTATATCCTCCTACACAACTTCATAACTGAACTATTTTTTCCTCTTGACAACGGTAAATCTGTCATCCATAAAATAGTCATAAAACACTCATATCAACTCAAAATCCAAATCTGTCAAAGAGACATTTTAGATTTGGCCCTCAACTACTCAACAATGTGAGTAGAATTAACAAAAAATGATTCAATTTTTTTTGAAATGAAAAACAACAGATGACTCCAATAAAAACCCTCTTTTTGACATACCTGATTAGAACCAAATGACAAAATGAGAAACCCAACAACTAGATATTTTCTAAAATATGAAATATTAAAAAAAAAAAAATTTAACAACTTTCAAATGCCTATAAATCTAAAATACTAGTCTTCCATTAGCTGGTTACCGTTACAAGGAGAAACAAGAAAGTATTTATAGTCATGAAGAAGCAACCTGATAGCAGCCTTGTGTTTCAACCATATCTCAAAAAATATTATCTAGTTTTTTGATCTTTTGGGACATAGTTTAAAGTACAACGAAATGAAAAAAACCTTTAAATATCTCACCAATCTAGTTCGTAAAAATAAATGTATGGCTGACGCAAGAAGACCATTTTATTGAAGACAATAAACATACATTGATTTTTATTCTAGAATAAATAAATATTTCATTCACACAGAGAATAAAAATATCTATCATTTATTTTCAAGAATTAGAGAGATAAATCAATCAAATTATTCATACATTCAAAAATAAAATTTAAACAAAAGATTCAAAAATCCAACCTCGATCCAATGCTTGGCATGGATGGGAATTCAATGTTGAGCTCTGAAAATTTAAACTTTTGACTCCTCAATCCAGAATTCTCCTAAAATCACAATTCTCTAGCAAAATCCATTCCCCTTCAAATCATAATTAAATTCCAAATCACTCTTCAAATTTTGATACAAAACCACTACAAATTTCTCAAAAACCTTAGAAAAATTAATTCAAAACCATGTAAAATCTCTCCATTCTCAAAACCCCCAAAAATCTCTTCCAAAATCCTCTAAATTTTATGCACAAAATTGAAGTCTCATTTTCCAAAATTTCCCATCAATAAAACTAATTAAATTCAAAAAAGAAAGAAAAACAAGAAAAAAAGTAACTTTATTTCTTTTTCCCCAAAAGACTTTTTTTTTAAATAAAACAAGGAAATGAAATCCTCTCATAAAATAAATTACTAGAATATTAAATCAAAGCACCTATGCTCATCCCACTAATAAAATACTTAAAATAAAATAAATAATCAAATTAATTCACATAATTAACTCATTTGTTTAGGGTTTCCAACCAAATAAATTCAAAATATTATAAGAGATAAAATTACCTCCTTAAAAATAATCACTCCACCAAAATAGTAAATCAGAATGCAAATATAACATATGCTTACATATTAATATTTAAATATTTACTAATAAACATATTAATATTTACCAAATATCATTAGAATATGTTAATATTTTTAACCTTATTTTCATTAAACATAATACACATATAATCATAATAATAGTAATAACCATAGTAATATAAATACATATATATAATAACATTAAATCACACCTCATCGCATTAATAACAATTATAATAACAGCTAACAAGAGTGACCCAATATTTAACTTTACGCAAATAATCCACAATCCAAGGCTAGGCATAAACCACAAAATAACTTCTCCCATAAAAGAGACATTTACATCAAAACATAAATAATGAGAATGATTACAACAGTGACTAACCTGACTTACTGAAAGACTAAGCACCATTAAAATTGAATCCACACTCAAAACTAGACATAGGAGTCACACAATCACATAACCCAACAAAAAAATTCACACACGTACAACTCTCCAACCATAGGGTAGAGAAGATTGGGCATTGTCCCTTTACAACCCGAAAAAGGTGGTCACACACTAAATCAATTGTCCCTAATTGGGGACAATGGCTAGGGTTGGGGTATAACTTGGGCCTAGATGTTATCTCCTCAACCACCATTGAGATTAGAGGCACACTTAGACCTGGTAATTCAGGTGGAGATGTAGCCTAGTACCTGTTCACTCAAACATACAAATTAGAGTACATGTGCATAATAGCCGAAACACTAGGAAAGGAACTTTAGCAATCATATCTCATTCTTGCATGTCTCATATATCCAATGGTATCATGTCGCCCTTTCCAAAAAGACACTATTGCATCACTTAACTATCAAAGTAAATCTTTCCATAATAATAACATAACAATATGCATCATACTCACAAAAGTGCTAACAGAAGCTCATGTTCCATCTTTAAATATCCCTATTATTTAATCTTCATCTCCAAATTCCAAAGCCAAACTACTTGCATATCCATGGTGAGAATGGAGGGGCACTACATTTTGTCATCTAGATTCCTCTTTCTCTTAAATTTATATAAAAAATATTGAAACAATATCGAACAAACTCTGATGAGTGTAACCGGTTGTCACTCAAATAAAATTGATACTCCCTCAAAACTTTTCTATCAGACTTTGTGCTATCATTTTCAAGTCTATCAACAATATGGATAAACATAGGTACTTACACTAAATTATAATACTATGATTGAATTTCCTCTTGCAGAGCTAGAGTATAATTTTTCACAAAATTAACTATTGAAAGTATAGTACCAATTGCAAATGTGTTTCTAAATGCACAAAATTGGACATCAAGCCATCAATCATGTTGAGAGTGAATCACATATTTTAGTACAATCTTATTCTTAAATTCTAATCTGAATGTATGTACAGTTACTTTTTTTGTACAATTAAATCACAATTCTTTCCATTTTTTCCATATTTTAGAGAATAGTTAACATTCTTAAATCTTTTAACATCAAATAATTGTTTTACAAAATAATTATCAACACTTTCATGCATGCAAACTCTTAAGAATGAAAGATGTCCATAACTAGTGGATTGTCCAAAAATACAAGAACTTAAATAAAATAATTTTTCATTAGATCTTTCACAAAAAAAACTTGATATAAACTCCCTTATTGTTTCAAGTGGCATATTAATACCACATTCATGCATAATACAATTAGTATGCAAAGTATAATGTGTTAGGGTTAGAAAGGAAGATATCTAACAAGTAAATGCAGATTTAAGTAATAAACAGAGAAACTAAAACACACAGAATAAATTATAACACAGAGAATTTAACGCGGTTCACCCAATCCGGGCTACATCCACCAAACCGCAACATTCCTATGATTTTATTATCCAGTGAAAAACTTATTACAATCTTGTGAATAATCATGTTTTTCATCATATTGTAACACCCATCTGAACCCCTTTTTAACAAGCTTAGAAGCTTCTAGATTTTGGGTTCTACAAAATCATATTTTTCTTTTTTCGTTGATTTTTTCCTTTTTTGACAAGGATACATGCCAAGGTGTACAATATACCATGGGCTATACATTATAGCATGATTAGTCTCCACATACCAACACAACGTATATATCGAAAAACATCATAAAAATAATGAAATTGAATATGTGTTTTACAACAACAAGATATTTTTTGCTTATTAATTTTTACATACCATGGTTTACATTTTTCAAAAGACCTTTGACTTATTTTAATATTACCAGGTAACACTAAATCAGTACAAAATTTTCTATAAAATTCATTTTGTGTTGTATCTAATTGGTATTTTGGATGAGGATTGCGAACTTTGGACCCCACCCTTAATTTTCAAACATCTCTAGCATTAGATGATAACCTAGTATTATCATGCCAATATTTTTCAATCAAAGATTTAATTTCATATTAGACCTTGCGAGTCGACCATGAAAATCCAACATTTGTTGATAGGATTGAATTTTCTATACTTCCTCTTCTTTTCACAACTCTTAGCAATGTTTTAGGATGTATTTTTAAAACTTCACTAATATTGATTACCATTATTTTATTCAAAGTTTCTTTATTAACTATAACAGTTGTTATAGCTCTTCTTGATGCATTCTTATCTTTAGATCTACTATTTTTTCCAATAGAATGAATGGAACTAGAAATAGTAGACATAGCATGTTTTACTGATTGATCTTTTCTTCTTTGTTTAACAAAAATGCCTAGCTTTTTCATTGTTTTTCTCATTTTTCACATTCTCATTAATTGCATCATTATTTGACATTGAACTGAAATTTTTTTAGGGTAAAAATTTGAGTGTATAATCTATTAGCATGTGTTCTTGTTTATCTCCAAGGAATCTTACCAGGAATATTATCCAAAACATCACTTTCAATTTTAAAAAATATATTCAAAAATATTTTCATTTTGATCTTCATTTTCATTTTCATTTTCAGTTTCATTCTCATGTTCATTTTCTTTTTTATTTTCATTTTCATCTTCATCTTAATTTTCATTTTTCATCTTTATCTTAATTTTCTTTTTCATTTTCATTTTCAATTAAAGGATTTTCATTTTCATTTTCTAAAACAAAATGATTTTCATTTTCAATTTCATTAAAAGGATTTTGATTTTTATTTTCAACAACTAAACTATTTTCATTTTCATTTTGATTTTCAATGACAATTTGATTCAAATCTTGAACTCTACACATATTATCAATGTCAACATTGTGATATCTAGCCTCTTTTAAATCTCTAATAAAAACCATTTCCATGAGGCTCAAAGGAGGATTTGAAGATGCACTTGGACATGTTCCTATTGAAACATTCTCCATAGCATTGGAAGGTATATTTGAAGACATGTCAAGAGTAGTTAGTATATTCGTATTAGTTTCCACATTCATCTCTTGCAAGTTTGCATCGTCTACATCTATGGTCTCCTCAATGGTTTAATCTTCAATAGTTGTTGAATTCAATGCTTCATCATCATTCACTAATTGAATTATCATTCATATTTCTCTTTCTCTTTGTTTATCATTCTCTCTCTTTGCTTGAATTTATTTAGGGGTCAATACCTTCCTATCTTTTCTCTTATTCTGACATTGTGATCCCATGATTGAATTTTTTTTAAGTATACACAAATGAATGTCAAAAAATTGAGTCTTCCTTGTTTGTTCCTCCTTCAAACAAGTAGAAATTGTTCACAAAATTCCTCTCCCCCCTTCAAACAAGTAGCGATTATAAATTTCCTCTTCCTCTTTCAAACAAGTAGCAATTGAATAAAAATCCTCTTCCTCCTTCAAACAAGTAGCAATTAAACAAAATTCCTCTTCTTCAAACAAGTAGAAACTGCACAAAATTTGTCTTCCTCCATCAAACAAGTAGCTCAATCAAACAAAATTTATCATCCTCCTTTGAAAAAAAATAGGAATTCAACAAAATTTCTCTTCCTCCTTCAAACAAATAGAAAATAAATAAAATTCCTAGATTCCTCCTTGGAAAACAAATAGAAAATGCACAAAATTTCTCTTCCTCCTTCAAACAAGTAGCTCAAGTAAAAAAAAAAATTCATCCTCCTTTGAAAATAAATAGGAATTCAATAAAATTTCTCTTCCTCATTCCAAGAAATAGCAAATAAATAAAATTCATCTTCCACCTTTGAAAAAAAATAGCAATTCAAAAACAATTCTCTTCCTCCTTCAAACAAGTAGAAAATAAATAAAATTCCCCTTCCTCCTTTGAAAAAAAGTAGCAATTACACAAAATTCCAGAGTCACAGTGTCCAAATGATGCCTCCTTTCAAAATTGAAAAAAATCTGAACTTGAAGAGCTTCAACAAGACAAAAGGTGATAGAAAATAGGGAATATGTTGTAGTCAGTCGTACAGAATAATTCTCAGACCTGAGATGCCCCTTTTTTATAGTAAAATTAAAAATAATGGTCAGTAATAACTCGAGAATAAATGGGATCATGAGTTAAGCAAATAGGGATCACGTTTACTAAACGGGATCTTGAGTTAAGAAATTTGGGATCTCATTTACTAAATGGGATCCCATTCCATTTTCAACAGATCCACTAGTAAACAAGATCATGTTCTATTTTCAACAAGTAAATTACAAATGAGATCCCATTTATAAAAAGTAGTATCTCATTTAATAAACGAGATCCCATTTTTAAAAATTTGAAATGTAGGCTAGGTTTTTGATTTGTTGATAGGTTCGATAAAAGGTTTGGGGGTCTAAACCTAGGCCCTAGACCTGGTTTGACTTGCAAGTTGAAGGTCTTAACAATATCACAAAAAAGTATTGACTTTGGGCATATGTCTGAAAGATTTTTTTGGAGAGTTTTTCAATGAAATTAAAACCCATTATAGATTAGATAGTGTAGATTCCAAATATGTAATTTTTTTTACCATTGGATTTTTTTATTTTTCATTTTATTTCTAATTAAATAGGTCCATAAACTTTAATTATCATGGATTTTTAGTATTTTAATAACTTTTTTACTAACATAATGTTTTCACAAATGGATTGCATGACAGCTACTTCATACAATTCTTTTCAATTTTAAAAAGAAATTCAAAAAATTATGTTTAAGTCATCTTATGCATGATGTACATGATGATTTTTTAGAAAACCAAATATGGCCAATAAAAAATTAACAAAAAAATAAAATTAAAAATTACAAAAAAATATGGAAAGCGTCCTTTAGTGAGTTAGAAATATTTTCCCAAAAGGATTTATAAAAATATGATTATTTAGGTCAAAATATGGATGACGTACACATGCATGGTGAGGTAAAAAAAATCAATTTTAAACAGTGGTTTTTGGAAACACCCAAAAACAATTTGTGTCATCTGGTTATTGAAATAAATTACATATTTGGAAACTAGACTCTAGGTACTATGTTTTATGATTAAAAACTTTTTCCAGGATTTCATCTTTTAGTGCTTAAAATTTTAAGGTAAAATGTGTCGAATTATGAAAATCGGGGAAAACACTTCAACTAAATTGTGAAAAAATGGAATCAACTTCTTGCTAGCACCCACCTTTGAAGTGGCTATGATGATATAAAAAGAGAGCTTACCCTCAATCAAGTAGATGCTAAATGATAAATAAGTGATAAATTGACAATTTCTACATCTCACAAATTTGATCTAACTTTGTTAGGGGAATGAAGTCATTGTACTCATCACCTTCAAGGAGAAATTGATAGTTGATATAGAGTCTTGCAAGTGTTAGTACTAAAAAAAACTATGAAACATGACCAAACACACATGAAAATATGATGCATTGTTAACATGATGCTTGATTGAAATAATATTTTTGTAACTCTTGCTACTAAATTGCTCAATTTGAAAACTTGTTAAAATTATTTCTCAAAGTTGTTAGGATTAAATAGTAAAAATGACTTATGCTTATATGAAATTATTTAATTTCTCAAAAATAAAATACTAATAGCCAACAAATGATTTTGGATTTTCAAATATTAAAATCTGACATTGACAAATTTTAGATTTATGCAAAATAGGTTGGACAAGGCGTTGGATTCCCTAGTCCAAACCTATCCTTTCCATGTCCTTAAGCATCAATAATAAATATTAAATCATTATTTTGAGTTCCACTTCCAATTTTTCAAATATTGTTATGAAATGGGAAAATTAACTATATAATTAGGTCCAAAGACATAAAGTGGGAGCTAAAGCTAGTGTTAAATGATCAAGGGTGACAATTTAGGATGATACAAAGAAATTGAATTTATTATAAAGGAAAAAAATAAGACTAAATATTTATTGACTTGAAATTTGACAAGCACTTTCTCTAGCACAAAGATATAGTTTTTGAATTACATAATGGCTTTCCTTGAAGCAGTTACATTTTTTTCTCTTTTGGCCTATGTAAAAATCTAATGTATGACTAGGGGAAAGATATTTTATTTGTAATTATATTATGTTTATCTAGGAATAAGAAAGTAAATTTACCATAATTTATTAACATTATTATCTTTAGTCTATAGAAATGGTATTATGCTATTGTCTATGAATATGAATAAATAAGGTCATAGCTCCACAATATCAATAAAATTAATTAAGTATTGAATATGAAAGAAGGAGACAAGGATATATATCGATAATATATTATTTACAATACTCACAAGTAAATGGATTTAAAATAGAATGATAAAATGTTATAAAACTATACATATTGTAGAAAAATATCATATGTTGAATGCTAAAGTCAAATATTACAAGGAGGGAATTATAGAGGATGATTTCACACTATATAAATGTTGTTGTTCCAAATATAAATCAATGTATTGAATTAGTGGTCAAGTAAATAATACTATTTTAGAAAAAATAGTAATTATGTGTGCTAATTTTCCAAGGATGTAGTGGTAACATGAAATACAATAGGACATTTTTTTTAAGAAAAATATTAACTGGAAACCTATCTATTAGAAATAAGGTTTGGAGGTTTGATTCATCATTAAAAATTCAACTTTAAAATGTGTACTAAGAAGTGTCTTAAATATGCTTTTTTAATGATTCAAACACAACATAATTAATCATGGTATCCTTAGTAGTTGTTCACAAAACATAATCATTTTATCTTATAAAATATCATATTCTCATTGAAAAGATAACTTATATCTAACTTGTATGATCTCAATACCTTTTGGTAACCATTAATCTTATCGTCTCTAAATTTTACATCTAACACAGGTGAACCAATCACTGAACACCAAAAAATAATGTTATCATAAAAAATATTATTAATTAAAAGATAGACTATATTCAACTTTAAATCATCATAGAACATTCTAACAATCCTTCACATTTCCTGGGAAAATATAAGGTATTCGTTGTTCTCACCTTTTATATTTGTGATAGGAATAAATATTAATATAAACTACTCTAATGCATGCACATTACCACCTCAATATTTGTACAAATAAGAATAATATGTGAACTATAATAAAAAAATAGGATAATGGGATGGAAAATACCCACTCCCATTTTTATCTAGGCCATTGAATAATTTCCTAGGAGTCCTAATTCGATTGACTATCAACCTCACAAGGTGGGTCAATTCTCAACAAGGAAGACCTAGGAGGGGGTTCTTTCAACTTTTAGGGCTTCACCACCAAGAAAATGCTTGCAAAAGACAAATAATCATTCAACCTACAAAACCTCGCTATGCAAGCTAAATGAAGGATGCAAATGATGAATTAATGCAACAAGAAGTTAGGATATGTGTACTTGGGAGTTATGTAGATGTGACAAGGATTCTGGAAATGCAAAGAAGCTATCAAAATGTGTTATGGAGGAAAAATACTCCCTTATTGTTGTCTTAGTCCCGCTGCTATTTTTTGGAGTGGATGCAAAATCTTTGGATGTCGGAACAAGATCCAAAAGAATCTTTGAAAATACCCTCAGGAAAACTAAGATGCCCTAGGTGGCAACTTAGTCCCATCTAGAATTTTAGGAATCTCTAGATGTTTTCTTGAGGCTTGATGTCTGCACTTTGTCCTTCTCTGATCTTAGGTTTTGAAACTTCTAGATTTGACCTGTAGGTGAGTTTTCGTGAAGATGACAAATTTTCAATGCAACTTTACAACTTTGCACTTCAAATGATCTTCAAGTTTTCAGCCTAAATCTACAATCACAAACATGTAAGAGGAGAAAAACTTGTTGATTTTTAGTGAATGGGGGTTTATATCGGTCAAACCCCTTGTTGGTAATAATACCTTGAAATGAAATCAAGTAAAGGAGGGAAATGATAAATGAACAACATGCAATGTTACAACTCACCAAATCCTTGTTCTAAAGTCTACAAACTTGTGTGAGTTGGCTAGCTTGGATATGGATCTTCAATCAATGGTGTGCTTGATAGATGTAGACTATAATTGGTTGTTTAAATCAAAATATTACATCACAAACGTTAGTGAAAAAGCACACATGATGCAAGAATATCTTTGATATGATGCTTAAATTTTGATGATGGCTCCAAATGCTTGATGAATTCCTCTTGAATGCTAGAATGCTTGAATGCTTAGATGCTTCTATTGATTAGATTGCTTGTTAGGAAAAAATGAGAGAACAAGTTACCTTTTATTTATATTGATCTATGCTTAATATCCCAAAATTACACCACATCAAGCTGACATATGAATTCATTAGTAAAAGGAGGCTAAATCCCACTAGAATTTAAAATTAAATCCTGAAAAATACCTTAAGGGGGGACTAAGATTCCCTAGGTGGTGTCTTAGTCCTAAGGCATGAAACTCAGGGCATAGACTCCAAAAAGTGACCTATTTAGGTTCTTTCAAAATCATGGTCCCAAGACCTTTGGGGGACAAAGACCCCCTAGGTGGCATCTTAGTCCCGACCCAAAAATTAAGGATGCTCAGATAGAATCATTGAATTATCATTTATCCTTTTGAATTATGTCAAGATTAGCCATAAAAAGGATACAGTTTATTTGGCTTGATGATGTAAAATAGGACCAACTAAGACATAAATAAGGATAAACAAAGCAAGGTGGCTCCAAACAAGTGTGAAAATGCAAGGGTATGCATTTTATTACATTACATTTAGCCCCACTTAAGTGAGAGGAGAACTTGCTTCAAACACACACTGAAGTAGCCGACCATACAATCCATAGGGGTTCAAATGTACAAATTTTAGTAAGATAGTATGACAACAATCAAGAGGGTGGCCAAGCCACCAAGATCAAAATCCTCTGGTAAAGAAACATAGGCACAAAGGAACATGAATGCAGATGATATATATGAATCCATAACCAAATCGCAAACATAAACCATCAGAGACAACAAAAGAAAAAGGAAAAATGCAATGGATCAAGCTTTGACTAGTTGTCCAATGCATTGTGGACCAAGTCTGGGGTTGTTTGTCCAAGAGATTTTTACAAGTGGAACATGTTTTCTATTATACAAACAGAGTGCACACTCACAAGGGCTAGTGAAGATAGGTTTCCACTAGGTGATCCCTAAGAGGACCATATCAAAGCCATACCCCCATGACTATGATAAGGACAAAAGGAAAAAATACTTGATCACAAGGGCTAGTGAAGCTAGTTGTTCACTAAGTGAGCCCGAAGGGGTCCATATCAAAGTAATACCTCCATGACTTTAATTTAAGGAAAAATGAAATAAAATGCAACAAGAAATAGGGATGTTCAAATGTATTTTTATTATTTCATGTGAGGTTTTATCCTTAGGGGACATTGTGCTTAATGTCTCTAAGAGGATAAATACAAGGTCTCATCCTAGGGAACATTGTACTTAATGTTTCCAAGAGAGGACAAGTGCAAGGTATCATCCTAGGCAACATTGTACCTAATGTTTCCAAGAGAGGACAAGTAAATATCATTCTCTCAGAGTAAATAAAGTTTCCCAATGACACCACCAAGAGAAGGAAAAATCACAGGAAGAAAGAGAATCGCACAAGGAACATGCAAACAAATATGCAAGTGAAATAATTTAAAAAATAATGCTAATGTATGGCCCCACTTTAAAGAAATTTCTAACACCATGATGTGATCAATTACTTTAAACTAGACAAACATGGAAAGGAAAAAGGAAAAGAGGGTTTCCCACTAGAAAAACATAAGAGATCTATGGATTTTGGTTTAGTATCTATCTTTGTTGTAATGAGATTAGAGAGATTGGAACTGGAAGACTGACACAAAGAGAGAAAACAAAATGAAAAACCTTTTGGGTCAACATGGAAGAGACATAGGGTGTCTCAATGCCTTATGTCATCCCCAAAAGGAAAACACATGACAAAAATGAAAAGAAAGCAAAGATAATGAAAAATATTTTGAGTCAACATGGAAGAGACATAGGGTGTCTCAATGCCTTGTGTTATCCTCAAAAGAAAAACAAAAGGAAAAAAAGAAAGAAATCAAATATAATGAAAAATATTTTGGGTCAACATGAAAGAGACATAGGGTGTCTCAACACCTTGCATCATCTTGAAAAGGAAAACACATGAAAAAAAATTAAAATGAAGGCAAAGATCAATGAAAAGATAAAATCTTTTGGCATATAGAAGAACAAAGGTACAAATAGAGGAATGCACATAGAGAGAGGAAACATCAAACAATACATCATAGGGGAGCACATTACGCACATGCAATCAAACATAAAGAAAGAAAAAGAGGAAAATAAAAGTACTAGTAAAGCAAAGGAAAGTCAACCTAAAGCAAGTCGCCCACCTTCCAATCTCATTTTGTATAGGTGGAAGGTAGATAATAAGTTTAAGGGACAATGACATATTATTTACGAGGACAAGGATATCTACTTCTTTCCCCCACTAAGTGCAAGAAAAGAATGAGTTGAGGTAAGTGATGGGAAGGATGATGTAATAGTGAGAATAGATTATTATACAACTATTACATGACAAGAAGGATGAAGGATATGCTATTTAATCACAGGATAGCAAGTATCATTGTCTAGGTGATATTTACTCAATATGATCTTGAATGCCTGACACTCATCAATAGTGTGCCCAAGAGTCTTGTGGTATAGACAAAGTGGAATTTTTGCATATTTAGGATATAGTATTAGTCTATCTCTCTCTAGTGGCAATAGGATAAGTCCTTGGTTAAGAAGCATTTGTAATTTTCTTTCACTTTCAGGTGGCAATGGATGGGGTTGTAGTTTTTTTAATTTGTAAGGTATTTTATTTTTGATAGATTCACCAACTTCTCATATTCAATTTGGAGGAAGAGGATCTAAGGTGACCCTATTATGTTTTTCATTGTCATGAGTTATCGGTTGTTCTTTAGGAAGAAGGATACTCATGTCAGGTGGGGAATCTAAGATTATCGTACCATCACAATGAAACCTTGGGTGTTCTCTAGGAGGTCCTATGTTGTGAGGGGGATCTTGATATCCTAACCCTTTTGTGTTTTCATTAGTTGATATTTTCTATAGGATTTGATGAATGTTATGTTCACTTGTTGTATCACATCCTTTTTTACTTATGATTGTTAATCCTTTTTCCATATGTTTCTTCTAGATTGATTGGATTGTTTGTTACTTTTTAATCATAAAATGGTTGAGTGTTTGCTTGTTTAGAGGAACTAGGTTCACCTAGTGTAGGGAACTTAGGTTCAACTTTTGTTTCAGGATGTAAGTAAATAAACATCTCAAGAGGTGGTATTGTAGGGGGATTTGGTTGTTTCATGGATGGATAAAAGGATGCATTATGTTCAATGTTGTTAAGGAAATCATTTAGGAACTTATTCATATTGTCATCATCTTCTCCAATGATGTCAACATCACAAGGAGGATATGCATTAGGAGTTTTGTGAGCATGAGTAAGTTCAATTTCATTAGGGTCACTACCAAACACACAACTCGACACATCTACCAAAGATTTCAAGGACACCAAAAGATTTCCAAAGCACATATCCATGATTCAAGATTGAACAAATTCACTTGAAATGAAAGAAATTGAAATAATAGGAATTTTGCAAATTGTAACAGAAAATAAAAAGCAACAAACAAAAGCATAGAAAATAAATTTCATATCTTGAAAACTGTAAATTCAAAGTCAACAGGGACTAAGATGCTAGTAAGGGAATTTTGGTCCTACCCGTGAAATTCTAAAGTTCTAGGGACTGAAATAGACAACAAACAACAGAGAGACGATCCTAAGGAAGAACACCTGAGAGGGAATAAGATTCCAAGAAGGGAGCTTTAGTCATAGCAGAGGTTTTGATTAGAAAAAAAACAATTTCTAGATTGTTTGCAATGTTCATAGCTTTCCTATTAAGGATGTTGATGTTTAGGAACAAAAAAATGTGCAAATGAATGCACAAAAAAGTAACTAGTGACAAGAAAATGAATGCATTTTTTTTCAATTTTGAATGCAATAAGAATATTTCTAAATGCAACTAGGATGATGTGCACTTTTTAGTTTTTCAATGAAATGAAATGATACAAGAAAGCAAAAATGCAACCTATATGCACTTTCACTAATGCACTTATGAAAAACCCTAGATGCAAATTCACTAAATATGAGAAACCCTAGGTACAATTTGACTATTGTAAGATGCAATTCAAGAATGAATGTAGCCTAGATCTATGAATTTAATGAACTCCAAATTAAAAAGTGAATGCTCAAAGAGGTCAGGTTCACCAAAATGAATCATAATAAAAAATGAAGATACTGCGATGGAAAATGCACACTCTTATTTTTATCTAGGCCATTGAATAATGTCCTAGGAGTCCTAATTGGACTGACTATCAACCTCACAAGGTGAGTCAATTCTCAACAAGGAAGACCTAGGAGGGAGTTCTTTCATCTTTTAGGGGTTCACCACCAAGTAAATGTTTGAAAAATACATATAAGCATTCAACCTACAAAACCTAGTAATGCAAGCTAAATGAAGGCTGA
Organism: Sequoia sempervirens; assembly: GCA_007258455.2. Taxonomy (NCBI): domain Eukaryota; kingdom Viridiplantae; phylum Streptophyta; class Pinopsida; order Cupressales; family Cupressaceae; genus Sequoia; species Sequoia sempervirens. The sequence goes on from VDFB02358134.1 coordinate 42,847,864, forward strand.
AAATGATGAAATAATGAAACAGGAAGTTAGGATATGTGTACCTAGCAAGTTTGGAGATGTGACAAGGATTATGGAAATGCAAGGAAGATATTAAAATGTGTTATGGAGGACAAAGATTCCCTTACTATTGTCTTATTCTCTCTCTTATTTTTCAAGGTGGATGTAAAATCTTCAGATGTCGGAATAGGATCTAAAAGTATCTATGAAAAATACCCTCAATAGGACTAAGATGCCCTAGGTGGAAACTTAGTCTTGTCTAGAATATTGAGAATCTTTGAATGTGGCCATGAGGCTTGATTTTTGTACTTTGTTTTTCTCTAATCTCAGGTTCTAAAACTTTTGAATTTGACTTGTAGGTGAGATTTTGTGAAGATGAAAAATTTTCAATGCAACTTTGCAACTTTGCACTTCAAATGATCATCAAGTCTTCAACCTAAATCTACAATCACAAACATGCAAGAGGAGAAAATCCTTTTGATTGTTATTGAATGGGGGTTTCCCTTGGTCAAACCCCTTGTTGGTAATTAAACCTTGAAATGAAATGAAGTAAATGAGGGAAATGATGAATGAACATGTAATGTTACAATTCACCAAAACCTTATTGTAAAGTCTGCAAACTTGTGTGAGGTGGCTAGCTTGTATATGGATCTTCAATCAATGGAGTGCTTGATAGATCTATACTTTAATTGGTCGCTTGAATCAAAACCCTACATCACAAATGTTAGCACAAAAACACACATGATGCAAGAATATCTTTGATATGGTGCTTGAATCTTGATGATGACTCTAAATGGTTGATGAATTACTATTGAATGTTGGAATGCTTGAATGCTTGGATGCTTAGATTGCTTAGATCGATTGTTAGGAGAAAATGAGAGAAGGAACCTTTTATTTATACTTATCTATGCTTAATATCCTGAAATTACACAACACTAAGCCAACATATGAATTCATTATTTAAAGGAGGCTAAATCACACTAGAATCTGAAATTAAATCCCAAAAATCCCTTAAGGGGGACTAAGATGCCCTAGGTGGTTTCTTAGTCCCGAGGCATGAAACTTGAGACAAAAACTCCAAAAAGGTACCTATTTAGGTTCTTTCAAAATCATGGTCCAAAGAATTTTGGGGGACAAAGACTCCCTAGGTGGCATCTTAGTCCTTACCCAAAAATCAAGGACACTCAGACATAATAATTGAATTATCATTTATCCTTTTGAAGTATGTCAAGATTAGCCATAAAAAGATATAGTTCATTAGGCTTGTGGATGCAAAATAGGACCAATTTAGACATAAATAGGGATAAACAAAGCAAGGCGGTTCCAAACAAGTGTGAAAATGCAAGGGTAAGCATTTTACTAAACTATAATATGTTTTAACATAATAGCAATATTTATTTTGATGAGAAAATTATTTTTATACATTACACAATTATAGTGGTGGATACTAAAGATATCTTATATGAAACCAAAAAAGTATATATTTCACTTTTTAATAAATTTCTTAATGATATTTTACATAAGACTTATAATTCTGAAATGTTCATATATGGGTCTGTCTTGGCCAATATTTTGTTATTTTTTAATAAATACTTGTTGACTAATTTTTGAAAATATATAGTATAAATATGATGTAAAAATCAATCTTATGATCATGTGCACTATAAAAACAATTGGAGACCTACTAAACTATTCACCCCTCTCCCCTATATACTTCATAGGATGGGAGTACAAAACATTAAAACACATAGGACATATAGAAATACACAAAAAATAGCTAAATATATAAAAACATTATATTTCCAACAATATAAGTGGGAAAAAAACCATGAATATAATTTAATATTCATAATAAAGTGTGTATAAATAAACATTAAATTAAAAATAATTTATGACATGTAAATTGTAACGTATATAAATTTGCATTTAATATATATATATATATATATATATATATATATATATATATATATATATATATATATATATATATATATATTAAATCTAATATTAGTAATAAAATTAATATAAAAACCTACAAATTATTTATCAAATTTAACATCAAATTATAAAAAAAAAAACAATAAACCCTAAATATCAATAATAGGATAAATTATCCTAAAACATAAATACTTTCATCTCTTATTACAAAAATTCCATTTATTACATTCTTATACTAAAATTAAATTTTATTTGAAGAAAATAATTTATGGAGAGGAATAGGAAATATGATTATATTTGTACAATTCATCGTACATTATATGTAGTTATACATTTTTTAAATTTCTTTTAAATTAAAATGAAATTTTAAATGTGTGATTTTAATGTTTTATAATTTGATTAATATAAATGTTTTTTTAATATTTAATATTTAAATAACATAAATATTTTAAAAAATAAAATAATATTAATATTTGAGAAATTTGAATAATATAAATATTTTTCAAATATTTTGTATTTATAAAATTAAATCTCTAACACTATCATTTAATGTTTAAAAAATTACAAAATCATATTATTCTTCACCCTACAATTCTAATAATGTTAATTAATTTAACAAAATTATAAACACATGCTAACCTTTTAGAAGTTTGAATAATCTAAATAAATTTTCAAGAATTTGATATTTGACAAAAAAAAAAAAAAAAAACTCTTCATCCAACAATTATAACAATTAAATTCAATTTCCAAAAATTACAAACTCTACTATCTCTAAAAATTTATATATTTAAAATTCAATACAACTATATTTATCATTTCTTACAATTAAACCATTTTTTATTTTATTTTTTGTTTGGAGATACCCCCGAGGGGGTCCCCCCTTGAGCTTAGCGCCAAGGACTGAGGGGTATCCACTCGCCAAAATCCACCTGGGGCACGATCCCAGCCTCATCCCTTTTTTTGGGTGTCGGGGCTTTGCACTCAGCAAGACTTGATCCTTGGTGGGCTCATTCCGAACCTTTCAACTTCACTAGTTGACAAAGGGCCCACTGACAATTAAACCATTTTAATCAACAGATTAATATATAAAATGAATACAAACTTCACCGACAAAATATTTTCAGAAGTTACACATATATATTTTTTAATTTCAAAAGATTGCGACCTTATGTGGGTATCTTAAATATTGTTTCTTATCATATTTCACAGCATTATTTTATATTTCTTGGCATTGCATTCAGAAAAATCTTTGCCGCCTACCGCGTGACAAACGACCCCACACGCCTAAAATACCAGGCATACTCTTTGCCGGCTGATTGCACTCGATGCTGCCATATGTCAAATCAGCTTAATATTATAATTATGCAACCATATCAAGCTAAGAACAAAAGACATTTTATTTCTAAGCAGGATTGTGCCGTTTAATAAGAGATTCCACATAATAGCGACATTTTATTTTTAATAGCGACTATAAAATAGTATAAAATAAAAATATATACAAAAAAAATAGCTAAACCACTTATTAAAACATGAATTAATAATTCATGTTTATAAATGTAACTCAATTTTATCATGAAGTGGAAGTCTATAAGTTAAGGTATATAGTCAATTAATATGGCTGATAATTTTTCAGATTCCCTATTATTCTCTGATGAAGTTATCATATATAGAAATGCAAATTTTATAGTCCATCATCTTCACTCACTCAAATTTTGTGTCTACACCCTTCCTCTTCTTTTCCCTTATGTATTTATTTTGCTTCCAAACACTTTATGTGTTAAGCCATGCAAATTATTCTATGTTTCTATCAATTATTGTAGCTTTAGTTAACATCATCTTGACACATTTGTCTACTTATGTTTATTTTGTCCTTAGTCTCCACAAGAATTTTTAATTTCACCATCTTGACATGCCATTCTACTCAACTTTTCTTTAAGTTAATGACCATTAGATTGATGTATCCATCTAGACATACCTCACAAACATCCCCTACCTACACCATTCATTGCCTTTTTATAGTTTTAGACTTTCCATTACCATTACCTATTCTAACTTGACTCCAATCTTCAACTACTAGTAAGAGTCATCAAGGATATTTGGTCTCTAAACTCACTTTCCCATAATTTCTCATTGTCCATATCACATACCACTTGGCTCATCAAAATACCTTTAATGTTCATATTCAACATAGTGGATCTAAAAATGGATTTCTTTTGTTGAAAACATTAATTTATATTAAAGACATGGATCTACATGTGCTTTCCACTATAAAAGCCAAGTAGAAGGCCTTAGTAACCATTAATTTTGTGGTTAAGATTTGATTGCATGGTTCCTAATATGTATAGGTGTTTATAGTTGTCAAATATCTCATTCCATTCTTTTCTAATATAGCTATATGCACATGAGATTTTTTTATCTTTGATCCAAAGGAAAATGTAACATTGTAGGTTTGGGGATCCCATTTTGCATATATGTTTGGTATAAATCGGTTACAATAGTGTTTTTTCCCTTCTTGTGGGAGGTATTATGTATTTCCAACCTAAGAAAATAAGGCAAGTATCAAATATTTAAAAACCCTAATTGGTAAACTGTATTGAGAACTTGTCCTCAAGTGCTTAAATTTGAGAATAAAAAGATAGAAATATATTAATGAATTAGGGTCAAATGCTTTGAAATATTTTTGAGGTAGAGGATGAAAAACCTTTTGCTAAAGGGTTCTATCACTATAGATTATTTTAAAAGCTTCAATTGTCACAACTGCTAGTTTCATCAAGCTTGACCAATACATAGAGGGTCACAAATACCAACAAACAACAAATAGTCTCTAGAAGCTATTAGTAAAATTTGTTATAGTTTTAATAGTTTTTTAAATATAAGAAAATCCTTATAAATTCCACTTTTCTTCTAACCTAGTTCAAGTCCAACAAGGGTAATCTTTTCATGGAGTTAGAGACACCCTTTGAGAACTCTAAAAAAATAACAAACATAATAAGCCCCGTATATTTAATAAACTCATGCGTCATAAATTGGATAGTAGAAAGGGTAAGGGTCCTTACCAAGAAATAAGGATCGTGTCTTATGAAAAAATTTTGAACATTGAAAATTTCTTAGGAATTCCTTGTAGTTTGAGGGGGGAATTTATTGATGGGGAGAAGGGGGAAGAAGGCATTCTTAACTTAAACAACAAGTCTAGACACCATAAAGAAGGGGAGAATGCTTAAAATGAATAGGGGAAAGGTGACGATAGAAGAAGATTAAAAAACTAATGAAATATGGAATACTAAGAAAGAAAACATTAAAAGAAGATTGGTGGTTGCTACCAATCTAAAAACCTGGAAAACAAGAGAAAGATAGAAATTTGAAAGATACTTGTGTGCACAAGAGGTGATTTATAAGTCAAGTGAAGATAGTAAAGAGGAGGATTGAAAGCCCACATATAAGACTCCTACAAATTTGTGTCCTATTCAATATATCCCTAAATCCATTAAAACAGTTGATCATGAGGATGACAAGGTGCCTAATTTGGTCTTTATAGTGTTGGATTCTAATCCTCTATCAAAACATCTACAAGTAGAAGAAAATTAAAAGTAGAAAGAAAGAGAGGAAAGTAGCGAGCATCAAAACAAGGAAATTTAGACTCTGAGGACCATAAAAATGAGACAATAAGTAGGAAACTAGGAAAGATAAACAAGAAATGATAGAAAAAATACTCACTCACTTGAAGGATTATGGAGTTTTCGGCCATTTCTATTGCTGTTTTGCACGAGGAAAGAAAAAGAGAAAAAGTAAGATTGGCGAGGAAAGACATAAAGCTAACAAGAAGTTGAATGTAATCAAAGGAGCCAAGAAAGATAGTGAGGAAAAAGATTTTGATGTGTGGAATGAGAAATTAAACTTGTGTACTAATGAGAAGAATGCTCTAATGCTTTAATTAGCCTCCATAATTTGAAGTCCATAATTTGAAGACCATCTATATTGTTATTGACTTTGCTCGTTATTTTCTAATTGAGTTTTATTTTTACTTTTTCTACCACTAAATTTGTGCAACCGTTTTATTATTATTATGCTGAACTTTTATTTTAAATTGTATGAGACACTTTTCCAACGTTATCGAATAAAAAACTGTTTATTCAACTATCATTATTTATTTATTATAACATACTGTTACAATGTGTTCAAACAAATTAAAGTCTTACTCCATTACAAAGATTATGTGGACAAAACCACTATGGGAACATAGAAAAGAATTAAAATATATAAACGCAAAAATAAACCTATATTTATTGACGCATTCTCGGTGACAATGGTTCTACAGTATTTCACCTGAGGTAGTATGAATTGAGGTGGAGTCAACTTGAAAGGGTTCCGTTTTACGCTATGACTAAATCAAAATGTAAACGCTCAGTGAATCTAGCTGTTCTTTATGCTAACGGAGCTACAAACTATTTCGATTTTACCATACCATATGTACAATACGCAGAAATTTGTTTCTGCGATAGCCATGGACATTTATTTAATACCACTCCATGCCGAGAGTGAAAATAATGGTGTTCCTTTCCACCTTACAATTATGGAATGTCCATCAGGCTCCAGAGTATAATATTCTCCGGAAGCATATTCTCTTAACAACAATCTAGCTTGATACATAGCTTGAAAGCTGAAGCTCTTTCCCCTGAACCCTGCTTGTGTGAAGAAACACCTCCACACGTCAGTTCTAACATGCCTAACATTTCTCTCCTTCCCCTCATAGACTATCATATTCCTTATCTGACTTCCAAGAAATAATTCTTCATGCTTCACCCTCTTAATATCATTTCTGTCTGTTAAGGTAACATCCAACAGATCAAAATGCGCCATGTAAAAGAAAAGAATCTCGCTGAATCTATTCACAAAAGTTGGAGAATTATGGTGTGCTTCTACTTCAACATTCACCATTATCCGAGGTCTCAGTTTCTTGATAACGCTTAATAGATTGTCGAGAAGAACTGGGTCGTACAACAAACTTCTCAGAATAATTGAAGCGTAAACTGCCAGCGCCTCACCAGATTTAACGGTGAATAAGCCTTCATTAATCTCCTCTATGTTTGGGATCTCCACCATGTTGTACGAAAACGGAATCCCCAAAGATTTAGCGAGTTCATGAAGTCTTCTTCCGCTTTTTCTAAGCTCTTCGCCATCCATCCCAACTGCTGTTATCTTGAGAAGCTCAAGCGCAGCGAAAGAACAAGAAACAGCTCTGTGTGCAAGATACTCCATTAATACTGTCCAGTGCGACCCACTTTTTATCCCGAGATCAATTATATGAATTTTCCTTGCATTCCCCACGGTGTCTATGATTGCCTGGACAGATGTGAATTGCAGCAGTTTGTTGTAGGGCAGAACTCTAATATAGTAAGCAACGAGACTATTAAATTCATTTTTGTCGAATTCACTGTCAATATTGAAAGCAAAATCTGAGACTGATTTAGCTACTTTCTTTGGCATGCCGAGAGCCTGGCGTTGGATTCTATCCTGCAGGGCACCGGAAAAATAATAGGCGAGCCTCTGTATGGGACCCCCCAACTGACAAGACAAATTCTTGCATTTGCTCACCAGCCGAGCAGCCTGATCATAGTTCCCGTTGCCTATCATTCGTCCAGAGGCTAACAGAAGTTGAACCAATTCCAGCCCCTTCTCTTTCTCTTCATGCAGAACCTCGTGATCGATGCCATCATGAGCGCGTATTCTTACGCGCTGAGCTCCTTCGAAATTCAGGATTTTTTCAGAAAAAAAGCTATCCTTATTTGGTTGCATTTCAGTTGGAAATTGTGCTTCAGGTAAGAAAATATCATCTACATTGAGGGAACTCTCTCCTTGATAATGTTCCTTCAACTGCCCACACATCATATAGCTATTAATCTGCTCGTCCTCGAATGGAAAATTATGAAATAAATTATGGCTCATGAGCTCCTCCACGAAAGGAAACATTTCGTGGTTGGGCAGTGCAAAAGTGTCGTCCACGGCCATGGCTAGATATTGGTCACCTTGAGAACCGTCGGACTCGGAGAGTAAGGAGTTCAACGAATAATCCGATATAGATAGAGCAGGAATTCCATTGTTAGATTCAATCATTTTCTCTTAATTTGCTTCAGATTGGCTTTCAACATTGACTCAAGTAAAATGAAGAGTATTTTGCAAAGTCATAAATAAGGAGTCAGGTCGGAAAAGGCCTCTACTCCAGACACCAAAAACAACGAAATACATACAAATTCGGCATAAACTGGCAGAACTGATTTGGACGGCTCTGAGACTAATCTTTAAAAATATTTCTATAGGATTTTAATGCGTAATCAATTATGTCAGCTAAGCTTAAAACTTCTTCGCAGAATCATCCGACTCCAGAATCCAGCAATGCCAGATAGAAGTGATATTATATGGATAAAAAGTGAATATATCGATGATACGGAATTGTTTATGCGGGCAACAGATTGTACCGTATTTGACTGTATTTATTAATTAATTGAAAATAAAAAGTGAACACACTTTTTATTTTCAATTAATTAATAAATACAGTCAAATGTGCAATCTGTTGCCTCTATAGACATTGTCCGATGACAGAGGCCGTTGAAACATTAATGCACAACTTCATCATAAAGGATAGTGCATGTATAGAAAAATGGTTGTTTATTATTTATTTGGGGAGTTCATGATGGAATGGCTATGTACAATCAAATGTTTTGGGTGCCAATTTTGCCAAGTAACAAAAGCTTTATTAGATTTCATCTTCTACACATATCCCTTACGGTATATGTGTAGATGAAATTCGTTGGCTTATTTATTACGGTAATATTCTTAAGGGCAAACATTAATATTCAAGAGTTTTAATTTAAATTGTATTATGTAACAATAATAATTTAATATTTTAGTATTGTATCATTAATTTATATGAATATATTCTATATTGTTACATATCTTTTTATTGACTTTCGTAAATTATTAGTGTTTTAAAAATTAACATTTAAATTTTTTATATATTTTATAATTTATAACAAGTAGAAACAATAAATTCTAGAAGGGCGGTTCTATCGCTTTCACGCTCATCTTTTCTCTATGCTTAATTATCTTAGGTATAATGTTAAAATGAACTTTGTCTTTTGGCTTTTGTCTTTGCCTAAGCAATTTATTAGAAATGTCTTGGCTAAATGCAAGAAATTACCCATCCACCTAGGCCTTATCTATTGGCTCTACAACTTTCATTATGTGCTTTTACCCTCCCCTACAACTATTCGAAAGAACACTCTAACCATTCACGACCCCACCGATCCCTCTATGGACCCCAACCCCTTTATTACACTGGATGAAACCCCTCCTATAATTCGTCATAGCACCTGAGCTCGAGCTAAAGCCCCTGCTAATGAAAAGACCCCTCTTGACCCCATCAAATGCACCCCTTTGTTGGAACCCATGCCCATTTCTACTTTTGGGTCAAAGGAGTTTAACAACTCAAACAACGATGAGTTGTGGAATCCCACCTTGGCCAACTCTCCTATATACTCTTCTGCTCATGCGAATGTCTTTGATGTTCCCAACACCCCCTATTTCTAACCCTAACCCTCAAAATTCTCCCAATATATGCATCAATCGAGAGGAAACTAGAACTAAAGCTAGTTCGACTCGTACCTCTATTGACCCCCTTTATAAAAAAAATAATGAAATCTTATAGACAATTAATGTCCAAAAGGATATCATGAAGTGGCTCTTGGGCTAGTTGATAATGACTAAAAAAAGAATCCAAATTTTTGAAGGAAAGGTTTTGTAATAGCAGGCCCCATTGCTAGGGATGGTGGAGAACACAGGGCACTGGGAAATGATCACTTCTTTGGCCAAGTCGTTCAAGAGGTGGGCGATTTGGGAGAAGGAGTTGGATGGTTTGCATGCCATTGTTGGTAAAGATGAAGATAAAAATAATTTACTGAGTTTGATGCTATCCAACAAAACCAAGAGAAAACCATGCAATTCCTTATTATTGTAAAGAAACCATGAAGAACACTACCCTCACTCTTCAAGTTTTTCAGGATGAATTAAGGGAGTGCCAAGGGAAAAGAGTTGTGGATGATGGTATGGAGGATGGTCATATGCAAAAGAAGAAAGGTAAAATGGTGAATACCTCAGCTTGTGATGTCACAATGAATACTTAGGCCATTCAATAGGGGCCTCTGACTTTCAAAAAGAAGCTCCAATTTCTAGCCCACCAATGGAATGCAATCACTAGTCTCAAGTTGTTGGGAGGCCTGTAGGTGTCCTATGGTCCTGTGTTGGTCCCGGTTCTGTGTGATTTCTTTGTCCTTTTTTCTTGATCAAACATTTTAAGTTTAAGTTTAGGTTTTAGTTTCTGGATTTCTCACTTCTCATGAGTTTCTCATTTGCCTATTTGTCTATTTTGCAATAGGTATTGGCCCTTCCAGTTTTAATCTAATCAAAACAAGTAAAACCTAAGAAATTTTTAAATAGTACAAACTAATGCTTTGTAATATGTCCTATGCAAATTCTATTTTTGAAATTTAAAAAATATTATAGCTAATATTAAATGTCATAAATATTTAATATTTTCTCATAAAGTATTCCTTACTATGTAGTAAGACATAAATTAAACTTTGTTTACTTCTATTATTATGTTTTCATATATTTGATTGATTATTATTTTTAAAACAAGTGCAACTATTAATTTGCATGAATATTTCCTCTCAATACATTGATAATTTTTTTTACAATCCAATAAAAAATATTTTTCTTGAGGGAAGGACATCATTTTGAAATTATCTATTATTGCTTTAAAATATTTCTTAGTTTTTCAAGTCTCACATAGAGAAATTGATATTTATAATAATCTTATTTGAATAAAAAATAGAAAGAAATATAATAACATTAATATTTTAAAATCTATATTTAAAAAAAAACTCTAAGTGCTATATTTTTAAATTTAACAGGCCTCACATCTAGTAGGAAAAACTCAGAACAAAGATAGAATAGGCTCCAAGCCAACAAAATAGGCCAAAAGGCCATCCACAAAGCTGCAAATAGCAACAACCCAACTGTAACAAGCTTCAAAATAACAACCATCAACAACAATCACCCCAAGGGTGGAAAAGATTAACCAACCATCATAACAAATAAATTTAAATGGGAGTGACCCAAAACGAAACCTAAAACCCAACAAAGTAAAACAAGCCTTATGGCTAACAAAATAGGCCAATAGGTCACCCACAAAGCGGCAACACAACCTTCCACAACAACCACCCCAAGGATGGACAAGACACCTCATACTCCAAACCTTTACTTGCAAGATTAATGGGATTTGAATCCCAATCTACCAATAGATTAACATTATTAGCAGAGCTGAGCCCATCAACATTTCCTAAAACAACCATCTTCCAACAATCCTATTGCATAGAGAACATAACTTTAGAGCCAAAAGCAACCATAATGCTAATGGATCAAAGAACCCCTTTCGACCAGCCTACCTCTCTTGCTCTATAAGAGAATTCACCAAGAGTACTTTGACCACAACATCAAGGACTCTCCAACATACCCAAACTCCACCTCCATAGGAGTGGAATCCATCTCAATAGGAATTGAAAGGGATAAAAATTGCTAAAAAAGCATGAGCACCCCACTACACTCTAAAAACCAATCTCCATATCAATAGGAGAGGTCTCCACCTATAAAGGAGGGGTCTCAACCTTTATAGGAGACACAAAATACAAATCCAAAAAGATTAAAAACACTACTATAGCAAGATCAATCTTGAAAACCATGGCCAACAAAAGCACCACAACCATCAAAATGAACCTTGTATGGAGCTTAGCCAAGAAAGAAATGCGTGAATCCTTAGAGACCACAACACCCTTGAAGATTATTTCGACAACATTTGTGAAACAAGTAAAAAAACCAAAAGCAGTCATAGCAGGAGCTAGAACAACCACAACTTCACCCACAGTAGCCCAAAAATTTAGGAATCCTGCTACCTTGAGGGCCAGAATAGCAGAACTTCTGACATAAATGTTTTCAAACTCAAACCCCACAAGACCACCATACTTGAAGGTTTAAGAGTGAAGAAGAAGGAGATAAAATTTCTTACCATGTTGACTTCATTTGATCATGAGAATTTTGATTTTTAATTAGCATTGTATGTCTAATAAAATTATTCAATGTTCTTTTTAGGGAAATAGTTCCACACAATTATTGAAGAGGCACACATATTCATGAATATAATGTCAACTATAATAAGCCTAGTATAACTTTTATTGTCTCTAGTATGTTACCTAAAAGTAGAAGAAAAAAATATACTTTCACCCATTTATTTACATCTTGAACCAATAATATGGAATTTACTAAGGTAAAAAAAATGTAGGATAGAAATATCCTAGCTAAGATTTAACAAGGCTATCACTTTTAGATTATATGATAAAAAATGAAGAAAAACATACTCTCAATACTAAATTTTATACTAATTAGTTTATGAAGAAAATATCATGTGTATGAGCATAAAAGTGAAATAGAATGAAAAATTGAAAACCTATTAATACACAGGAAATTATTTGGTATTTCATGGGGCTTTAACAAAAAGGTAAATCAATGAGTTCATCATGTCAATTAGTGAGCAATATTAGTTTTATTTGTATGGATTTGAGCAATCAATTTAGTAGAAATATCATCCTAGCTCATTAAAATTAAGGTTTAATAGATTCTTATTCTTAGTTACTTATTTATTCTAGGGCTTTTAGAAAATCTTATTTCATTTTATTTTCATTTTGATCAACCCATCTAAGCTTACACATTGTTTGTTCTTGGACTTATGATTTAATTTTGAATTTGTTATTTAGTTTTTTGATTTATGAATTTCCTAAAAATTAAAATTTATCTTAGTACCCTTTTACTACTTCATACACTTTTATCATTTTATGGTTATCATTTAAATTGTATGTTGAATTCTCACTATTGTCTTGTTTTCTTATTGGTAAGAATTCATTGCCTCTATCATAAAGTGGACCAAAATTAACTTATCATGATATATTGCTCATATCATGTATAAAAAGGTCATAACAAAGAGAGATAATATTATGATACACACATAGATTAAATGTGTGATAATGATTTTTTCTTCTCTACATGATTACTTACATAGAATTATGTATTTGAATCCAAATTATGACAAATGTTTGTCAAAATATTGACAAACTATTGTCGAAATACCAACGAAACAATCATATAAATTTTGTCACTATTTTTTCATCATTTTTTTGAAAAAAATTTATACATTGTAACCATGGAAAATGGAGCCATTATTCGATAGAAAATCGATACATAATTCATCCATCTAGTGATGAAAAATAACCACAAAATTCGACGAAAAGTTTGCGATGAAAAACTACAAACATTCGTCAAAATTTCGACGAATAGTTTGAGACGAACCACTAAAAATTTTGACAAATTTTTTGTGCATGCGACAATATACATCATCGAAAGTGTGACGAAAATATTGTTGCATGTATAGCAAATTTGTCAAAAGTTTTAGTGGTTCATTGCAAACTGTTCGTCAAATTTTGACGAATGACAACAGTTTAAAAAATAAAATTATTCGTTCAAATGTATGCTATTACATACATTTGAACAATTTTTGTAATTCCTATTATTGACCTGCTTTTGTAATTCCTATTATTGACCTATTATTCGTGTAGAAAAATGTATGGCATGAAACTAAATAATAATAAGAATGAAGAAAATGTAAAACAAGGGCTGTAGGGCAGCGAAGTTCCTGCCAAAAAGTTTTAAAATAGTTATGTTTTAAAAAATTAGGAAAAAAATATTGAAGGGATAGGACTATTTTGTAACAAGAATAAATGATTTAGAGTTCTAACCTCCAACATTCATTTTGGGCTTTCCCACTCAAATAGGGAAAACAAAGACTTCAAAAATAAAATCCATATGTTCATATTAAAGAATGATAACTAAATCCAAGAGGAGATCATGCATCTCGTAAGGTATTTCAAAATTACCCTCAAACTATACATTCAGGCCAAAAGATATTAGGAAAGCTAAAACTTATTTGTATTCATTTTTAATATATTTGTATTTTAAAATTCAAATCTTAAATTTTTATATATTCTTTAAAGTAGAAGTATCCTGCCATCCCCAAATCCAGAAAAAAATTGGCATCCCCAAAATCCCTACAAATTATCTAAGTTCAAACAAATATATAAATGAATGGTACAAGCTAGCACGCACCCAGTTATGACCACAATAGTGCACGCCAATATTTAAGCATTTCAAAGATGTATGGTAAATTTGACAAGCAATAAATATGCTCTGGACTCTAATCATCTTGGATGATATGTCAACAATCTTCAAGCTAGGGTACCTATATTTCCATAATATTATAATGGCGATATTTGATATTATGCTTATGAAAATATCAATAATTGCAATTAAAAACGATGATTGATATTTTTTATGTTTAAGATTCGGCTAAAGAATTGATAATGATAAATCTCAAACTTAGCATAGTGAAGTGGTATCAAAGGCTTGAAAGATATATTTTTACTAGAGACTTCAGAATCATTTTTTTTTAATTTTAACTTCGTCTTTAAATTAATTTTAGTTATTTTGAATATTCAAATCTTAATTTTTATATATTTTATTTGTAGCCATCCCCACATCGTCCCCAAAATCTAGGAAAAAAATTGCCATTCCCAAAATTCCTTGCCTCACCTAAATTCAAATAAACACTAATTACCATATCTATGCCTACAAATTAGCTAGTTTAAATAATAATGAATGAATGGTCTAATCTGGCAAGCACCCAGTTATAACTATGATACAGTATGTCAATGTTTGAACTTTTTGAAGATGTATGGAAAATTTGGAAAATGATAAATTTAATATGGCTTAATTATTTATTTTCCTCCATTCCTTCAAGTTATATTATTTCTTTCTTAAATAATCACTGGCACAAAAGAATACTTAATACAGATTAATATTTAATTAATCAAGTTAGAACTCTGGTCCAAGCACAGTAGACATGACTTCGATCACTATCTCCTAGTAGCAGTTTTGCTCACATCTAGATATGGAATATTCTGAGGGAAGGAAGTCTTATGCACAATGCTTTTCTTAGGGCCATGGCACTTCTGTATGCACAGTTAGAACAACACAACAAACACCTGACAGTGAAAAAATCCACACTAATGTGTTCGACAACCAAAAATGACAAACACAACACCTGGGCATTGGAAACCCAAATGTTAGCAGTTCAACAATTGTGCACTCAATACCTAAAAATAGGCAACACAACACTTTGTATCGCCTAGAGTTCTGGATGCCTCAACCTTCAAAACACCTTAACTCCCAAACAGTTAAACTCCAGACAACTCAGCTATAAATAGCTCAACTCCCATACAGTTCGACTCCAGACAACTTGACTGCAGATGGCTTCGTTCCCATACAGCTCAACTCCAGATGCTTTGTGATCCAAGGGTAATCCAATGTGTTCTATTGCATGTCCATTATAATATGGAAGGTTAGTAGCTAATCATTATGTTGTCATCCAGGTGAACATCCCAAGCAAAATGGTGTGGATCATTAGTATTGTAGTAGAGTATCTTATCTCGCAATATCCTACATCAATTCAAGGAGTTAGTAAGAAGCAACAATTGCTCAGGCTACATGGGGACACATCTTCTCCCTCCCAACCGAAGCCATTAGTTGTAATGGTACAGGGTCAGGATAGGACTCATCAGGAATAAATTTGCAAAGAATATGCTTTATCAGAGGTAAACTGAGAACAGGACAAACCTGCTCATTAGAATCATGTTCTAGAGTTAGCAACAAAGTTTTATATTTAATGGATGCTCTTCAATTATAAGAAAAAGAGTAACAAGAGAGCATAATCATGTCAAATCATCCAGGAAGGAAATAATAAATTGTAAACAGTAATTATTGGGTGATTCGGTTTCTCAGTTTCCTCTCAAGTTGATAGCACAAACAAACTACCTCTTTTCTAATGGACTTATCCATGAGAATATCCTTTGGAAGCATCAGTAAGTCAGTAGCTGCATTTAGAATAGGGAAAGAACTTAACAATGCTTCTACATCCTCAGGATTACCCTCCTTAGGGTCAACATCTTCTTGAGTTGTGTCCTCTGCATCAATTCCAACAAGGTCTGTCAACAACCTAGACCAGTTACCTACCTGCACAAGAAAATTTCAAGTATATTAATAATGCTTATCTCTACAATATTAAATGACAGATAATGCATCTCATAAAATAGGATTTATCATTCCAATGTAACAAAGGTACTGTAGTTCTCAAAAGCATAAACCAGTATTTCAGATTTCTCCTTCCAATAGCATCAAAGAAACTAACAACTTCCATGACATAATTTACACCAAACAACTGTAATGTAGGTGACTTATTTTCTAACATGTTGCCTAAAACAAAATCAAATGGAATTCATCTCAAGATGAAAACAATGTGACTAAATGAGATAAAGACGCCTTCCAACACTTGTGTACATGAATCCCTGAAAAAGTAGTTTCTACAGATTATACAACTGAAATCTACTCATAAAGGGGTGGACGAATATCCAATCAAAAGAGAAAGTGGGTTAGGAAACACAACAATGGAATGATCAGCAATAATTCTTTTACAGAAAATTCAAAATTAAAAACAATAATCAGAAGAACATATTCCTTCTGGTTACTTTGAATTTCATGCTAATAAGAAGCAGAAAAAAATTGTGGGAATTCAGTCATGAAGGCCAATCACATGATAGTTACTTTTACCAGCATGTTTATTTCATCTGTTTTATCTACTGAAGTACTTAAATTTCCCAAGTATTACATTATTGTTAAAAAATAAAAATGCATCAGTATCGTTTGGATTAACAAACTGTATATAGAGCCATAAATTATAGCCTTTACATCTAAGGGTGTGAGTGGTAAAGATGAAGCATGACCACAATGAAGACCAAGGCTCAATTGCCCCCAAGAACCAATGGGCAAGCTACCGTTGCATTAATGCAACAAAATCAAGTGCACAGTATTCATGGCCCCATTTATGTCCCCATTGACAAGTCAAACAAATTATAGCCTTTTAAGTACACACAATGTACTTCTTGTTATTCCATGAAAAGCTAGGAACCTAAATGACTTATATGATGGATGCCATGATTCAATTCTAAGCTCACATATAATAATTGAAATAACTTTTCTGAACACATAGTTGCCTAACAAAAGGTCTAAAGGTAGGAATCAAAAATCATATTGCATAGGTTGCAAAGATTACTTTTAGTAAAATAGATCACATCCAAAAGTCTTTA
>VDFB02358134.1:43601606-43652698 GCA_007258455.2 Sequoia sempervirens
AGGATCACACAAACAAACCATATGGTGATTCTCCCTCATTCCTCTTTATGTCAGACAATCCTTGGACAAAAGATATCTTACTAGTAAGGACCAAAATTGGTTGATTCTCAATTTGCAATTCTCCATTAGTTACCTTGGGTAATAATGGACAAAGCAGAATAGTAGAAGCATTTATATCATGAGAATTACTTCTATTATCAGATCCGGCTTAGCAGGATGTGCTAAAATAGCCAACACTGTTCATATAATATGCATCATTGAGTACCTCAAGATTTTTTCAATGTCCATGGCAATTTGATATGCATGATACAATGTTAAGGGTTCCTTATCTTTCAACAAATAACTAATTTATTCATCAAATGCACCAAAATATATAACCAAACATTCTGCATCACTTGGTCTCATATTTTTAGGAATATATTTTATTACCATTGCAAACCTAACATTGAAAGTTGGGACTAACTCATCTTCATCTTTTTGAATTTCCATGATTTTTCTCCTTACTGAACTTGGATTAATTCTTTCACCAAAATTTTCTATAAATGCTACCATTAATTCATTCCATGAAGGTATAGAACATATTGGTAAGCATAAAAACCAATCTATAGCATCCTCCTTTAGAGATTGAACAAATAGATTCATGAAAAAAAATTCATGACTTGTCTCACAGTCTCCCATTAGGTCCACAAAAGTATATAAGTGTCTATAAGCTGACTAAGAACTTGACATTTTTGAGTTTTCACTTTTAACCTCCTAGACTTGTTTCTAACTATTTCACCAAAGGTTGAGGATGACGATCAGTTTATTATGAGTGGTGTTTATTGCAGGTGCAAGCGAGATGAGATGGATGGATTTTTTCAAATATTTGGATGTTTTTGACATTTTGCAATATTTTGAGGCTGTTTTTGGTATTTTTTGACATTTTCAAATGTTTGATTTTTTATTTTCTAATGTTTTGGGGTTTTTTAAAATTTTGAACAAGAGACTAACCTAAAGACCTATCCTAGAGTCCTTGGGGGCTCATCAACAAATTAGCCTTGCCTACGTTATACATGTAAAGACCACGTAGTTTGACTGATGGGTTGACTGATTTACAGGTGAAGATCTATGTGATGAAATGTCAGTTTATTATGACATACTCCTAAAGGACTGATCTAAGTGTCTTGGGGGATGATCAAAGATCAATCTTGCCTACATTCAAGGCTCAGAGACCCGTAGTTTGACAAGATGACTGAATTTTTTGGATTTTTAACCGAATTTTGACCTATTTTGGTGATTTTGATATGTTTTGGTGTTCTTTCTGGATTTTCTGATGTTGAGGATTTTAAGAACATACATGAATCCAATCCAATAAGAACATGCCCCTAGTGTCATGCAATAAACTACTGCGATAAAGGCAAGACAAACTGGCCTTAAGGATGAGTCAAGTAGTAATAGGAGAAATCATGATGTGAACACCGGACTAAGCTATGATGCATATGTAGGTGGATGAGTGATGTATGGAGACTCGAATTCAATGGATGATGGAAGCGTAATGGATGGATGATGTAGAACAATCAGTAAAGATCTTGGTGGATGGAAAGTGCTTATTTATGCAAGGCACCTATTTGCCAGGTTTTCACCAAGGTACTTGTTCAAAGTACCACCGAAGTGGTTTTCACTAAAGGAATATTTTTTTCTTTTTACTATTTTTGATCATTTTTCTAATTTTTTGCTTTTTGATTTTTTTTTGTTGTCACCAAGATGCCTGTTTGCCAGGTTTTCACCAAAGTAACCATTTTTTTAGGACATTTTCTTTTGTTTTTGTATTTTTTGGTTCTATACCTTGTAAGATTTAGGCATAAAACTTTTTGAGATGAGAGCTATTCTTGGGCTCTTCTAGAGGTTCCCCTTTGGGTGTTGATAACTGAAATGCCCCTAACTTATAACTTGCTATGATAATGAATGGTCCTAACCAATGGGGTTCAAATTTTCCTTTGCTGCTTGGGTTTGGGACATTCTTCTGATTCTCCTTTAATACTAGTTCTCTAACTTGGAAAGTTCTACTTCTTATTTTCTTATTATAGCTCCTTTTGAGTCTATTGTGATAGACTTGTAATTTATTTAAAGCATCTATACGTCACTCATCCAGCAACTCCAGCTCATTCAATCTTGATACTCGATACTATTCATTTATGATGAGGTTTTGTAGTGATATCCTAAGTGATGGGAGCTCAATCTCAATGAGGAGTACCTCTTTTTGATCTATAGAGTAGGGAGAAAGGGCTAGCACCGGTAGGTGTGTGGATACTAGTTTGATACACACAAAGGGGGGGATTAAGCTATAAATGCTAGTCATGACCTGCGTCATTGACTGTTTTCCTGAGGATATCTAGAATGGTTTTGTTTGTACATTTTGCTTGGCCATTTCCTTGGGGATAGTTGGGGTGGAGAAGCGATGCTGGATTTTGAATTTTTTGCATTAGTCACAAACCTCCTAATTCTTGAATGGTGTCCCATTATCTGAGATAATGGCTTGTGGAACACCATAGCAAGAAATGAGATAGTTCAAGATGAATTTTGAATTCTTTCCAGTTATATACATCATGGGTATGGATTCCACCCACTTAGTAAAGTACTTTGTTGTGGTTATGATGAATTTGTGGTCGTTACATGAAGTGGGCATGATTTTTCCAATGAGATCAAGTCCCCACTACGAGGCCATGGTGTGATGGGATGGCTGTGATAAGGCATGGATGATACTCATCTTGTGACATTGTAGACACCTTCTAGGATAGTCATCTCTCAGCCTCCTTCTCAGACCCAATGTGTACCCCATCCTTGGCTAATTTCACTTGTATAGGTCATTTCACTCGAGGGAATTTTCAAATAAAAGATACTGTTAAGTACTTTAGTTGGGATAGTCACTACCTCCCTAGGTGTTTCCAAAGTAGCATAGTGGGTTCCTTCTATGCTCCTACAATATAGGTATCTCTAGGATGATCCAATCAGAAGCCTTTTTACAAGGTTCATTTTGGGATTTTGAATGCAAAATTGGTGGTGTGGCTCTATTCCGCGGTGTGTATAAATGTCATGGTGCCAAAGGATCAGGACAAACAATTTTTTACAAATTGATTCTAATTTGCCTGAATGTGGGCACAGAAGTTTCTATGAAATTCATGGCCCAGGTATCATTGTTGGGGATGTCCAATAGGGACCCAATTGTTGCCATGGTGTCTGCTGCTCTGTTGTTGGCTCTAGGAATCTGCTCAAATGCAATTTTGATGAAGGATTCTTTGAGAGCCTCCACCAATTTATTGTATGGAGTGAGCTTGTCATCCTTGGTTTGGTATTCATCATTCAATTGATTTATTATCTATTCAGAGTCTCTGTATACTCTGAGAGCTATAATATTCCACTGCACTACTATTCTAGGACCTATGGTTCAAACCTCTCCCTTTACATAGTATTGTGGTGCCTTAGGAAATTCCCAGTTTGTGGGACCTTGGTAGCCACTGAAGTCTCTCTTGTGGGATGACAAAGAAAATGCCAGCTCCTGATCCATGTTGTTTGTATGAGCCATCAAAGTACAGTTTCCAGTGGTCAGCTACGTTGAGATTAAAAGTAGATTCATCTGGAAACTATGAGATAAGAGGATTCTCTAAATAAACTGGTGCTTCTGCAAGATGATTTGTGATGACTTGGCCTTTGATTGCTTTCCTCTCTACATAGTCTATGTCATATTCTGACAGTATCATACCCACTTGGACATTCTTCCTATGAGCATTTCTTTTGACAACAAGTATTTGAGAGGGTCAATTTTGGCAATGAGCTTTATTTTGTGTGCTAACATGTAATGTTTGAATTTATGAGATGCAAACACTACTGCTAGGCATGATTTCTTGATGAATGAATAGTTTAGCTCATGGCCAACCAATGTTCTGCTGATGTAATAAATGGCCCTTTCTGTATCATTTTCATCATGCTGAGCTAGGAGAGCTCCAAGGGATGCTAATATTGCTGATACACAAAGAATCAATGGATTTCTTGGGATTGGTGGCATTAAGACTAGTGGTGTAAATAGATATTCTTTGATTTTGTTGAGTGCATCTTCACACTTTATATCGTATTTGTACGCTACTCCCTTGTGGAGTAGGTAAGAGTATGGTTTTTTTTTGTCTACCAACTATGTTTATGAATCTTCGAATGGATTAGAACCTTTCTTAGAGACCTCTCAATTGCTTTAATTTTTTTGGTGCCTCCATCTTGAGGATTGCCTTTACCTTTGCTGCATCTACCTCTATACCTCTCATTGATACTATATATCCTAGTAATTTTCTTGATTGTATGCCAAAGACACACTTCTTAGGGTTTCATCTGACCTTGTACTTCTCCAACCTATCAAAAGATGGAACTAAGGGTTGTTTTGATGGTGATTTTTGCACAACAACAATGCAAGAAGAATATTGCTATTCTGCTTCTCCTGAAAGAGAAAGGCAATAAATGGATGCCTTAACTCCCAAGGTCTTTGTAGTTGGGTCTCAACTGTACTAATGTTACTCAATGGTCAATGCAACACTAATATTCAAGGGGCTTACTGGTGTTGAGCTTTTGGATTGTTCTTAGATCAAGCATGAAATGAAACCTACTTTAACTAGGGGTTTTTAAAGAAATAAAAAAAAAGATAAACTAGCATTTTGGAACAAGAAAGAATAATAGATCATACAATCTTAACCAGACTTGCTAGCTTCAAGGAATTAGTAAACCAAAATTGTAGAACAAGATAAGCTTGTGAATTACACACCTCTTTCATTCACAGTGCTAATTCACATAATAGATTTTAATTACCATTTAAATAAAACACCAAAATAATATTTCATTCCTTAAAGGCTCCACAAATCAAATGATCAAAGTAAGACAAGTATCATTCAAGAACACAAAATGAAGTAGATTAAACTCTGATTGCTTCTACTGTTATTAAAACCGATAAGAAATATTTACAAAGCTAGCACAATCACTAGTGTATAGAGAATCTGTGTCTCCAGATTGTTTCCAACTACACTAAGAGAATTCAGAAAATGCATTACAGTCTATACTGAAATCTAACTACTAACAAAGAAGAAAAAAGAAGCTCTCATTACTAAGAATCAAGATGCAACTCTATCTCCTTCTATTAACTTACTAATTCCTACCATTTCTAATCTAGAAGTCCTTACACTAAAAAGTTTTAACTCTGAATTTCTAACTCTAGAGGTTCTAATCTTTCCAAAGAGGCAAGAATGGCTTATATACATAACTTACAAGAAAGCATGTGTTTTCCCTTGCACTAGGGTTTACAAAATAACTACATCCTATAGGAGAGTTGGATCTCAGATATTTTGAAGAAAATTAATTGTTCATTCAACGTGAATCCCTGTTGTCCATGCTCACAAAGGATTTTTATCCTTAGGAGAAGTCCTTTTGACCCTTGGATAGTTGCTGCATTTACTCTTCTATCTTGGTGTCCATCTTTGAAGTCCTTTTGCGATATCTCTTGAATGCTTCAAATATCCTTATTATTATTGGCCTACCTCCCATCAACAGTGGCCACAACTGTTCTTATGAGTCATTGATCTTTCATCTTTCTTTTGGTTTCCCTCATGTCTTGGACTCCTTTGTATATTGACTATTTTTCTGGAAAACTTCCTTGAGCTCGCCCGTAAATCTGAACCTCATTGCCCGAATTAGTCCATCATCATCTGTTCATAGAAGGAGTCCATCTGGTTTGTATCCTGTTGATCTTCTTACATACGGGTGGTCAATTGGTCAAAAGGACTGATGACCTGTACCATGTTTCCCTTAAAACTCAGAGATCACTTGCTTGGCCTCTTGATGATCAAGGAACCTTAGGTATATTCCTTCGAAGTTCCTCCTATATAGAAAACTTCCTTTGAACATATAATGAGAACTCTTTAGTCTCAGATCTCTCCTTTGAGTTGAATTCATCCCGTCTGAACAATGATTGTTAAGCATCAAGTGGAAAACATCAGCATACCAAGGATGGTCAGAAAAGGATTGGGCTATGTATTGTTGATAGACAATATTATCACCGGCATTCGCCATGGACTAGGATAAACCCATGCCCCTAACTAGTTTCATGGGACACATCTCTAGGTCAAATTCCTACAAGATAGCCATCCAGTTGCCTTTACTTTCTCCTAGTTCACTCTGCATCAGTAGGGACTTCATAGCCGCATCAGGAACTACATCGACGACTTGACTTTGAAGGATGTAATGTCATAATTTCTTGATAGCTTGAACCAGCATGAAGGCTTGCTTTTCCAGAGGTGAATATTTGATTTCTACATTCTTTAATGGAGAACTCATGAATGCAATTGGTCTTTCCTCAGCCTCTTCTTGTCGTTGGGTTAATACAACCGCACATGAATGCTTAGAGGTGAAAGAGTAAATGTAGAATGACTTGAGGTAATCGGGACTGGTAAGCATGGGTGCTTCTAAAATGGATCACTTGACTTGTGCGAATGCGACCTTTGCCTCCTCTATCCACTCCATCTTGGCATTCCTTTTCATCATTTCATTCAGAGGCTTTACAATCTTTGCAAAGCCCATGATGAACTTTCTCATGAAATTAATTTTCCTGAAGAAGGAATTCATTTCTTTCTTGCTTCCTAGCCAGGTGATCTTTAGAATAGATTTGACTCGGTCTAGGTCGATTGAAATTCCTCTTTCTAAGATTATATTTCCCAAAAGTTTTCTCTTTATGACTCCGAACACGCACTTGTTGGGATTCAAGGAAATGAAATATTGAATACATCTCTGGAGAACCTTAGCCAAATTGGCGACATGATTGAGTCGATCCTTGGAGAACACTATCAGGTCATCAATGTAGACAATAATGCATTTTCGAATCAGGTCCTTGAAAGCTATGTCCATTGCATGCTGAAAGGTTGCCCCAACATTTATTAGGCTGAATGGCATCCTTCTATATGCAAACATCCCCCAATTGGTAGTGAAAGTCATCTTCATTTTGTCCTCATAGTTGAACGTCGCCTGATTATATCCAAAGTATCCATCTAGGAATGACATCATATGTACCCCATTGACAGTCTACAAGACTTCATCCAAGGAAGGGAGAGGGTAATTATCCTTTTCTGAGGCTTTATTCAAATTTTTGAAGTCCACGTATAGTCTGATCTCCCTGTTTTTCTTATGAACTAGGACTAAGTTATCCACCCAAGTTGAATGGCACACAAGAAATTTTATCCTTCCCGAGAGTAATTTCTGAACTTCTTTATAGATCAATGGTTCAATCAAAGCATTAACAGGGCAATGCTTCTATATGAAGGGTTTAACTTCGGGCTTCAAGGGGATAGTGTGAATCATAACCAAACCATCGAATGTATGTAGCCCTTCATATCCCCAGGCTATCACAGAAATATCCCTTTTGAGTGCCCTCAGTATGTCTTCTCTAATTACTTTAGGGTAAGCCTTCCCAATGTAGACATTCCTTTCAGGGCCAGAATCAGCCAGGTTAACTGTCTCATATTCGCCTCCCTTTTCTTTAGTTGATGCCTTCTCTTGAGCCCTTAGGTGCGAGTCAAAGATTCTTTCTAAAGAAACCATGTCTATCATCATCAAAGACCTATAAATTCTTGATATTGTTAGGAACAACTAGGGTGGACATTAGCTCCACTAAGAATATTTTAAACTTGGAGCCTTGCATAGGTTCCAAGGTGCTTGCAGCAACAACCAGTCAATCAACTACTTGATTTTCTTCTCTAGGCATTAGACTAATCCCAAAGGCGTGAAAGTCTTTGATTAGGTTCCATACCATGTTTCTATATGCTACCAGCCTTTTATTGTGGCAGGTGTACTAGCTGTGCACTTGCTTGACAACAACTTTTGAATCTCCCTTGACCATCAGGGCTATAACTTTCTTCTTGTGTGCAAAAATCAGTCCCCATGCCATAGCTTCATATTCAGTTACATTATTAGTGCACCTGAATTGCAGCCTATAAGAGGCAAATAAAACTTTCCCTTTCAGGCTGGTTAGTACAATTTCAACACCACAACTAGTTTTGGACTTAGATCCATCAAAGGTTAGGGTCCACAACTGATCAACAGCTGCGGGTAATCCTTTTGAATTTTTTGTAGGTATTTGAATAGGATCAGCCAAAGGTGGGAGCTTTTGATCCTTGGGACCAGTCACAGGGGAAGAATTCTCTAAAGATTCTCTAGGTATACTTTGCAATTCTGGCTTAGCTGTATCATCTGACCTTTGGTTATTTTCCCAGCAATCACTTGTCCCTTTTGTTGATTGGTTGAGTTTTTTTTCCTTCATGAGTGTAGGGGTATCAAACAATCCTTGGGGCTACTCTTTATCAACATGTTGATTCAGGAATATATCCGGGGTGGGATCTATTTGAGAGAGAACTCCTATTGTAGGCATCTTATCCCTGGTCAGCATAGTTTCTTCCTTGGCCTCAAATGAAAAACAATTTGCAATGGTCTCAGGGTGACTTGTGCTAGCTTCTTTAGCTTGGGGAACCTAACTTGAGATGTCAATGCACTACTGACAAGTTATTTCAGAGTGGTTTTGATAGTGTACCCTACACCAATTAGGGAGCAAAAGGATTAGCAAATTAGTGTCTTTCCCTAGGACCAGTTGGTTTTGTTGCAACTTTCTAATCAGGGCCTATTGATTTTCATTAATTATAGAATTAGGACACTTCAGTTTTGACATGTCTTTGGGATTGAGAATCGAGAAGTTCAGAAATTATTCTTGCTTATAAACCCCCATCTTAGTCTCAAAGTAGGCCACCTCATTGAGACAATCATACTCAGTGATGATATGCTTAAGGTGAGGCTCACTTTCAATCCTAATCTGATTAGGAATCCCTTTCCATGATAGCCACATATGTGAGAAGTCAAGAGCAAGATATCCCCCTAAATTTTTCATCAAATCTCAGCTTAGCAGCATACCATAGGTCTCAAAAATACCTGCCACTTGAATATCTATGTTAGTTAGGATTCTAGGATCAGAGCCAACTTGGACATGTATGTTTTTTAACTCCCCCACTACATTGACCTCTATTTTTTCCAGTTTCATGACCTTCAGATTTGTTTGAACGAGATTCAATCCTAACTTCTTACATACAAAAAATGGCACGACATTGCCTGGAGCTCCTGAATCCAATAAACAGTTATGTATGTTCTTGCCCAAAATTCTTAAACTCAAAAGGAAAGGAGGAGTACCTCCTTTACTTCTATATAAGGTTGCATTCATGTCCCCAATAGGTGTCACCTTACTCTTTCCTTTCAACTTGTCAGCTTGTTCCAAGACTTTTAGCACTATTTCCCTTTGGGCAGGGCACCATTTCAAAATGTCAAAATATGGCAAATAAGTTTTTTCTTTCTGCATCTCAACAACAATGTCAAATTCTGCATTATAACTTGAATTAGTTTTGAAAACAACTGAGGGATTACCCTTGTTATGGTGATTAGGAAGGCCTTGTGGTGGAGGAGGATTATTATCAACACCTTGATTGTGAGGCACCATGTGATTAGGAGGTGTTGATGTAGTGAATGGCTCCTTACCTTGATTTCTCAAGAAGTGTCCTCCCTTTGTCTAAAAAGCTTGGGCATCATATGAATGCTCCTCTAGTTCATTCTCTTCCTACCTTGGGAATAAGGGCTCCTCCTCAAAGAGCTCATAAGTCATTGCAGTATCCACCAAGTCACCTCCTTTGTGTGAATTTCCCTGGAATGTGTGAGCATCTTTGTGTGCCATCTTGACAAATTTCTCCATTTGAGGGAAATTTACCTCATAATGGGTTGGAGTATCATGTAATCTGCACCAATTGGTCATGAAGTTGAGGTCAGCCACATTTGTAGTATGTGCTCTCTCCTCATTCGCTTGATAGTTGTGGGGGACTCCACCATTATAAGGCCCTATATTCCATTTCCTGTTGTTGTATGGTCGTTGATTATACCCTCTATTCTGGCTTTGATAACCTCTTTGGTTGTAGTTGTTGTTATTCTAATAAGTATCTTGGTTATTGCTGTTCTAATTGGGGTAGTTCCCTTGGTTTTGGGAAGGGTTCAACTGAAGTTGAGCCATGTCATTGGTAACTTGAGATAGCATTTTCTTTAGGGTTTTTACCTCATTTGTAAGTTGGACTCTCTTTTCGCTTTCTACTCTATTAACAACAGGTGGTTGATTAACATGGCTTGATGTTCCAATTTGGTTAAGGTGGCCATGGGAACTTTGAGGAACCTATGGTTTTTGAAAGAGATCGGGAGTTCCAGAAGCAAAGAACGGGACAGGTGGTTGGGTTTGCAATTCAGAGATAGGCCCATAGTGGGAAGGAGACATCCCTGGGACAGTGTTGAATAGAGGAATTGAGCTATGCATTTGATATCCCATTGAAGGGAAACCTCCTCCTAGGCTTCCTTGTTGAGAGCTAACTTGCTGCTGCAACTTAATAGCCAAGTGATAGACTTTGGATAGAGAATCAATATCAGCTGTTGGATATTTCCTTTGCAAGAACAAGCCAAGCAAAGGGTCTATAACCCTAAAATATACCTGGATAATATTGTTCTCAGTAACTAGATAGGGATCTTGTAATCTCCTATACATTCATTGGAACCTAGTGTTGAATAAAGGAAAAGATTCACCTGGTTCCTTCCTTATGGTAGAAAATTGATGATATAAAAGAGCTGGATCCACATACACCATGAATTGGTTGATAAAAGCATTTTCCAAATGTGTCCATGTCAGAAAGGAACCTTGAGGAAGATTAAGGTACCAATTATATGCCATGTCCCCTAAAGAGTAAGCAAATAGCCTACAGACCACATCCTGATGAGCTATTTCAGCTCTAGTACAAGCATCCTTGAAAGCTTGAATATGTTCTTCAACGATCCTTGACTCACCATGGATGTACTTAGGGCATAATTTCTCAGGGTTTTTGGGCATATCGTGAAAGCCTCAAGGGATAGTCCCTAATGGAGAGGGATTGTTCTGAAAGAATGCCATTCATGGAGGTGGTTGAGCCAGCTGTTGTATCGGTTGAATCAGCTGTGATGACAATTTAGATGAATTGGCAGGTGGATTAATGGGTATCCACTAGGGTATTGGTGAAAATCCTTGTGGAGTCAGTGGAGCTGATAAGGGTGGAATAATGGTTGCCCCAGTTCGGTGATGCTTGTCTTGTTGGGGTCTTGAGTTCTGTGAAAGATGATGGATTCCTAGCTGATCGAAGAACTCTATGGGACCCTTCTAGGGATGAAAACCTAGTTTTATCCAGTTTGCCCTTTCAGGCCCTCATTCTAGCGCTAGTTCCTGTTGATGGCGATTTTGGCACCACAACAATGCAAGCATAATATTGCTATTTTTCTTCTCTTGAAAGAGAAAGGCAACACATGGATGCCTTAACTCTCAAGGTCTTTGTAGTTGGGTCTCAACTGTGCTGATGTTACTTAGTGGTCAATGCAACAGTAATATTCAAGGGGCCTGCTCATGTTGAGATTCTAGATTGTTCTTAGATCAAGCATGAAATGAAACCTACTTTAACCAGGGGTTTTTAAAGAAATAAAAAAAAGATAAACAAGCATTTTGGAATAGGAAAGAATAATAGATCATCCAATCTTAACTAGACTTGCTAGCTTCAAGGAATTAGTAAACCAAAACTATGGAAGAAGATAAGCTTGTGATTGACACACAACCTCTTTCATTAACAGTGCTAATTTGCATAAATATTTTAAGTACCATTTAAATAAAAAACCAAAATAATATTTCATTCCTTAAAGGCTCCACAAATCAAATGATCAAAGTAAGACAAGTATCATTCAAGAACACAACATGAAGTAGATTAAACTCTAATTGCTTCTACTATTATTAAAACCAATAAGCAATATTTACAAAGCTGGCACAATCACTAGTGTACAGAGAATCTGTGTCTCTAGATTATTTCCAACTACACTAAGAGAATTCAGAAAATGCATTATAGTCTATAATGAAATCTAACTGCTAACCAAGAAGATAAAAGAAGCTCTCATTACTAAGAATAAAGGTGCAACTCTATCTCCTTCTGTTAACTTACTAATTCCTACCATTTCTAATCTAGAAGTCCTTACACTAAAAATTTATAACTTTGAATTTCTAACTCTAGAGGTTCCAACCTTTCCAAAGAGGCAAGAATTCCTTATATACAGAATGTACAAGAAATTATGCACTATCCCCTGCACTAGGGTTTACAAAATATAATCATCCTGTAGGAGAGTCGGCTCTTAGATCTTTTGAAAAAAATCAATTGTGCATTCAATGTGAATCCCTGATGTCCATGCTCACAAAGGATTTCTATCCTTAGGAGAAGTCCTTTTGACCCCTGGGCAGTTGTTGCATTTACTCTTCTATCTTGGTGTCCATCTTCGAAGTCCTTCTGCAATCTCTCTTGAATGCTCAAAATATCCTTATTAATATTGGCCTACCTCTCGTCAGCAGTGGCCATAACTATCCTTGTGATTCATTGGTCTTTCATCTTTCTTTCAGTTTCCCTCATGTCTCAGACTCCTTTGTATATTGACTATTTTTCTAGAAAACGTCCTCGGGCCTGCTTGCAGATCTGAACCTCATCACCCGAATTAGTCCATCATCATCTATTATCAGAAGGAGTCCATCTGGTTTGTATCTTGTTGATCTTCTTACACAGGGGTGGTCAATCAATCAAGGGGACCGATGAATCACCCTTCGGCTTTCCTCTGATTGGTTCGACATTCACCATGCCAGCTTCCTATTGATTTGAAGGTGATTCCCATTGAATTGCATGTCGGTGAGACACTTATCGTGTCTCACCAATGTGACTTCATTTTATCGATGATCAGCATAGCACATGGCATTCGGCAAGATGCCTTGGCGAGCTACAGGAGTTATACAGAGCTCCCAAAACCAATCAGCACAAGTGCATGCCTTCGGCAAGACATCTCAGTGAACCCCAAGATTCCATGGCGATCTCACTTTGTGTTAGCAAGAGTACCACTCATCGCTGTGACCTCATAGCGAAGTCCTCACTTTCTTCCCTGAACTCTTTTGATTCCATTGGAAAGACACTTATGTTATCATACTGACACGTATCCTTTTGCTTCAAATGTGTCGTTGTAACCTCATCTCTTCAGCCAAACACTATGCCAAAGGCTTTACCATTTTTCAACCTTAGACCCTTGGTGGGACCCCTTCGTGTGGGTAAGACTTCTGGCGAAATCACTTATGTGTTGCCAAAACTTCCTTGTGGTCATATCGAGAGATCTCCCTCTTTGTGTCTTGTTAGTGTGACCATATGTATTCACCTAGAGCTCCCTCTGAAGGAAAGTCTTCCATCGAAAAACATACCTCTATTTGTGGTCAGTGAGACCTGAGGACTTCAGCAAGACCATGTGTTGAAGAAGAGACTCCCACCGATGTGCTTGACCGTTTTGTTATTTGGTAAGACTTTCTTTCTTTGCCGAGACTTCTTGGCGAGGAGATAACCCTATAGTGATATAAGAATGAATCTTTGATGGCGGTCGGAAAGACCTACTAATTTTCTCACTAAAGACACCCCGGTCTGGGAGTCATGGAGCCTTCAGTAAGAGCACATGCTGAATCCAATATGTTTGACTGAAGTGTTTGCTAGTGGTGCAATAGTCGGTAAGACCCGAAGACCTCACCATGACCTCCTTCCAAAAGAAACCCCTATTGTCAATAGGAATTTTCATGTCGCCGAAAGGATGACCCCTGTCCTGTCGATAGAGACCCTCTATAATTTCACTCACCATGACAATCATAAAGTCTTACCAATAGGCAATGCAGACACACTTCAACAGAGAGCACTAGTAGTCAGCCAGACACCTGCAGGGTCTTGCCAACTATTGCCTTAGTTGATTTTCATGGCCAATTGGATTGGGGAAGGCATTCCAGTTGAGCTCCCTAAGAAAATATCGTCAAGTGTAGAATTTTAATCATACAAAAACACATGCTTCCATTAGTCATCAACATGAGATAATGTATATTATCATATGATACAATTTGGCTAGTGATTATCTATTGAATACTTAACAAAAAGGGGACTCAATTGAGTTGAAACAAAACCAAGGTTTTAACAAAACTAGAAGAGAAACTCAAGCAGAAGACAAAAGCAACCCAAGAGTAAGGAAAATAACCCAAAACAAAGAAGCCCAAAGAGAAAGGGGACCCATTTTGATCTAGATCAAAGTGGGGTGGTTATGCAAGGCATAATAGGTTGCTATGTGATCTTTTCTCTTTCTTGACTTGGCTAGGATATCATCAACATAGTCTTCGACCATCTTATGGATCATGTCATGGAATATCAATGTCATGGCCCTTTGATATGTTGTTCCTGTGTTCTTTAAACTGAATGGCATCATATTCCAGCAATAGGTCCCCCATGGACAAGTGAAAGGTGTTTTATGTTGGTCCTCTCTAGCTATCATGATTTGATTGTACCCTGAGAATCCATCCATTAGTGACAACATTTTATGTCTAGTTGTCATATCCACAATCATATCAATGTTTGGAAGTGGGAAGTCATCTTTTGGACATGCTTTATTCAAGTCTTTGAAGTCTGTGCAAATTCTTATGTTCCCATCAGGTTTTGAAATAAGTACCAAGTTTGATACTCATTCTAAATAATCTATTGGTCAAATGAATCTTGCATCTAATAGCTTTTTTAGTTCCATTTTGACTAGCAGGGCGATTTGAGGGTGCATTTTTTGAAGCTTTTGTTTGACAGGCTTTGCTTCTAGATATACTGCTAAATGGTGAACCATGGTCTCTAGATCAAGTCCTGGCATATCAGTATATCTCCATGAGAATTTTACCTATCTTTCTCTTAGGAATGCTACTAGGAGCTCAAGATTGTTCTTCTAATAGTAATGATTCCGCATAGAATGTGATATGCGGGGCTTCCTCTATTCCTAGATTGACCAGATTGCATTTTTCTGCCAGGACTGTTGTTTTTTCATGATGAATAGCTCTAAAATGAAGATTGAATCCCACATCCTTGGGCACCTCAGAGATTTTTTCACCTTTAGATGCGTCCTTTCTTTTTACTTTTTTCTAGTCAGAGTGTGCCACAATGTGGTTTTCACTCAAGGAGCTAGATATTAATCTTGATTTTTCACTTTTGTGACTAAGAGATTCAATCATTTCACCATAATAGGCATGTGTATCTAGCTTGATTAGGAACCCTACTTTGTGATCCTTGCATGGAATGTCATCCCGTAGTCCCATGAATTTTAAGAGCACCTCATCGTTTTTGAATGTATCAAGAACTGGTGCTCCTCGTTAGTCGTAGTCAATGAGTTGGGGATATACTAGGTGGATATCATAATTTTGGTGGTCTGATTCAAAAGATAGGGTGCTAATCATGCAAAGAGTAGTATCCTCAAATATCCTAGGTAAGTTGGTCATGGGATCCTTGTCATCACTACTACTACAAACATCAGTTATGTCAAATGTAAAGTTATCTATGACTCTACCTATAGATACTTGTAAGCGTAGTTCTGTTGTGGTTGGTTGAGGAGGATTATTAACCCTTCTAACTAAAGGACTTCAACCGCGTATGGTTGTACTCAGAGGGGTACATCCAAGGCCAAGATTTTTTATCACTCACGTCTCGGACATGATAGGTATTATAAGCCCATTTTTCGTATCTCCCAAGTATTTGATTTCTATTATAGCCCATTGCAAGCATAATTTGTAGACCTTTTCTTTTTTCATCCATTGGTAATTCAACTACTGGTCTTTCATCTTGGTATAGCATATGAGATAGATCTACCTCAATAACTGCTCGACCAAGATCCCCCCACCTTGTAAAGTTGGGATAATCTTTAGGAGTCGTTTGGGATGTGGGGGCTTCATTTATTTGTGAAAGTTCCAATGATCTAGGAGATTGTGGTAACTCTCCTACCATAAAATAATTATTAGGGACCATGTAGTTTCCACAACTGTTATCTTGGATGATGACCTTAATGTCAGAAATGGTGGGAATGGTGGGAGTGGCAGGTGTCTCTGTTGTAGAAGTGGATGTGAGAGTGGCGGGATCGATGTATGGTGTAGATGGGACCTTATCATTTTTTTGGTACTTGGGGGATTTTCTAGTACTTTGCTTCAAGGCTTTTGCAATAGGAGAAGGGTTAGTGTTCTCTGTGGATGGTAACTTCTTGTCCCTCATGCGTGAATTTCACACATTGATGGAAATTTGACGCTACTGCCTTCATTGTATGAATCCATGGACATTCTAGAAGGATGGTATATGGTAAGTCAAGGTCTAGGACCTGACAAGTGGTTTCCATGAGATCGGGCCCTACTTGAATAGGGATTTTGATTGTGCCTTGGGACACTCTTTCTTGATCGTCATATGCTCTTATTGTGATACCCTTTCCTTTGTCAAATAGAATCCTCTTGTATTTTCAATTGTTTGATGAGGTTGAGAGAACATATAATCAAACCCGCACCTCCATCCACCAAGACCCTTTTTACTTTTCTCTTATGTACTATGACTTCTAAGTGAAGTGCGCGGTTGTGAGATGGTTGAGCGGGGAAATACTGGTCAGAGAATGTGAGGAGATTTGGCATAATGATATTTCTGACCATAGCTTGGAATTGTTCCACATCAAGATCTACGAGTATAGTGGATGAAGCCAATGCTTCCTCAAGGATCTTCTTATGGGCAGATGAGATTTTTAGCAACTCCATGATGAAGATTTGCATTGGTGTTCTCTTGAGTTAATCTAGGACATTGTAGCCATTAGGGATAGATCTAGATGTAGGGACTCTATTTTGCTGGGATGATCCTGCGATGGTGACTTTTCTGCCTCTTGTGGTGACTCCACAATTGGCATGGGTGCCTTTGATGGTGATGACTGTGCAATATTCATCTAGGGAGGTAACAATAGTTTCGTACAGATGGTTCATGTTTGTGTTGGTGCCTTTCCTTTTATCGGTGTTGTTATTATTCCCTTTATTGCCATGATTCAACATCAAATTTGCGTATATCTTAAGATCTTGCTTTCTTTTTGGTTGTTCCACATTTATAATTATTTGATCGATGAGATCTTGAACTATGTTTTTTAATCTCATACAACTATTCCTGGTATGTCCTTTGATTTTATGGAATTCACAGAGTTGATTCTCATTATACTAAGGAGGTTTCACATCCAATTCTTGGTAATTTTCAAGGGTAGGGGCCTTGATGAGTTTTTCATTTATCAGCTTTTTCATGATGACTTGTAATGGTTCCCCTAAAGTAGTGTACTTTTCTTTGGTATAATTCTTGTTCTGTTGAGGTGGTTAATCATTGAGATTATTGATTGTCGGATTGTGGTTTGGTTGTTGTATTGTCTGATGGTTATTTTGGTGTTGGATTTGGATTTGTGTTGCGGGTGTATTTTGGTGAGGGGCACTAATGACCACCTTAGCATCGATGACACTGTCATTAGTAATGCTTTTTTCCTTTCCCAATTGCATGGTTTATCATTGTAGTTGGAATATGGGTAGTTGTTTTGTTGTTCAGGGTATGAGGTTGATCCCGTTGGTGTAGTCATGAGGGATCGTTCGATGCTAAGCAACTTGGGGATCAATTGGTTATATGTGGTGATTCCTTGAACCTTGAGATGGAATTCCAAGAGGACGTCAAGGTTAGCTATGATGGTGCAAACTTGTTGTTCCTCAGGCATGGTCCACTTGCTTTGATTGGCCTTGGATTGCCATCATTGTAGGAATGAATCAAAAGATTCACCCTTTTCTTGTTTCAGAGTTGAGAGTTCTTGTAGACTAACATCCATTGTAATGTTGCATGCGTAGTTCTTAATGAATGCGTCTATAATTTCTTGAAATGTTCTAATGCCTGAAGGTAGATGAGAGAGCCATTCCATAGCATGGCTAGCCAAACTCCTAGCAAATATCTACATCAGATAAGTATCGTCGTATGTGACTTCCATGCAATGAACCTGGAATTCCTTTATGTGATCTTCAGGGTTTCCCATCCCACAATATTTGTCAAACTTAGGGATCTTGAATCCCTTGGGGAATGGTCTCATCACTAGGCTCCTATCAAATAGATAGGGACACAAGTTGCTTGGTGTGTTTTGATTGTGGGTTGGATGGGTCGGTTGTTTGATGTGTTGTTCAATGGTATGTGTATGTTTTGCCGAGCTAGGTAGGCTTCCACCTATTATTGTATGAACAATGCTTGCTGTTGATCTTGTTGTTGTTGCACTAAGATTTTTGCTTGTTGTTGTTCCAACAATGCTTGTTGTTGGGCTGCCAATTTGGTTGCTTCTTGCTGCTCTTGATATTGCTTAATTGCTTGCTGATATGCTTGCATTTGTGCAACTCTTTTTTGTGCAAGAAGTTGTGCCTATGCTTGTACTTTTTGTGCTTGATATTGGGTGTTTTCCTGAGCTTGAGTTCATTCTTACACTGCTTGTGCTTGGGCTTGTGCTTGTGCTACTTGTTGTAATAGAATTTGTGCTTGAGCAACTTTTTGTGCTTGAGTGGCTTGGGTGGCCTTTTGTTGTTGTTGTTGCAATAAACCTTGGGCTTGCGCAGTCTATCGTGCTTGTAATGCAGCTTGTGTAGCTTGGGCAGCTTACATAGCTTGAGCAGCTTGTTGAGCAACTAGTTGTAGAACTTTTTGTTTCTACAATTGTTGGAGTCCCCTTTGAAAAGCATCTTGCAATGCCGCATTGTATTGGTTTGATGTGGTAGAAGTTGGTGGTGGTGGGGGTGGTGGTGGATTCTAAATGGAACTTGTGCTAAGCGATGATGAAGTGTTAGTGTTTTGAGTGATGGATGGTGGTGTTGATGTGGTGTTTGGTCCTTGAGAGACCATGCTTTGCAATGTTATGGGTTTCTTTAATGATGTTGCAATTGCTTGTGCGTTTGTCATCTATTGTTGTGATGTCGACGACAAGTTTTGCATGATGTTTTTATTGATATTCAGGATGTTGCTTTGATTGATACTTGGTAGAGGAAGCCCTAAACCAAGGAGTGGTATGGATGATGATGGTAATAGTGGAATGGGTGGAAATGTAAGGGGTGTAAGTTCTTTTGAAAATTTTGTGGTGTCGAAGATGCCCCCTAGTCCGAACATGTCTCCTTCCTCTTGCGAATTTGTGAGGAGAGGAGTTTGAGGTGTTGCGCAGAAAAATGTTGATCATGGATCATGATGGAAAGTGAGAGGAACATTCTTATGTAATGGTATTTTAAGTATGTTTTGTTCCAAGGTGGTGTTTTCATCCAAGTTTTGATTATTAACAAGGGGGTGTACTTGAATAGCATTGAGAAATGCATTTCCCTTATTAACGTTAGGTTGGGTTGGAGAAAAATATTTCATGATTTGTGAAATGTTTTGAGTTATATTTTGAGATGGGGTGTGGATGAGATGGGAATGGTGGATAAGATTGGAGGAAAATATGTCTCCACTATGGTACTCATGTCAAAATATAAAGGTAATTGGCCCTTTGCTTTGCTAGTTGAAGCATATATAATGAAGGGTTAAGCGTCATCATGATACTTATGATCTTATGGTTTTCTAAATTTTGAAGCATTTCAGTTATTTTGTCATGAGACATCCCGAAGGTGAGGTCTTCTTCTTGGGTTTCTTCTTGTGGGTTTTGCAATGATGTCAAAAGGTTAACTATGAGATTTCCAGACCAAATGGGATTCATTTCAGGAGTGGTTTGACTTAAATCACTTTTAGTAGATGTTTCTTCTTTGGCTTCCATGTTCCTCTTGTGTTGCGATCTAGTTTGCACCATAAAATAGGGATCAGTCTTCAAGAATATAGAAGGTAAATTCTTTAATTCTTTTGGATTGATCTAACTTTAGATATAAAAGAGAAATTTTAGGGTAATTTAAGGATCAAATGGTGATAATGATATGAATGTAATATGGATGTTTGATGGATGAGTGGAACTCTTGTGAGAATCTTGAAGGGAAATTTTAAACTTTAGGACTTGATATAGGATTGATTTGTTTCAGATTCAGATTTTAGTGGACTCATAAACTCTAAGAGGTTGGATGTTTTGCTAGAGTTAAATCGTTCACAAGATGATAATTTGTCTAGGTGTGAGAAGAAGGATTCATCTAAACACTCCTATCCAAACAAGATGATTTTGATAATGAACTCCTAAATCCCAAGATGTTGGATGTTATCAAGGGATGAATTTGTTCACAAGTTTGATAATTTGATCAAATATGTGTAGAAGGATTCATCAACACACGTTCAATCAAACAAGGTGATTTTGGATTGATTTCAAATGCTTTTCCCAAATTTTAACATAAAGGATATTTTCAAAAATTTTGAAGAGTTGTTGATGAGATGATTTTGGTTTTTTGATGTTCAAGGATGGATGAATTTTTGATTTTGATCATAGGATGTACCTAAAAAGACACTTGTTTACTTAGACCTCGGTATGGAAGAAAAGCTTTTCTCTAAACAAGATGTTCAAACTCTCTAAAAATATTTGGGTTTTGGTAGTAATAGAATGAATACAAACCGGAATTGTTTCTTGAAGCCTTCCTGTAAAAGTTAAAAAGCATTATGTGTCTGAATTCATATAGCATTGAAAGACACTTTTGATGGGCGTTCAGACTAAGGGATTTCACCTTTCATTTCTTGATCTTGATTTTGCGTGAAATCATTGGAGACACATGTGTGGGGTCCAATTGTCTTTAATGTTTGCTTAATGACTTTGTTTTTACGACAAACACTTCTTGATTAGGTTTTCAAACTAGATGTCTAATGTCTCAACTTCTTCTCATTTCACAAGGTATATTATGCAAAACTTTGATGAAATTAAGGCAAGGGTTACCTATTGTTTAACTTTATTAGGAAAATTGAGATATAAATTCAAGTTCTTAGAAACCTCTAAGGATGTAATCCCAAGGGCAAGCAATAACACAAGAATTTGGTCAATGGTATTTTCCTCCTAAAGGGTTTGAAATTTTAAGGATCATGTTAAATTTTTTCAAACAAGCAAAGCATTTTGTAACCAAGAACAAGTACAATCCTATGGATAAGAAAGACAATATTTGTTGAGTCCCCATTTGGACAAGTTCAGCTATGCTCATCTTAAGCGAATGGTTAGATGCTTGACCCCACTGGCTCCCCTCCATGAAACTCACTTATGCGAGATAGCCAACCATAAACACCCATGAAACTACCATTGATGTTTTCCATTTATACTAAAGACCGTAAAAGTGTTGGGTGGCTTTAGAACAACTGTTCTTGCACCAACAAATAGATCAAGGATTTTGGCAATTCTAGAACATGTGTTTTAATAAGGACTTTGTGTTCATATAGATTGAACCATACGGTGAGAGTCCCCTTTCGGATCCATCTCATCGGAATCAACAACGTGATATTGGTGTTTCTTCCAATACCCACATTTATATCCTGGTTGGAAATACTCTTGAGTTCAAAGTGTTACCGGTTGAGTCATTCCATTGGGTGAGTACTTTTTCCCCAAGGTAGGCCCTCTAAGATAGACAAGAGAAAATAAACTTATTGATAGTTTGGTCAACCCTTTTTTAGAAAAAAAGGGAGAACACATGGAATAAATTTAGTCACACTTGCAAAAGATTTTGTTCAATTTTAGAACCCAAATTGAAGTGTGGAGGTGATCACTTCATCTCAAACTAAGATTATCAAAAAGTACTTTTGATTCTCAAGATCGTTGTGAATTGCGAGAGAAGCACATACATCCTTTTCAATAATATTATTTAAAGTAATTATTCATGAAAAAGAAGTTGCACATGTTCATTTTAAATCCACAAAGAAATGATTTTGATTCATTTTAAAGCACCAAAATGAGATGTGAGACTTTCCTTGTTCAATTTTATAACCTTAAACAAAATCTAATCAAATTTTCCTAAAGTTCATTTTAACCCTTTCACAATGAAAATTGAAAGCCTACGTAATGTTTGTTTTAAAGCCCAAAACCAAAGATGAGTTAGCCTAAAATAGAAAATTACGGCGTAAGGTGTAATCTCCAAGCACTAAAAAACACTTTTAAGTTTCAAATTTCATGCTTAAATTTTGACCAAGTTTCCTTGAAGATCACTTCTAGTAAGCTCCTTGTTCAAACGAAAAATCCCTCCTTTCTTTCCTTTTCTTCATCTTCCTTTCGCCTTCTTTGTTCTCCTTTGTTTTCCTTTGTTTCCCTAAACAAGAGACAATCATGTGAGGATCAAAATCTTAAAATTGTTTTGGTTATTAGCTCCAAACAATAACATGATTTCAAATGAAAGGAAAAAGATTTGGATGTTTAAAGGATGATTTATAAGTGGATCATGCTTTTATATTGACTTCATTGAAAAGATATCATACTTGTGAGACACCTTCCTTCAAACTTGATATTGACTAAAGGTATTTAAGCCCCTAAATCAACCATAAAGAATAAATCTTTCGAAAGCACCCTCCTAATCTCACATGTTGACTATCATACTAATCAAAGTGATGTGATAAACTTTGAAAGCTCATGAATTTTACAACCATAAAGAATACACCTATCAAAAAAACTGTCATGAGTTCAAATTTTTGCTATCTCAAAATGGACCATAATGACAAAAAAAATTATAACACAAAGAAAATAAATTGATTTTAATAAGTAAACCTTAAAGGATGAACCCTTCAAAAGCATTGTCATAAGTTCAAATTTTTTCTATCTCAAAATGGACCATAATGATGAAACAACTTAGAACACTATTTTGAAAATAAATTGCATCTACAAGTCAACCCCCAAATGAATAAATCTTTCAAACCTCCTTTTGGCACCCTCTAATTCCCTCCAACTTTTAAATGAAAAGAATTTATTTTTATTGGTGAATGGGAGAAGAAAATGACCCTTGTTTCAATGATTTGAAGATTCTTGTTATCACTATCAATCTTCACTACCATGTGCCATCAATTCAAGCTTTTCCTGTACAACCTTTTCAAAGATACAAATTTCCCACTCGTTGAGACTCAACCTACATTTATCATAAATAGCACATGCTCTTCAATAGAAAAGGGAACTCTAGATGGTCTTGTTATAGTTTTGGAATCCATTTAGACACTCGGTCTTCAACCTGTTAAAGATCATGTGGGAATTGGCTTATTATTGAGTTTTTCATTCAAAAGTGGCAATGACTAAATTTGGGTTGTGTATTTGGTGACTTAAATATATAGGTGAGTGGTTACTATGTCCATTATAAATACTTATGCAAGCTTTATTTTTCATAGGTGGCTCTTTTGAAGGCCTCTGTTTAATATTTGAAA
The DNA here is from genome assembly GCA_007258455.2 of Sequoia sempervirens. Classification (NCBI taxonomy): domain Eukaryota; kingdom Viridiplantae; phylum Streptophyta; class Pinopsida; order Cupressales; family Cupressaceae; genus Sequoia; species Sequoia sempervirens. The sequence goes on from VDFB02358134.1 coordinate 43,624,910, forward strand.
GTGACACAGATTACCCACACCTATTACATGGGTTTGTTTGCTTATACAGATGCAAAATATATATGTAATATTCATTGTTTGTAGATCGTGTGATCTATGTACAGAGGTTGGTGGAAGCCTATCCTTAGAAATGTGTCTAGCTGCATCTTATCTAGCTACTCCACTACATCATATAGAACCTAGTTTACTCTATTTACAACATATTTGCCACATATCAGGAGGTGTGAAGATCAATTATTTTAAAGAGTCTTCTTTGTCTTTAGCTCATTACTTCGTCAAAGGTTCCTAGCTATCACTACATCTACCATCTCAAAATCGACTATTGAGATTTGGTATTAAAAAGTGAGTTTTCTAAATTTCAACTTGAGTTTGTAGATTTGTAGGATGATCCTAAGCATCTCTCATCTCTAAGTACCATTTACTCAATCACATTGCCTCATCAAAAAAACTAAAATCCACACTTGACATCAAGATTTTATCTTTTGCAAGTTCAACTAACATTTATTATAACTATGGTTTAAAATATTTCATCATAATTAAATTTATTATTAGTTGCTAAATTTATCTATCTATAGTGTAGAAAATTGTACTTCTTTCTAAGTGATAGTACAGTTTAACACTTAGTTTGAAACTATTTTAGTGACCTTCCATTTATGCATTTTTGAACCTCATTAATAGGTCCCTAATACCCTTTATTATGCATCCCAAGGCATATATTAATTGTTTTCCAACAATATAACCTGCATTGAATAAATGCTATTAATAATTAATACCCCCACATAATTTACACCCTAAACGTTTTGGTTAGAACCCATTCACCCATGGGTAAATGGGTTCCCTTTAAGTTCATAAAATCATATTAAAATATGTATTTTGTAGTATTTCATTTTTCTAAATTCAAATTCTAAGTGTCGGCTTTTAGGATTAAATAAATGGGAAATGAGAAAAGAGTCCTATAAAGACAAGTCTTTCAATCATTTTACACTAGCAAGACAAGATAGAGATTCAAATGAGATCACAATGATTTACATTCAAGAGCAAGGAGAATTCAATCAAGCATTCAAAGTTGAAATCTTGGAGCAACATTCTATTTGATTTTGCAAGTCTTTTAGATCATTTTATCAACAAGATCATGCATTGCCAAAGATTGATGATAGATGCCTATGGAGGATCATGATGGATTCTAGATTTTGGGAGATGAACCAACCAATTTAGCCAACCTAATGACTCATTTTCTAGGTGATTCCATCTTCTATTATCAATCTACTTTCTGCCTAAAGGAAGGCATATTCAGATTTATGATCTATTAGGGTGATTTGACATCTCCCAAAGTATATCTTCATCACTCAATTCATTATTTCATTTAGGGATCCTATTCTAACACATTTGAACAAGTTTTCTTTGCGTTTGAACTCTTATAATATTATACACACTTAAGATTAGTGCTTACACACACTTCATAGATTTTAGATTTGTAATTTTTATCAAGGTTTAATTACCAAAATTTGGGTTTGATAAAGGAAAACTCCCATCCACCACCAAAAAAATAAATTATTTTGTAGATTTATCATCATTGTAGATCTAGGAGTGAAGTTTTAGAGGTACAGGAAGGAAATGATTACACTAGACCCAAATCTCAATTTTTGATTATCTTTGGCAATGTATACTTGTATCTTGTTGTTGCTTCATACATTATTTAGATGTGTGTTCTTTTGTGCCTATGTTGACTTTCCATAGGATCTTTATCCTGGGGGCTTGATCACCCCTCTTGACTATTTCTATTCTATCTCACTAGCATTGGTACACTTGGACCCCTCTTGATGTGAATTTATCTACTTTAAAGTCTAAGTTTGAAGTTTGTTCCTCCTCTCACTAAAGTGGGGGCTAAATGCAGTGTAGAAAAATGTATCCCTCTACATTTTCACAAATTTTTAGGCCCTCCATGTTAAAATTAGGTTCATTTATGCCTTATATGGACCTAATTTGCATCCATAAGCCTTATTAAATGCATTTTTTTAAGGATAATATTGACATATAACAAATGACAAATCATACATAGTGTTTTTGGTTATTTGTTCTAGATACGAGGATCTAGGACTCATACACCACCTTGTGCATATGGGTCCCACGTAGGTCTCGAGATATGATTTTAAATGTTCGATTAAAATTAACACTTCTTAGAGTTTATGTCCTAGGTTTAAGCCACTGGGATTCATGTGTCCAACTGTCATATGAGTTTCACTTTAACTTGGACCTTCTTGGTTATTTTTTAGAACCAAACTTAATATCACCAGATGTTGATGAATTTTCCATTCTTCAATTATCATCAAGAGGGAAGGATTGGCCAAGAAACAAGTAAAGGACTATTAGGCCTCTAGTTCTATGCTTTGGGCTTTGTGAAACATAAGAGGGTGATCCTAATAATGTTTACATGATATTCTTGTGCCATTTTTATAATAAACATTGCAACACATAGATAATTATGATATAATGGCTCAACAAAGAGAATGTATCAAAGGATTTGGTTGCTTCTTAACAACAATTCATATTCAGAGCTAGAGAATCATAAAACCTAACATAATTGTAACATGTTTCAAAAAAATTGATTTAATAAATAGTTTTTTGTTTAATTAACCAACACAATGCAACATGATCACCTCACTTAGATTAGTGTCATCCTTCGAATAGAGTCAATTCTAACATTTACATGATTCGATAGAAATTTCACACATGACATTATTTAAAGCCTTGAGGATACTACATTATAGTATTTCAACATTATATCTCAACCATCACTTCTTACAAACATCCTAGTACATGATTTGGCATAAACCTATAGCTCCATTCAAGAATTTACATCAACTCTTTGAATTAATAAGCAATAATGAGACCACACACCCATTGGAAGTTAATAGAGATAAATAGTATAACCCTTGATTATATTACTTATAGTTTATAAAACCAGTAGATAGGAGAGATAATGGTGCATAACTTGCACTATTATATGCTATATTGTCAATATTAATAACAAGACTACATATTCATATTAGTAGACTTGAATCTAAGACTTATCTCTAAAATGTTTAGTATATTCTTAACAATCTTTAGTGTGATCAATTCCAAACTAACCCACCCCCAGTAACTATTTCTGAATTCCCATTTATAAAATATGGGAGCAACAAGATTCAAGCCAATTTACAATTTCGGTCAAATTTACATTTGTAACTTAATTTCATTTCAATTTTAGAAATCTCCCAGATGGTTATATTTGCACATTACAAAGTGGAGGGAAAGAAAAAAACAAAACCCATATCATTCGTTGAAGAAGATCAACTAGCCTTCTGAAAGGCATCATTTTTCATTGCAGCAACTCCAAAACCTCTCATCCACATTGATCAAACAAGATTCTCTAGGTCATCACCCAAAACAAAATGTTACTCATTCACTAAAGAAGATGAGCCCGCCATTGTGGCAGTAGTGTAGAGAAGCCACTACCTCTCCATCATCAAAGTTCTCCTAATATGCCAGTGTGAGAAGCTAATAGTTGTGCTCTAGGTTAGTATCTCCTTCATCACTCAAAGGACTAGCCGACTCCTCCATTTGAGAATTATGCCTCCCCATATAAGAATCATAAGACTTGTGGTACACTTATTCTTCCTCTTCCCACAAGACAACCAATTTCCCACTAGAATCACCTTGGTTAGACCAAAAAAATCAATTCCTCAGGTGGTAATTGCTCCTGACACGACCCTTATTAGTTTTATTATGGGAATTTCTCGTACCCTATGGCTTTACAGGAGCTCCTCGCATGCCATGTTCAATTTCAGGTGAATTGTCTTGGGATTCAAGCATACTAAGTCTTATAGACCTTATGACTAGTTGGAAAGACTCACTTGGCTTACCCATTCTTATAGAAGAACACGATAAAAACTTATGAATTCCCAAGTACAAAGATACTTTACAAATTTGTAGGACAAAGAAACTTCACAACTACATATAAATCTTATAAACCAATGTGAATTATTCAAATAATCAACCCCTACAAACCCTAGGTAACTAAAACCAACATATCCCACAATAAATTTTGGATACTAGCCAATTGATACTTAGTTGAAATATAAAAAACATGGATACCAACTTACCTAGGAGAAACTATCCTTAATGCCTCTACAACTTCACACAATCTTCTTCTCGGACCTAATCTTAATTTCTCAGCTTCTAATTGCAATTGTGAAGAAAAATATGGCTACAAACTTTCATTATATTGAGCAATTTGAGCATGTCAACCATTAATGCTCAAGGAAGGCTTGCACGAGTGAGCTAACAATCAACCACTTGACTTTCAATCTCATTCGTTGATCATACACAGAGATGGATCGACGAATAATTAAAATAAAGGTAATTAATTATGAGTAAACCAATTGAATGTTCCTATTGCCTTTGGAAAATCAGAAAATCCCATGTGGATATGCATTCACTATGTCTGCACACTTAATCATCTACTTAGCATTGAAGAAAGCTTGTTGTGTCAATATTTTTCACTCGCCAATGAGAATTATCCCACTTGTACCTTTGATCAATAAGAGGATGGGGAGTAGCTAGGATTTGATTTCAATCCACCAACCTATAAATTTCCTAATGCAAACCACCTATCTTCATGTACAAACTTCAAACAGAAATGAACGCCAAGATAAAAAATACCAATCATATCTCAAACACATGTAGAAGAAATCAATTCTTATCTTGCACCATTTAGCCTTCATGTCCACTTGGAAAATTTTATTAATTTTCACCTTTACTAATATTCTTTTGTCCCATTAGATTACTCTACATGGCATTCACCTTCTTCCTCACTAGGAAATAAGAGGCACAAGTGGGTCCCACATGGGATGGCAGGGAGTGGTCAGGATTGACCCACGTCACCCACTTTCAACCGTCGACTTTTTCCTGATAGAATGTTTGTAGCATTCAAAACAAAGTGGGTCCCTCCATAAAGGGACAAATGGAAACAACCCACTACCCTGCTACATTATTTTAAGACAAAATAAAAATGGATGGGGTGGTGGGGAGTGGCTCATATGAAGCCACATCACAAAACACTCATCATATATCTTATTTAAACACTGCCAGTTCATCCCTCAAAGGTGTTGGGCCTACAATTGTATAAGGCACATGGTGCTTTCCTACCCTCCCATTGGAATGATTAAATGAAAAATAGAATGGAGTGGGGGCATGAGGAAGGACTATGATCTGTTTGCAGTAATCAGATAGTTATCATAACTGTAGGGAATCTTCACATGCAAAATGTTAGTTTTTAAAAATGAACCACATAGGTAAACGTAAGAAAATGCATCAACATAATTAAAACCATTTTAACCAAAGGATGTAAAGTCCAAACAAGGTTGATTAGTCAAACTTACAAAATAAAATTTGTTTCAGACCTAGGCACGAGGGACCAATTACTTCATGAGTTCCAATGGCATACAATGTAACTTAATTGACCAAGTATCGACAATAATGGTTCGATGATGAATTAGAACATTGGAAAGGAATTTGAATTAAGGGTTACTTAGGAAGGGTTCTAGCAACATAAACCCTAAAATAGTGACAGTGAAAAAAAACCCTAGGGCCATAGACATGGATTTAACCAAAAGTTTGTAGAATTTTGAAATGGAACACAGAGCATTTTTAAGGTTTCCATGAGTGGCTCCTATTGGGGATGTTTATTCCACCAGAATAAAGTGAGATCCAAGAAACTTAGGTTGAAGCAGACTGATCCCAGAGAACCAAAACCAGGACCTGACTGAACAAGGCAAGAAAAGATCAGACCAAAGTAAACCAACATATACAAAATACACAAAAATGTACAACTTGCTCAGACTTAAAATTTTCTCGGAATCGTTTTCTGATTTCCATGTTCTCAACCTACATTCTATAGTTTAAGAGGATTAATTTTCAATTGGTGGCCCTAGGCCCCCAATAAATTAAAACCATTCCTTACCTTTGTCAAAAAAATTATTTTATATTGCCTGCACTAGGACAAGGATAAAAATATTGTCATAATTTACTAAACAACTAGCCCTACTGAGGCTATTGCGATTAACCATTATTTCCCTATCTTTGGTCTTTCCCTTTTCATCACTAAATTTTTCCAAGTGAAAATTGCAATTAGAAAACAACTGAAATCCATAATCATTTTGATATTCTACCACATTTAGTTCACAATCATACTCCACCAAATAGTCATCCATCTAGAATGAAAGTTTAAAACATTCAGAATCCATTTGATAACTAACATTATTAGGGTTAATATCAAATTCATTTCAAACATCAAACCTAAAACCCTCATACATACTTCTTTTAGGATTCCCATCTAGGGACATATATCCTAGCCCTTTGGGGTGACATTGAAATTCCACTTGTGATATCTGCGAATCATTATAAAGCTTTTATAAAACCCTAGGAAAATGATCTAGTTTTTTTCCCACACCAGAATTACAATCATCTTGTATAATGGAAAAAAATGTTTATACACAGGCATACTATAAAGTTGATAGTCATACTCGTCTAAGTAGTGTAAATTAGTTATATTGTCATATGCTCTACCACTTTGGAGAAGTGATTCACAAAAACCTATGGTGTCTTTTCTCTTATTCAAATTAGGGTCATCACCATAAATAGTATTATCAATAACATCCCATGCATCGAAGAATATCTCCATTTTAGGTTCATTAACATGGTCAAGTTCACTCTTCAAATCATTATATAGCTCAAAGAAAAATGTTTCAATGGAAGATTCAAATAACTTAGGATTTATATGGGAAATTAACATGTGCTTACGTGCCTCATCAATTATATGTAACTACATACTAACTCAAATGTGAAAGACCCATTATGATCTAAATGTTGCTCATTAGAACCTGAACAACCTTCCTCATTTCTCTCTTCTTCATGAAATTCCTTGTTGAAAACAATCATGTTCATCTCTGCTACAAAACTTGCATATTCCACCTCCACTTCATACAAACAATTTGAAGCACCTAGAACATGATCCTACTGGTTAACACCATACTTTTGATCATTTTCAACACTGCATGCTTAGCTTAGGATACTAAACACATACATTCTTCTCTTCAAACTCATTATCATTCACAAGAATAGCATGCTCTATATCTGATGTAATAGGATTGCACTCCAATTATCCATCACATGGAATTTTTTTATTCATTTGTAAGGGGAAATACCCATGAGAATTAGTATCATTGTATCCCTCATGTAAAGAAAAAGCTTCGAGATCATCATAATTGAAAGATTTATATTATTTATAAAAGTAATCAGAGGCCTAAGTTTCCCCTTGATCATTATTCCAAGGGAATTCATCATCACCCAAGTTATGCTCCAAGTGTTTAGAATGAATACTCAAACTCTCCTTCTCCATGCCTTCACTATTTACATGTGATGAGAAAAAAACAATGCTTGAAAATGTATCTTCATCCTTGTCACCAATGTATTGAATTTGATATGGGATATCTATAAATTTATTACAATCATTTTCCTTACCCATACCACAAGACATGTGTCCATTCTTTGATTTACCTTTTTCACTTTCTTGAGTTGTCTTTTGATTCTTCTTGATATGGAAACCACTATTGACACTTTTAGACACTATACTTTGTGCATAAACACACTTAGCTTCCTTAGAAATTATTAGCCAATCAAGCATTTGATCAAAACCTTGAGGCTTCAACTCCTTTGGCGACATCAAAGCTAGACTAAAAATGGACATGTACTATCAAATTATTTAAATCTAATATGTATAATCTAGAAACACATAATTCATAAGTATTTCCCTTGTAGAGTCACCAATATGTTGGTTATTTTCTTCGAACCAAACTTAATCTCACTAGATTCTTATGAATTTTCCATGCTTCAATTATCAGCAATAGGAAAGGATTGGCCAACAAACAAGTCAAGGATTATTAGGCCTCTACTCCCACACTTCGAGCTTTGTGAAACCCAAGGGGTGATCCTAGTAGTGTTTACATGGTATTCTTGTGCCATTTTTTTCATAAACATTGCAACACATAGATAATTCTTATATAATGGCTCAACAAATAGAATGTATCAAAGGAGTTGGCTGCTTCTTAACCATGGTTCATATTCAAGGCTTGAGAATGCTAAAACCTAACATTATTGTAGCATATTTTAGAAAATTTTATTTAATAAATGGTTTGTTGTTAAATTAATCAACACAATGACACATGATCACCTCACTTAGATCAATACTTCATCCTTGCAACAAGTCAATTCTAACATTTACATGATTTGATAGCAATTTCACACATGACACTATTTAAAGCCTTGAGGATACTACATTACAGTATTTCAATATTATATCTCAACCACCACTTCTTACTAACATCCTTATACATGATTTGACATAAACCTATAAGTCCATTCAAGCATTTACATCAACTCTTTGAATTAATAAGCAATAATGAAACCACATACCCATTAGAATTCAATAGAGATAAATAAGATAACCCTTGATCATATTACTTATAGTTTATAAAAATAGTACATAGGAGAGAAAATGGTGTAGAACTTGTACTATTCTATTCTATATTGTCAATATTACTATTAAGAATACATATGCATATTAGCAGACTCGAACATAATAATTATCATTAAAATGTTCAGTATATTCTTTGCAATCTTTAGTTTCATCAATTCTAGAACAACCCACCCCCGGTAACTAGCCCTAAATTCCCATTTATAGAATATGTGAGATAAAATATTTAGGCCAAATTACCAATTTAGTCACATTTACATTTTATGCTTAATTTCATTTCAATTTTGGAAACCTCCTAGATGGTTATATTTGCACATTGCAAAGTGGAGGGAAAGAAAAAGACAAAACCCATATTGTTCATTGAAGAAGATCATCTAGCCTTCTGAAAGGAATCGTTTGTCATTGTAGTAGCACCAAAACCTCTCATCAACATTGATCAAAGAAGATTCTCCACATTAGCACCCATAAAAAAACATTACATATTTTTTGAAGAAGACGAGCCTGCCGTTGTGGAAACGGTGTGGAGAATCCACTACCTCTCCATCATCAAAATTCTCTTGACATGCTAGTGTGAGAAGGTAATAGTCATACTCTGGGTTAGTATCTCCTTCATTGCTCAAAGGACCAGCTAAATCCTGCATGGGAGAATTGTGCCTTCCAAAATAAGAATCATAAGCCTTGTGGTACTTATTCTTCCTCTTCCCACAGGAGAACCAATTTCACACCAGACTAACCATGGTTATGACCAACAACTCTATTCCTCAGGTGGTAATTACTCTTGACATAACTCTTCTTAGTTTTATTGTGGGAACTTCTCCTTCCCTTTGGTGTTGCAAGAGCTCCTGGTGTGCCATGTTCAATTTTAGGTGCATCATCTTAGGATTCAAGCATACTAAGTCTTCTAGACCTTCTGACTAGTTGGACAAACTCACTTGGCTTACCCATTCTTACTTAAGAACATGAAAGTAGCTTATAAATTCCCAAGTATAGAGAGACTTTACAAATTTTTAGGAAAAAGAAACTTCACAACTACATATGAATCCTATCAACTAATGTGAATTGTTCAAATAATTAAACCCTGCAAACCGCGGGTAACTAAAACCTACAAAGCCCACAATAAATTCTTGAGACCAGCCAACTAATACTTAGGCGACATATAAAAATACATATACTAACTTACCCAGGATAAACTATCCTCAATTCCTTTGTAGCTTCATACAAAATTTCATCACACCATCTTCTTCTCAGACCTACCCTTAAATTCCCGGCTTCTAATTGCAATTATGAAGAAAAATATGGCTGCCAACTTTCATTATATCAAGAAATTTGAGAGTCTCAACCATTAATGCTCGAGGAAGTCTTGCATAAGTGAGCTAACAATTAGTCACTTTATTTTGAATCTCAATCATTGATCATACATCAAGACATATTGGCATACAATTAAAATCAAGGTAATTGATTATTAGGAAGCCAACTGCATGCACCTATTGCCTTTGTATAATCAGGAGAGCTGATGTGGATATGCATCCACTCTATCTACACACTTAAGCATCCACTTAGCATTGAAGAAAGCCTATCATGTCAATATTTCCCGCTCGCTCGTGAGAATTATGCCACTTGTACCTTTGATCAATACGAGGACGGGGAGTGGTCAGGATTTTATTTCAATCCACTAACATTTACTTTCCCTAACAAAAACCACTTGTCCACATGCACAAACGTATGAGAAAAATGACATCTGAGATAAAAAATACCCATCATATCTCGAGCACGTGCAAAATAAATTAATTCCTATCTTGCACCATTTAGCCTTCATGTCCTCTTGGAATATTTTATTAATATTTCTCCTTTACTAATGTCCCTTTGTATTTTTAGATTACTCTCCATGGGATTCACCTACTTCCCTACTAAGAAACAAGAAGCACAAGTGGGTCTCGCACAAGATGGCGAGGAGTGGTAAGGATTGACCCACGTCACCCACTATCAACCATCAATTTTTTCTTGATAGAATTTTTACAACATTAAAAACCTAGTGGGTCCCTCCACAAAGGGACAAATGGCTAAGTCCCACTAGCCTAATACATTATTTTAAGACAAAATAAAAATAGACAGTGTGGCAGGGAGTGGCCTAGATGAAGCCACATTAGAGAACACTCACCGTAAATCTTATTTAAACATTGCTAGCTAACCCCTCGAATGTGTTGGGATTTCCAATCCATAAGGAATGTGGCACTTTACTTCCTACCCACTGGAAAAATTAAATGAAAAATAGACTAGATCAAGGGCACATGGAACAAATAGGATCTGCTTGCGGTAATTAGACGGTTATCATTATCGCTAGGAATATGCACATGAAAAATGTTAGGTTTTAAATGGGTACCACCAAGGAAAACATAAGAAAATGCCTCAAAAGACTTAAAACCATTTTAATAAGAGGATGTAAAGGCCAAACAAGGTCAATTAGTCGACCTTACAAAATAAAATATGTTTCAGACCTAGGCACAAGGGGTCGGTTACTTCACGAGTTCTGATGGCATAAGATGTAACTTAAATGACTAGGTATTGATGATAAGGGGTCAACAATGAATTAGAACATTGGAAAGGATGAAAAATTAAGGGTTACTTAGGAAGGGTTTTAGCAACATAAACCCTAAAAAAATGAGAATAAACAAAACCCTAAGCCCAGAGACATGGATTTAACAAAAAATTTGTATAATTTTGAGATGCATGCAACACAAAGCATTTTTAGGGGTTTGATCAAACCTATTTTTGAATCAAGTTCATGGAAATATTTTATTATCCTAGATTTGATGTCATCTTGTAGTGTTGTAGTTTTGTCAAATTAGGCATAAGCAAGTATAAATACAATGCTATTTCACATTATTTCTCCTAACAAATTTTCAAGTCCTCAAGAGAGCATTCCTAAGGAAAGTTTATGAGATCAAGAGCATTCAAGAGAAAATCATCAAGCATTTGGAGCTACATTCAAGATTCAATCATCATGTGTGTTTGTGAGATAACATTTGTGATGTAGTTTTTCATGATTCAAGCAAGTATTTAAAGGCATTATCTCATATAAAGATCAAGAGTCAAGATCCACATCCATTGGAGCCATTTCACTTAAGTTTGTAGCCTTCATTCCAAGGTTTTGGTGAGTTGCAACATTGAATTTGTTCATTCATCATTCCTTCATGCTATTTCATTTCATTTCAAGGTTTAATTACCAAAATGGGGTTTGACCAAGGCAAAACCCTATTCCCTAACATGACATTTTTCCCTCCTAATCTATGATTGCAAATCTAGGTGAATTGGAGCTTGAGGATCCTTTGAAGATAAAGTTGAAAAAGTTTTCAAATTTGTCAAGAAGTTGTCATCTTCACTAAAACTCACCTATAGGGAAAAATTTAGACTTTTGGATTTAAAGATTAGATAAGACGAAAGCTACAAAAGATCACTAGAGGCTATAGAAATATCAGTCCAACCCTAATACTGGGACTAAATCATCCCTTTGGGTATATGAGTCCCAGTACAACCCTTTTGCAATTTTTTTGTAGATCTTGAACAGTCACCAAAAAGATTCTAGATTCTACCTAGATTCTTGTAGCAATATTGAATTGCCCTAGTTGGCGTATGATTCCCAGTGCACTTCAAAAAAATTTTTGTTAGAGTTGTAGACCTTGTTTGGATTCCATTATTCTTCTAGGTATCTTTCGGTTTCATTCCATATTTTATAAGTATGATTTCATGTTTTCAAGTTTCTAGGGTTTTGTGCATAAGTGTTTGTACTTCTCCTTTGAAACTTCATTTTAATGGTGAACCCCTATTTAATCACACAAGGAAACCCTTAGTCCTTCTCTCAATTGATTCACTTCATTGAGGGATCTTGGTTTCCTAATGAACTAAAGTGCAAAATAGGTCCAAGTTCCATCTCCTAAAAGGTGGACACCTCATTTTCCATTGGTTCATTTTGGTGAACCTGACCTTTGAACCCCTTAATTTCTAATTTGGAGAACATTGTAGTCCTAGATCTAGCATGCATTAACTTTTCATTATATTTACATTAGTTGAATTACATTTAATGCTTCTAAATCTTACATTAGTGAAAATTGCATATAGGTTACATTTTTACATCTTGCATCATTCAATTTCATTGGAAATTTGTACTTGCAAATAATCATTTGACCATACAACCTAGAAACCTTAATATTAACTTAGAATTTGTTGAATTGGTTTAAAAACCCTAATCTAGGACTCATTCGCCTAGTTGGGTGATTTAGTCCCTATATAGGTTATTTTTCCAGATTTCTTGGAATTTTGTTCCATATATTTTTCACTATTTGAACTTTCCAAATACCCTAATTGGGACACATTTTCCCATCTGGATGATTTAGTCCCAAATCAAGATTGAATCTAATTTTTATAACATTAAAAAATTCATTTTGTGCTTTTTTTTTTTCTATTATCAGATCTCTATTTTAGTTTTCTAAGTTCAAGTTTCATTCATTTCATTAGACTTAGCTTAATTGGCTCCATTTAGTGCATTGCTTAATTTCAAAATTGCACTTACAACATTTTATTTTTAGATAGTTGCATAGTGTAATAAAAAATTTGGCTTGTTTAGAATCTAAAAATTGTATATACATATTTTATTCTAGGTCATTACATTGCATTTCATCATGGATATGTGCTTTGGTAAGTTTTGGATGTCTTTGAAATGCTTAGTGGATGTGTCAGTCTCTTTTTTGCAAATGATCCTAATGAAATTGAACTCACTCGTGCTCAATCAACCCCTAATGGATGTCCTCTTCATGAATTTGACATCATTGGAGAAGATGATGATACCATGAACAAATTCATACATGATTTCTTTAATAATCTTGAGACTAATGCATCCTTTTATCCTTCCATGAAACAACCAACAAAACTTGAGATGTTTAGGCTTTTACATCCTAAAATTGAGATACAAACTAAACCTAATCTCCCTTCAATAGGTGAACCTAGAACCTCTAACCAAGCAAACATTGAACCATCCTACATTAACAAAGTGACCAAAACATCAATCAACCACAAAGAGACTTATGGAAAAGGCTTTAAGATATTAAATAAGCAAGGATGTGATACAACAAATGAACATGAAATTCATCAACTCTTAGAAAAAATACCAAATGAAGATACCAAAGGGATTAGACATCAAGATATTCCTCTTGACATAAGTTTCCACCTTCCTAAAGAACAACCAATTCCTAAAAAGGGTGATAGGACCATCTTACGTCCTCCTCAAAATCTATCTCAACAAGTTGGCGAATCTAGCTGTAAGAGAGGGGGACCAACCACGTCAAGGCTCCAGGTCATAGAGATTTGAGAGTGGAGGGCTTCCCTAACTTAACTAACTCTAAAAGGATATGGATTGAGAATGAATAGAACTATATAGTACTTGGGTATGTGTAGGATCATGATGGGCCAAAAAGTGGCAATATGATGGGTATGTGGCTGACGACTATTTTTTTAACCAAAATTGATGAAATGAAAAGGGTTTTTAAAGGATATTGTCAGCTTTCCAACAATATAAATTATTATTTATTTTTAATTTGATAAGTAATTATTATTCATTGTCTATTCAAATTATGAAAAAAATCCTGATTGATAGGATCATTGGAAAACTTCTATAGCTTTCAAATGGTATCACATTTTTTGAATCCAAAACATGCATCACATTCTATGCTTCGCATACTATAGGATTAAAAAAATACAAAATTAATTTCATGAATTCTTGACCAAGTTAAGGTGGTCAGATGTACGAGTTTTTATATTTTTTCAAAAAGCTGTAATAAAAAAAAAAATAATTAATTATTTACTTGGAAAAAAATTACAAAAAAATATGCATCACATTGGGGCATGAGTTCTCTACTTATATCTAAAATATTATAAAAAAATATATCATTTTATTGTGGTTAGGGTGGTCAGACAGACACCTACTTATTTTTTCTGTGAAATTTAAGTACCACTGCATTGAAATTTCAATTTTTCACCAAATAGATTTTTTTTGTTTTTTAAACAAACCTTGTAGTTTAGAAACTACATTCAATTTTCTACAGATTCTATTCTTACATATTTTTGAAATAATATAGATAACTTGTTCAAATTTTTATGTTAAGTTTCCTAACTCTTATTTTTCTAATTTTTTTCCTACTTAAGGGCCTATTTTTTCCATGATGATATTGCACATACCCACTTTTCTCACTCTCAAGACCCAAAGTTTAGGTTTAGGCTAGGCGAGCTGGTTTTTAGAGTTGGTATTGTACCTTAGACAACTCTCTATTTGAGGATAGCAACATAGTTTTGGGACAACAATAAATTGCACTAGCGTCCGTATAGCCAAAAACTAAAAAATTATAGTACAAGCTACCTAAAAACTAACTCGAAGCCTAGCTAGTTGATCTTGATGGGAAAAAAAATATGATGAAGTATGAAAAATAGAGATGAAGATGATAAATCAAGTAAATAAAAGCTAGGGTTATGAAGATAATCTCACAAAAGCATCGATTTTCCAGCTAGCTCGACACACACACATCCACATACACACAAGAAATAGGGAAAATTGTTGGGGATGTATAGTGGTTAGCCTCATTCAGACCGCCATTTTAGTGTTTCCACCTCCACAAACAGCTAGAAAGAATTGAAGTAGAATATAGGATAAAGAAAAGAAAAAATAGAAATGAACATTACAAAACAATACTATGCTACTCTATCAAATCACAAAGGAGAGGGGTGAAGCGTTACCATCTCCACCCAAAATCTCACTAGCCAATGGAGGAGAATGCAAGGTATGGACTTGGAAAAGTCACCATAGTCATAGTGGTTATGAAGAGAGGTCTCCTGAGACTCCAATCCCACACTTCTATGGTTTTCCTCACTTGCAATGTGGAGTTGATAGAGGTTAAAAGCTACTGCAATGCTAAAAAATGGAGTCCTAGAATGCTTCAGAATGTGAAGAAGTTGTAGAAGATTGCTAGAGAATGTGAAAGAAGCAATAAATGAAGTGAGAATGGATGTTTTTGAAGGTGGGATGAGAAGGAATAAGGAATTTTTGAGGTTGGTTGGTTGAAGAGGGATGTTACAATTCAGTCCCGATGGGGTGTGTAATGCCTCTTCCAACTTCAGCCGTAAAAATCCATCAGGGATGACAACATGGTGTGTAGAAATTCATGTGTTGTGCATTCATCCCCAAAAAATATTCTTTCATCGACACAAAGCAAAAATGCTAGGTGGATGGAAGGAAGGTGGGTGATTTGGAACTTCTCCTTCAAATTTTATTTTCTATGGTGTAGTTATGTGAAAGGGGAATTTACACAAGGGGTGCAAATTCACTTCTATACACTAGCAAGCAACAAAAGCCTTACAAATTAAAGAACCTAGATTTCCCTTGTCCCATGTCTAAAACTGAAAAAATCTTACACATACTTCTAAGTCAAGGAATTATAAAATTACCACCCATGAAAGAGCAATGTAGGAAAAAGTATCCCTTTTTCACTTAATTTAGTAATAATTAGTATTAAATTTAGCCTAATGTCACCTTGATTTAATGTTTTAATGTGTTTTACAAATTCACAGTAAGTTTAGATCCCTTTTAAACTAAATGGACCTAATTGTGCCTTATTTAGGGTGTTCTCAACTGTATCTTTATACTTTCACACTAATCTAGGGCGTCATTAATTAATTGGGCTTATTTATGTCTTATTTGGTCCTATTTGACATCTATCAACCTTATTAAATGACCAATCATAATTCAATGTTTTAGGTCATGTGTTCTAGATCTGGTGATCTAGAAATCATACACCACCTTGGGTATATGCATTCCACCAAGGTCTTGGGACTTGATTTTAAATTTCATATTGAACAAGACATTCCTAGAAATCTATGTCCCAAGTTTTAGCTACTAGGACTCATATCTCACAATTGGCATATGAGTCCTGCATTAACCAGGAACTATTTTGAATTCAATTCTTGTCAAGATTTTATTGTCCTAGATCTAATGTCGGCTTGTAATATTGTAATTTCGAGAAATTTGGAATAAATAAGTATAAATACAAGGTTATTTTACACAATTTCATCCTCAAAATTCATAATCAATCAAGAGTACTTTCACAAGAGCATTATAGAGTATTCAAGAGTATTTTAAGAGCATTGAAAGGAAGATTTATGGAAGATTGTTGCAGCAATTCGAGATCCATCATCATGTCAATGGCATAATGCATCAAGCATGTTGTTGAGCTAGTGTTGTGATGTAGCATTCAAGATCCAAGTTAAGCATTTCTCCACATCTAATTAAAGATCAAGAACTACATTCTTCATGGCCACTTCATGTTACACTATATATTTATATTTCAAGACATCATTCAAGGTATCATTGTTCATGTTTCATCATTTCATCATAAGGTTTAATTACCTAAACATGGTTTAACCAAGGAAAACCCATATTCTCTAACAATCAACAACTTCTTTTCTCTCCCTATAGGCATGATTTTAGATCTAGGTGTTTTGGATCTTGAAGACTCTTTGAAGACTAAGTTGCAAGATTGAGGAAAGTTTTGAAGTTGTCAAGAAGTTGTCATCTTCACAGAAAGTCACCTATAGGCTAGAATTTAAGCTTTCAAACTCAGAGATCTAGTAGGAGACATGATATAGTAGATAACTAGAGGATACTAGAGTTTCAACAAAACCCTAATACTAGGACTAAATCACCACCTTGGGCGTATGAATCCTAGTAATACACATTTTCTACATTTTAGTGGATCTAGTCTAGTCACTGAGAGATTCTAGTTCCTACCCAGAAACCCTAGTTTGGGACTAAATTTCCTAGTCTAGTGTATGAGTCCTAGTGATCATCAAAATTCATAAATTCAAGGTTTTAGATCTTATTTTTACCACATCTTTCTTCCAAGTACCATTTTGTTTCACTCTATTTTATTAGTCTGATTTCATGCTATTGATTTTCTAGGTTGCATAGCTAGATTTGTATACTCCTTGCATCTCATGCTTTCCAAGCCTTTGCTTGGTTGTGAAACCCCTTTTCTCTTTAATCCTACATAAGGAAACTATTCTTAAACTCTAACCCATTCCTCAATCAAGCCAATTGGTTGAGGGATATTTGTTTCCTTTAATGAAACATAAGTAAAATAGGGGGAGGGCCCTTAATCCCCCTTTAGTTCCATCTCCCAAAAGGTGGAGCACTATTTTTGAGGTTTCATTTTGGTGAACCTAGCCTTTGGACACCTTATTTTCTTATTTGGAGTGCATCATAGTCCTAGATCTACCTTAAATTAAGTTTGCATTAGGTCTTGCATTATTTAATTTGCATTAGTAAAAAGTGAATATAGGTTGCATTTTTGCATCTTAGACCACTCAATTTCATTGAAATTTTGCAATTACAAATATTCAAGTCAACATACAACTTACAAGCCTTAGAATCAACTCAAAATTTGTTGAATTTGGTGTAAAAACTATAACTAGGACTCATTCGCCCCTCTAGGTGATTTAGTCCCTGTACATGTGGGTTTCCAAATTTTTGGGAATTCTATGTTGACTATTTTTCACTATTTGAATCCACTAAAAAACCCTAACTGGGACTCATACACCCATTTGGGTGATTTATCCCAAATCAAACCTAAAACTAACTTTTACAGCATTAGAAACATCATTTATGTGTTTGTATTTGCTACTAATAGCTATTTGTTTCTGTTTGTTGCATTTTTGTTTCATTCATTTCATTGGTTCTAGCTTAATTATGTTTGTTGTGTGCATGGATTAAATCAAATTTGCATTTACAACATTTTAGTTTTAGATTGTTGCATAATATAATCAACAAGTTACCTTGTTTCAAATTTGAAAATTGCATTTGTACATTTCATTCTAGGTCACTAAGTTTGTATAGATTACTTTTCACACATGTTAGTATCTTTATTTTCCAAGTTTACAAAGAAAAAGTTCGTCAATAAGCATGTTAGTCATTCATTCAATACATTTCCTAGTTATGAGGATCTCTTAGTGCAAGAGAATGAAAATGTTGACACCATCCTTAACTCAACACCCCCTCCTATCTCTCCTATTTGTGGGAATGATGTGATAGGATAAGATACAAGCATAGAAAATTGTGAAGATCATAGTTTTCCTCCTAATACCTCTCCTATTAGTGATGAAGGTATCTTGGTGAAAGAAGATGCAATCAATGATGCTTGTGAAAGTCTTTCTTTTCATTCTCCTCATTCCCCCTTGGGAAGATGTAATGACACAAGAATATGAGATCATTGCAACTATTTTACTTAATCTACATTCCCCTCTCAACAATTCCCCCACTTGTGAGAACACTTTACTAAAAGAAGATACAATTGAGAAAGATCATGGAAATCTCATTTGTGTGGATGACATGTTGGTGTTGAAATATCCATATGATTTCTCTCCTTCCTAGTTTCCCTAACATTTGGAAATATCTATCCAAACATAAGGATCTAGTCATTTGTAAACATAACAATGATAAGTGTCCTTTTCTTGATGATGAACTTAACTAACTTCTATCACCAAATAATGCACCCTTGCTAAGCTGTAAAACTTAGCTTATTGTTGAAACATTGGACCTCTTCCAAGTGTGTGGGTCACCTATCATAGAAGAGAACCTCCACAGAGGATTGTTTCCCATTATATCACCTAAACTAGGTAAACTTATGGTGTTGAAGAAAAGAGTAAGAAGGAAACATGAAATGAACCTAAACTCTAAAAGGTGATACACTGAAAAGGTTTTCAAACCTATTCTGATAATTTTTCACACAATTTTCACAAATACCAAGTTAAAATTCACACAACTCAATTTTTTAATATGCTCCTATATTAGTATTTCATAAGAAAGTTGATATGCTTACAACTTGGTAAGGAGGAATAGATATATCTTTCATAAATAAAGAGTGTAAACATCAATGACATAGCTTATGACCTATATAAGACATTCTTTCTACTTGAAGGTGCTAGAATGAGACAATTTTTTTTGAGGATTTATACATAAAATCACATAAATAAGTATCAATCATTCATACACACATAATGAAAAAACCATTGAAAAGGAAAAACCACTAAACTTTATTGGTGAAAGAGGTGCCTACATAGTTGTACAAGTTTGAAAAATGATCTACATCTACTGCTCCAACATGAAAGAATGAAGAAAAAGTTACAATACAATGCTCTAAGAGAGAAGAGAACTAGTGAAAAAATTCCCAAGGCCTTGCCTTTATGTTGTTCAACAAATCACTAGAAGATAGGAACATGTGTGGAAGGAAAAATGATAACCCTTAGCTTCATCTTGATGGTTCAATCTCTTTTTCTCGTCCAAATAAATAATGGCTACTTTCTTAGCCCATCAAATTGCTCCAAAAGGCTGTTTGAGTGTTGAAAAATTCCTCCCTTGACCTTTTCCATCAACTAAGACCCTTAAAAGAACTCCTCGATTCCTTCCAATGTGTTAAAATGTGTCAAAAAGCTCCCTAAATATGCTCCAGCTTTTTGGAAAACTCACTCAACCTCCTAAATGTTTGAAACTACTATAATGTTCTTAAACTACTTATCTAGACCATATGAAAAATAAGTAAAAATGATACAATACCTTGGGAGGATGTGGGAGATCTTCAAGGATTAGGAGATTGGCATTTGTGTTACCCTGTAATAGCACCTTTTGTCCTGATCCTTGTCACTCTTGAATCACTTGACCATTGTGCACTTGCTAATTTTCACCATTCACTACAAAAATCATCTTTGAACTATCATCAAGGGTCTCTCTATATTCTATCTGCTTCTTCATTATGTTCATGGAATTTTCTTACAACTATCGTGCATTAAAAATCACTATCATGAAGTGACAATACATTCATTGGTGATATACAATTCATAATGTCTTTTAAACACTCCAACACTATCCCCTCATAATATGACTATTCTTTCACTATCTTATGGACTTCAATTAACATTTTCAAAGAAAACCTTTCACTTGATTCATTATAATAGTCTTCTTTTTTTATTAAAATCTTGGTCACTAGTTTCATCAGATGCCATTTTGTAGCCTCTAAATGAAACTTCATCAAGTAAAATAGTCTCTAGTGTCATCCTCTTTAGTATGATTAGAATCTTAAATGCTTCTAGCTTATTGCACTAATCTAAATGATCTTTCCTGAGTCAATTCCTTTGTTCCTGTATCCTTCCTTTTTGAAGATTTTAACTTTGATTGAAGTCTTTTCCAATCAAATGCTCAATAGGATTCTCCAAAGACATATTAGGCTCATTGAAATAATTTAGATCATCAAGGAGCTAATTGTCAACTAAAACACAGAGAACAACTTCTAAAACAATAGAACTAAACCATCTTACTCTCTTTGAACATGTAGGGGAATGAGGCACTTATTGGATCAAATTCAATATTTGAATTCCCCATTTGAATTGCTTCTTCCTTCTTTATTATGTTCATTTGACACTTTTCTTGTGACAGTCATCATTATACTATGACTGTTGATTTTTCATAACCCCTCATTTATAGTAATTTGATTTTCCTTAAACCTTCAACCATTTTATTACTATCTATCATTCATCATGGAATACTTCATAATAGTGAGCATTGAAAATTTAAGGAAAACTCTTTCTAGTACCAAATTCATGGAATGAAGATATAACTTCATTATTTTCTATAAAAATACCCAACTACTCCCTGTCTATTGGCTACAAATTGATGGTCTTTATCTTTTTTTCAACCTCTTATCACTATCATTCCTATTCATTTGAAGCTCACTCCCTTTTTATTGCTCCATGCACTATCCAATGGAAGAGTGGAATGTACAAGATTGGTGGGCTAGGTTTGTTTTTATATTATAGTCGTAACAATAAACTTAAATCAGAGTCATAAACTACTATCTTAAGTGTTAATCCATGAATATAAATGAAATTCATAGTCATGAACATAGTCTTTGTCCTAATTGAACCTTCTATGCCTTTGTAATGTGGTGACATTAACAAATTTATCTTGATAGTTACACATTTTAAATTTATTGAGAGCCTTTGTTTGTTTTTGATAAAGTAAGTAGCATTTACAGGGTATTGTTTCTTTACATGGAGAGCCTAGAGGGCCAAAATGAAGCTAGTTCAAAATAGGACTTGAACTAGAAAGAGAAGAAAAATGGTCCTAACAGGAAACACACATAACAAAAATAAAACATGAATAGACAACAGATAGTTTGACGGAAGAAGAATGAGGCCTAGTAAACACCAGAATCAAAGGGGACATATCTAAATCCCAAAACCCAAGGCCATAGTTTGAGGAGTCTCTTCTTTTCTCTCTACAAAATATACCATGAAGGTTCAGAATCGAAGTCCCCCAAGTGAGGCGAGATGAGCGGTTCCCCAACAACCACCAAGGATAGAGAGCCACCACACAACAAAGACGACAACACAAAAGAGGAGTTAGGAGCATTCAAAGGATCAACATAAGTGTTCATTGAGGGATAGGGAGGCTCTACCAGCACAATGGTTCCACTGAAGGGATAGTCAAAGGAGAATCCTAGGGAGACCCAACCTCCAAAGAAGAATTAGTGAAGGGATATCCTCCCCAAAGGAACCATTTCAAGAGGGAGAGCCCACCGTGAGATGGTTTTGGAGAGCATCCTTCCACCAAGTAATAGTGCCCTTGTAGTGAGCAGGAGGGTAGCTAGAGGCCAGATGACCAATATAGAAACATCTCTTACACAAAAAGGGGATCCCCTCATAGTCCAAAAGTTGTTTCCAAGATCTGCCCTCCACCATCAAGGCCACATCACCATGAAGAGGTTTGGAGATTTCAAAATTGAATAAAAGACAACCCACCATAGTATGCCCAAGATCCCAAAATGTCGATTCCACCTTCAAAAAGTAACAAATGACATTGCTAATAGCTTCAAAACAAGAATCGTCCCAAAAGTGGAGAGGGAGGTTCGACAGTCAGACCCAAACTGGTATGATATTTAGTGACTTTGTAAGAGGATTGAAAAAGTGAGACCAAGACTGAATGAATAATGAATGAACACCCCACATCCACCCCTAGTTCAACACTCTTTCATGATCCTCAAAGGAAGAAAAGGTTGTAGAGAAAAAAACTCTAGCACTGGGATAGAGGTCAATCTGCTTAGAAATAATAGACTTCCAGGAAATGGAAACCAACTCATGTAGATCAGGAAGGGAGGGCTACAAGCCATGGAACCTATAGACCACACCCTTACACACATAAAAATCCTCATTCTTAGGTATCTTTGGTCCACATACCACAACAAGGGATGCATGTGTGCATGGAAAAGGCTGAACCTTAGCCAGAGGTGTAGGAGGAAGCTGGGCATGAGCATCCTCAAAAAATGATTTCTGTAGGTAGCCATATATGTCAAGAGGAGAGGGAATAGGCCCCCCTCCCACACTAACCCACACAACACCCTCCACTAAAAGTGTGCCATCCAGAGGACATGTGCTCTCTGCATAGTGATCAAACTGATGTTCACTATGAGGAAAAACACCCACCACACAAGAAACTATCTATAGCTCACCATGCAAAGGATTCTTCCTACTCGGTGACATTTCAAAAAACTTGGGGAAAAATGTGAAATCTTTTTTGTTATGACTATACTATGAACATAATTCTTCCCTACTCGGGAACAAGTTCATCATACTCAAATGAATGAGATATGAAACATTCATTACTTACATGATTCATTCATCTTTCCAGTACACATCAACCTCCTCACAAGTTTAGCCCACTAACAATATTCAAACAAAAAAATTCTTAGATATAGATCTTCACATCCACTAAATCACTTCCCTCTTGCATCGTAAACTCTACCTTCAGTGGTAGAAACCATGGTCTTTATCTTTTCAAGGTCACTAAAGCTTCCAAATGTGATGAATCCATTGAAAATAGTTGATGATTGTACAACTGACCTGTGCTCATGGAGATGATGTATAATAGAGGAAACAACCAAGCAACCTAACAAGCTCTTCAACATGCCCTATAAAGGTAATCTTTTGATGTTCACAAGTTTTCTCTCACTTGTCTTAGTATCAAAAGCCAGTAGGCACCATTCCTTATAAAATAATTTTCTCCTTGTGGCAACAAAAAATGTACTCCCTTCTTGGAGATGGTATAATCCCTTACCTAATTTGGACCTATTTTGGTACCCTTGCATTCATGACCCCTTTAAATCATCATTAATAGGCCCATAAGACCCTTTATTTTGGATCTCAAGCCTTATTTCAACTAAAATCCTTACAAAATTAACAAAAGTTTTAAATTTTATAACCCATCATTGGCCCACCCCTAGTGCCACCTTGGGTGTATGAGTCCCTGTAGGTGTGATCCATATGCCACAAGTGGCATATAAGTCCTTTGTGGCCCATTTTTAGTGTTTGAGAAAGAAATTCAAGTGTTTAATTTAAATATTTGGTTGATGTTAGCTTTTGAGATATAATAAACAATAAATTAGGTATAGTGCCTATATAAACAAGCTTCTAATTCATTATTTTGAATCTAGAGAAAGCAATTCAAGATCTAAGCATTCACAAGCACTCAAGAATTCTTTCACAAAAGCAAGTAGCAAGAAATGTAGAAGTCTTGGAGCAACATTATAGTGTTTTTGTAGGTTTTCAAACTCACTTCCATTCAAGATATAGAATTGTCAAGGATTGAGTATGGTTTCCTATGATGAATCATGATGGATTCTAGGTTGGGGAGATCCAACTAGCTATCAAGCCAAGCCTTATGACTTGTTTCCTAATTGATTCCATCATTCATTATCACTTTATTTTCAAAATAAGGAAGGTAAATAAATTATTATGGATTATTAGGGTGATTAGAGATCTCCCTAAGTGAGTCATTCATCTTCATTCTATCATTCATGCATCTCATTATATCACATTAGAATAAGGTTGCAGTGCTTTTCAAATTTCCTAATCTTGGATAAACTTAAGGTTAGGGTTTATGTTCACATTTACATTCAAGACCCATTATTTCTATTAAGGTTTAACTATTGAAATAGGGGTTTGACCAAGGAAAATCCCCCATAAGAAAACCAACACTATTCTATTTTGCAGGTCTTTTCACAAGTTTAGATCAAGAAATCAGGTTGGGAATAAAGAATAGAGATTGGAGAGCAGATATGTACTTTGAATTTTAAAAAAAGCACAATGGGATTGATATGCTAGAAGTGGCATTTCAATCTAGTATAAATTTTTTTCCATATTTATGATGATCTTCATTCAACATTGCCAGATTCCTATTTTAGCCTAGAAACCCTAGATAAGGACTTATATGCCCAACCTAGCATATGTGTCCTAGTGTGACCTAAATTTTGCATCTTCAAGATTTCAGAGTTATTTTAGGCACATTCATGTTTCTACATGCACCATTCTAATTTATTATTATTTTTATTTATTTTCCATTCATTTCTAGGTCAATTCTTATAGTTTTGCATTCATTAGGTTCCATAATTAGGTTTTGCATGTTACTAGTCTTTCGAAGCCCTAGCTTGGTGGTGAACCCCTCTTTACTCATTAATCATAACCTACGACAACCTTTAGAAGATCACTTTCCTTCACTCTATCCTTAGATTGAGATATCTATGGTTTCCTTGAATGAAACAAGAGAACAAGAAATAGGAGGAACCCTATCTCCTCAAAGGTAGAGAGACCTCCCCTATTTTCATTGTTTCACTCCTTAAGATCATGCAGGAAAGATATGTCCCATTTGTATATTGTTGATTCAATCTTTTTCCATTATTTCCCTTGTAAACAATGATTTTCTGTAGTCAATCTATTAACAATTTATGGATCTAGTTGCTTGTGAACCTTGATGAAGAAAATACTCAAGATGGTCAAAGCAACTATTGTGCATACAATAAAACATCTATGAAAAAACACTTTATCTCAAACACTATTGTCAGATGCCCTGAAAGTGGGTCTTAGTGCTTTAAGCAATTCAATACTTGATGGAATACATCCATTCCACTATGATAGGTGAAATGATCAGGCCTATGATAGTTTCATGATGAAAACTAGGAATTGAGAGACCCACTACTCTTACACACTTTATATGAGGAAACCACCTTGAGATTGTGTTGTGCATGCAAAGCATAGCTACATGTTCTACTATACCAAGAAACATGTGCATAGAGAGAAGCATTAGGAATGAAAAATTGTAGCCCATGGAATAAGAAAGGTCACCAATGACCACACAACTACACCCTAATACTACTAGTAGTCACTTCTTGACTGGTAAGCAAGATATGCTCCTTTGTTTCGGATACAGGTCCATCAGGGTAGACAAAACAAGATACCACCATTCATTTGAGTTTCTCCAGTAACCATTTTCTTCTACCTATGCTTAATGTCACTTGAATTTTCACACTTGACATGTGTCGTTGCAATGGAATTCTTGGAGATTCATCTATCTATTCTAAACAAGTCATTTTCTCTTGCAATCATAATTATTTTTAAACATCAATGAGTCAGGATCGCTTGGATTGAAACATTGATACCATATCTTTGCATGTAAAACCCATTATTTTCCTTGACCTATCTCAATCATCCAACTATTCATTTTTATCCAATGTTGACATCCCCTCTATTTTTTCCTCTATTTTTTTCCTTTGTGATAAAACCTTTATGAAAACCCACTCAAAAATGACATATAAATCTATAAAATTTGAAAATATGAAAAAACTATAAGACTTCTAAAACTCTTAAAATTCATTATTTTCTGACAATAGACTACTTTATTTGCTAAAAGAGTTGCATAATTTCCTTTCTACCATTTTCAATA
This sequence comes from Sequoia sempervirens, assembly GCA_007258455.2. Classification (NCBI taxonomy): domain Eukaryota; kingdom Viridiplantae; phylum Streptophyta; class Pinopsida; order Cupressales; family Cupressaceae; genus Sequoia; species Sequoia sempervirens. Next base: position 43,651,342 of record VDFB02358134.1, read on the forward strand.
GGTTACATACACCTCCTAAAGGAATCCACATTCAAGCTTTTCTTCAAGTTATCTCCATTTGCATATTATATGAATTCATCTTGGAAATAAAGTACTCTTCTCTTCATGTATTCACAAAAGAGAATCCTTGCATACATGAAGCTTAAGCAAAAACTATTTCTTCTCAAAGGAATTCATTCTCTATTTCAAAAATTGATTATTCTAAACTTGTGGTCTTACTCTCCCTCTACAGAGAAACCCTCCAATAATGATAAATGACTAACAATGATAGTGGTGAGAACCCATATGCAACCTTTTCAGTCTATTGTTTATCTTTTATGGTCATAATCAAGTTGAAAGAAACCATCTAGATAGTTTTGGAAGGCATTAACCCACTTGGTGTCATTTATCCTCATGTAAGATCTATTAGTAGAAAAGAGATTCTCTTGCAACTAGTGCATAAGATACTATGTTGAAAGCATTGATATAATAAAATTTAGTTCTTAATCCACTACAAGTCATGGGTATATGTAGGATCATCATGGAAAAAATAGGCCCTTAAGTGGAAAAAAATTCAGAAAAATCAGAGTTAGGAAACTTGACATAAAAATTTGAATAAGTTATCTATATTATTTCAAAAATATGTAAAAATAAAATATGTAGAAAACTAAATGTAGTTTCTAAACGACTAGGTTTATTTTTTTTTTTAAATTCTATTTGGTGAAAATCTGAAATTTCAATGTAGTAGTACTTAAATTTCAAGGAAAAAATAAGAAGCAGGTGTCTGTCTGACCACCCTAACCACAATAAAGTGATAATACTTTTTTCTAAGATTTTAGATATAAGTAGAGAACTCATGTCCAAATGTGATGCATATTTTTTGTAATTTTTTTCCAAGCAAATAATTAATTATGATTTTTTTATTACAACTTTTAAAAAATATAAAAATGCATATGTCTGACCACCTTAACTTGTTGAAAAGTTAATGAAATTCAATTTTTCTTTTTAAATCCTATAGTATGCAAAGCATAGAATGTGATGCATGTTTTATATTAAAAAAATGTGATACTGTTTGAAAGCTATAGATGCTTTTCAATCAGCCTATCAATCAGGACTTTAGTCATAATTCAAATAGAAAATGAATAATAATTATTTATTAAATTCAAAGTAAAGCATAATTTATATTGGTGGAAAGCTAAGAATCCTCTTTAAAAACCCTTTTTGTTTCATCAATTTTGGGTTAAAAAAAAGTTGTCAGACACATACCCTACACACCCAAAAGATCGCCACATTTTGGCCCATCATGATCCTACACATACCCTCATGCCTTTCTCATTACAACCTTTAAAGTTTCTATAGGAATATTCTTTGAAATTCA